>VUYV01000178.1:474562-557857 GCA_008711295.1 Anarhynchus alexandrinus | reverse complement strand
GGCAGGGGGGTTGGAACTCTATGATCTTCAAGGTCCTTTCCAACCTAAACCATTCTATGATTCTATGATTCCTTTTTAAATTTACATCCAGTTGGACTTAAAATGTCACTGTCTTTTAGAAAGCAGGTTCTTCAGAAAACAGATGTGCTTAGAAAATGCACACCAGGCTTGTCTATACCACTCACTTTTAGATACACAGTATTTGCCTGTACACCAAGGAATCCAGCCCAATGAACAGAAAGAGCAGACTTAATGAAAGTTTGAAAGAAATATCTGGAAAAAAGACAAAACCTTTATTTAAAGGTAAGTTATAATCTTGGGTGTATCCCCCACTGTTTGGCATCAACCAGGACAGAGTAGAGATTAAGTATAAAACCAAGCCACAACAAGCAGTAATGAAATTTCTGCACACGTTCATAGTTTTGGACACCAGTAGAATTCTGACATGGTAATGAAACTTACCAGTAACACTTGATGCATCTATTTAACAAAAAATAGATTCTTAAAGATAACACACTCACATAGGATTCATCTGTTAATACAAAACTAACCTTGACTGTTACAACTCCACTTGTGTTACGCAAAATGTTTTTTTCATAGCAGTAAAGATACAGGATATTTAGAATTCTAATATAATGCAAAGGTGAGAAAGTAGCATTGCAGCTTCTCTGCAGCACGGAGCTACTCACACAAATTCCTTTTTTTTATAACTCAACATCAAACCCTAGAGCATTCAAGATTTAGTCTTCAGAGAACTATCTGCAAAGTGGTTTTAGTAGGAACTACCTTCCCCATTCTTCAAGTTTTGTATATCACACAAAAAACCAGTGACAAATTCTGCAAGTAACCGAAATAGCATTCTTGGAAATAATTGTTTCTCTCCTGCTATCCCCTTCACAATATTCAGATTTATACCGATTTGTGTAAAACAGAAAATCCTTCAGTATTACTCCATTTTCCAAAGTACATTAACAGTCCTCTGATATGAAGCTCAAGGTCACCATGCAAGTCAATCAAATGCCCTTCTGCCCCTTCTTTGCCTCAGGTTTGTTGGTTTGGGTTTTTTTGGTTTTGTTGGGGGGCAGGGTGGTGTTTGCTGCTGTGAACCTTACTGGTGGAGAGTATGGCAAAGTAGTGATGACATGCTCTGCATTCTTGATATTTCCCACTGCTTAGTTCATCATAATAAAGTTAGATTTGCAATGAGCTTAAAAGAAGAAAAAAAAAAAAAGAGTGTTCAGTACATTACTCTGATTTATCTGTTTACATGTGGATTTCTGCATTATATAAATAATTTGGATTTTAGGGTATGGACAGATGTTTTTGTTTTAGGATAGGAAGGGAAGTAGTCTGTCATGCACTCCTATCCTTTCCTTACTACAGTGCTAGTTCTCAAAAAGCAGTATTTGTCTCCAAGTTCCTCACTAGTACCCAGAGATTCTTGATGAAAGGAAAATTGTAAAACAGAGGCCCTTAAAAGGGAAGTTATCTGTGAAAATATCTGGCAGGCATTCCTATTTTCAGCAATCCTCCTCCTCCTAAACATTATTTGCAAATTGTAACAACTACAAAGGAAGCACGTATGCAAGGAATAAATGTGACTTACCTATAAACTCAGTGACAGGATCATGTTCACCTTCTGTTTTAATAGTACCTGCAATACTTTCATTTTCCAAGATTGGAAGAAAAAGCTGTACAAAGTCTGAGGTATATGGAGGAGCAATCACATCGAGCACCTGAAACAGCAGACAAAAATGGATTATTCTTCCAACTAGAGGGGTAGTATGGACAATATTTAATTCATAATACTGGAGACCTCTTGTTCTCCATACAAGTAATTAATTATGTATTCTTGTGGTACTCTATCCAGTACCTTAATACTGTCAGGAGTCAGTAGGACTACGTCATACCTGAGTGAATACCAGTATTACATACATTGCTCAGAATCTGATCTCATGTCTTGAAATATTTTTGCATCTGAGGCAAGTTGATCTAATATCCAAACACATACAACTAGTATTAGTCTATTTCTATACGTTAGTAAACACAGCTTTGCTGCTGACCTCTGTGACAAAGTATCTGATGAGAGAGATATCCGTATCTAGCTTCTCCAGGCATTTGCGGATATAGCTGACAACAGGCAGGACATAACCTCGACTGAGTAAGTGCACCATTCTATCCAAGAGAGTCTTCTTCAATTCCAGCTGATGGTGCGGGGAGGGAAGAACCAACAGATTAGAACCTCCTCTCAGAAGCATGCAATTTTTCTTGCTCATTCTTACTGATTCAATATCCGCTACATTACTTTTTAACCATGACCATATTCCTGAATTAAACTCTTAAAACTGCTGTGACAGCAAAAGCTGTTATCTTGAATAAGCATAACTAATATGAAGGAACACAAATACTGAATCCTTTGAGAATTACCTGCTCCATTACATCAAGCTGCGAATGTTCTGTTTCGAAGAGCTTCACAAGAAGTTGCAGAACTTGGGGATGAAGCAGCTGATGGCACGTACTGATCTGCAAACAAGACAGGAGTTAGATCCTCAGAACTTCAACTTAAAAAACAATGCACCAGTTTTTATTACGTGAGTTTACACTGGTGTTCAGTGCCAGATGTAAACTCTTTTAGAAAAGAGTATTCCACCGTTTCTTTCTTTGACGCCTGTTTTCCTAGCGTAAATAATGCTGAGATGACAAAACCGAATAATTAACTCCGAATAGAAACAGCTTCATCTCTGTGTATTTACTGACTTACTGTAAGCGACAGGCATTCAGTGAACTAGATGTACTTCCAGTTACAAGCATCAAAAGTCTTTCTACTCTCTAGCAAGACTTTATATACACTTTTACCTCATCCAATAATGCCAGATGAACCGGGGTGTGATCAGTCTGCAGTTGGAAGTATCGTGGCTCTGATACTGTCCAGTCCACCCACTTTAATACACCCATTGCCACCACTGGGAACCTACAGAGAAAGGTATCACTTTAGCACAGGAGCATAAAAGACAAACCCAAAACAATCAAAAAAACCCCAAACCAAAACGCTCCCAGTAAATTTAAAATAAAAAAAATCATCCTTCAGTATATTCTAAGGGTTGCTAGAGTTTCAGTTCAACTTACAGCAGAATTCATAAAGCTCAGAGAGTTCTGCTTGAAAAGTTGTCAGCATATCAAGAGTAGTTTTCATCAAGAAAGGGCGGGGTGGGGGGGGAGATAGGCTGGAGGAAAATTCTTTCTACAAAGACACTCCCTGATCAGCACAAGAATCAAAAAAAATAGGCAATAAAATTCACGTACACTCCAAGTTTGTTTCAGTTTATTCAGTACCTGCTATCTCATACTTCTAAGAGGAGAGGAAAGGACACATCTATTGCTATGAAAGCTTTATTAGTAAGACAAAGTAATCTGTCATCTTTTTCCAATGGCAGAGAAAATCACGTTCTGTGACACAAGAGGGACAAGTTGTCTGTGGAAGCCAGAATTTATGTCCCCATGAGAGAGATTCCAAATAGTCAGATGTACAATTTTGAAAGCTGCTTTCAGACCACAACTTCACGTATTCTGCAGCGAGGATGTTCTCACAGAGCAGCCCACAAAGGCGTTTCCCTTTAGCAGTGCTGCCTCTCCTAAGTAACACTTTCCTTCCAACAACTGAAGCTTGGGATCGGTCTCTGCTCACCTGATGCACTGATAGAGAGTGCTCAGTTCCGCAACCAACTCTGATGCTCCTTTGTTCTCATTGCAACACAGATTGTGAACAGTTTCAATGGCTTTTGAAGTTGACTTGAGTTCATCCTTGTTTATGCTGACTCTCTTGTTCTGAAAAATTGCAGAGTTTGAATGCAAGAGTCATGAATATACAGGATGCCTTTGGTTATTTAAGGAAAGGAATTGTAACCTGTCATAAGCCTAAGATTACATCATGTTTTTCAAAATTCAGACTCAAACGCGAGTTTCAGAAGAACTAATTATCAATGAGCTCAAGTACAAGGATGTTCGCTTTATTTAATTCCCTAAGAATTACTTTATCCACTTCATAGAATTAAATTCTTCTTCCTCTGAAAAAGCACATACGGTTCTAGTAGGCCAGAACTGCTGCTGATAACCTTTCGGGGGGGGAGGTGGGGGAAGAGGGCAAAAATACTCAATGCACTCAGACTTTTATAGTACTATTTGATCATCAGGTTCTATATTTTTTGGTAATTTCAACTGAGAACAGAAACATTTCATATTAAAATAAATAAAAGAAACCGAATACATTGTTTTAAACTGTGCAACTTCACAACCATACGTTTTCTTCAGCACAGTCAGGCCACTGTAGGTAAAAATAATGTTATTCACAGAACCAAACGTTACCTTTTTCCACATCTCTACTACACTAGCTGCATATGCCAGTATGTGAATATATTTATGTTTGTGGTCCTGGTTGATCTTAGCACCTGGCTTAAACAATGACTGCATGAAGAGGTCCAGAAAGGCAGGTACTCGAATCTGGGAAGAAAATTAATGGTTTATTAGGAGCTGAGAATTTTGAGAGGTGACTAAAAATACAGGTTTTGCATCTGATATAACTTGCATAGAATGCATTCTCCCTTGGGAGTAGGTTAGATAGTTTTCTGAGGAGACTTTTGACAAAAAAAAACCCCAAACAACCAAAGAAAAGAAACAACAGAGTTACAGACTACATCGCTAAAGTATCTAAATGCCGTTTGTTACCAAAACCCACATTAGAACAAGGTATTGAGAAATGTGAAACATGCTATTTAGGCCTGCTTGTAACAAATTTCAAAACTGGGTGGGTTTTTTAATAACTTTTTATTTTTTGTTAAAAAAGTTAATTAGTTCCTTGACATCTTTATCTCCTATTGAGAAGTTCTTTAATGAATGTAATTATATGTAAAAAGACAACTTGGAATGATTAAAAAAAAAAATCCATAAAGAAGCTAATGCGAAACAGAGTACAAGTAGTAGTTTCATATGTAGACATCACTTAAAATTATAGAGGGATGAGTCCAAGTGCTAACTTCTGTTTTGTGCCAAAAGGGCATTTAGCACAACAAGACCTCATATTTCTGAGTGCTACTGAAGTTTCAGATGTTATAAAAAGATAACTACTAACCAGTTCTACTGGAGGTGGGTCCATGCTTGTAAACATTTTGAACAGGACAGTGATATCCGCTGGATTCAGAGCTCCTTTGGACAACATCGCACCAAGAGCCTGACATGCTCGTGGATAGGAGGCTGCAGTGCCCAATGCTAAAGTGATCTGACTGGCATCATGGCCTCTAGATGAAGAGCAAACATACATACATAACAGATTATTTTCTTAATTCAGACAGTTCAGTAAAATTTTAGCCTCACTGAGTTAATAGGTTAATGTAATGCCTTTGGGCAGAACCCCTTATCCTAGACAGTTATAGAAACAGGCCTATATTTCCCTTGTTTGTTTCCAAAATATTCGTAGAATAATAAAAACATATTTTTTCAATAGACAGAAACTTCAGTTCTTTGCTCTTCTTATTTCACATCTCCCAGTACACAACATTGAACTTTTCTGTTACTCTATGAATTAAAGCTTGCTACAAGAACTGCTCGGTTGCAGCTAAGAATTCTCCTTTTGCTGGTAAAAGGTAATCAAGAATGAACAGAAGACAGCAGTTTACAAGTTCTGGTGACTTACACGTCACTAATAACATAACTGCCACTTACTTCTCATGAGCATATCGCTGAACCTCCTGAGCAATCCGTCTGACAGCGGACCCTCCTTGCTCTTCTTGAGCTAATATGGACATCATAGATTGAGCAAAAAGGTAAGTGTGTTCTCCATGGCACACCATCTTCTGCGAAAGCACACATCAAAATATTACCAGTCAACAAGAAACATGCAAGTATGTTTCTGTGATTACATTGCCACAATAGCAAATATTTCATTGTGATTTACTAATCAAAGGAAAAAAAAACACAACCAAAAACAAAACCAACACACAAACAACTACAGAAGAAAATCAAAAACCCAACACCCAAGAAGAAAGTACAGAAAAGCATAGTATCACTATGCATTGATACCATGCAAGAAGAGATGGCTAAATTGAGAACTTTGTTTCTTAAATGCCAAAATTGAGAGGAAATTCTATCCTACTTACACTCAGTACCTTCTCTGCAATATTTAAAAAGTAAGAGAAGTACAAAGCCATTCAAAAATCATTATGCTGTTTCTCAACACAGAACATAGGCTGAGTTGATTCAGATGGCAACTTTCACACTGACGTGGATGATAAAAGAATTATTTTCATTTGCCAGGGGACTAACTAGACTGATCTTTAGATCTTACATTAAATGTGAAAGACAACAGTTCTACCTTTACCTTTTTTACAATCCTTTTAATAAGTATCAGAAGTGTCACATAAGCAACCCAAGGAATTCTTTGGCACAGACTGATCAAAAAGCACAAATTTCTATTTTTGAACTCATATACACCTCCTCTTCATAATATTTTGTAAGACTTGATAAGATGTCAAGATTCTCTACAATCCCATAATGGTTTGTATACCCTAACCAGAAAGGAAAATGTTATTTTCTTTCCACATAAAAAGGAGAAAAACTTACAGCAAACTCAGGGAGATTTTTTTCAAGGTTTTCTTCTCCTCCATCTAAAATTGTTGCCAGAGATGTACGCAGGACTCTGGAAAATACTTCCAGTTGCTGACATGCTGTTGAAACACTGGTTATTTCCCCTTGATATCCAGCATCAGATATAAGCTATAAAACCAAAAACATCACAGAAAACTTGTATTATTTATATTTCAGATATCCTAACACGTCTAGAAGAACACACAGAATGTAAGATTTGCCTCTGCATACACTTACTGGAATTCATGTTCATCTTTTAGACTACAGAAAAGGAAACTGATAAAGATGTAGCGAAAAGAAAGTAAACTATAATGATATAAGAATACTTCAGACCACACCAAGATATATCATAACATTCTTTCTCTGTCACAGAAACATACAAAACTGACTGAAATGTTCCACTGCACCAGAAATCCAGAATTTTACAACACAGATCAAAGGAAAAATAAAAACAACAACACCCCCCCCCCCCAAAAAAAGCAGTACTTCAAACTGGAAAACTACACTTACTGCTTGCAATCTGTAACACAATTCCTCCCACCAATATGTATTTGTACTATTCTGACACTTGAATAAGCAGTGTTATGCAGGAATACATAAAAGACACAGGCAAGACCATAGCCAGTATTTGATGCCAGAACAATTAGCCCTTTATGGATATTCTCATTTATTAGACTTGAGTATACTACCTTAACAGTAAAATTAAGCATTAAACAGTCGGGATGGGCTTCTGCCAACTTGTAAAAGAGATCTCTCCACGTAGTATGTGCTATCATTTGCTCAAGCCAGGCTGGAGTCTGAAAAGATCAGAGCAACAGAGAGAAATGTAAGAATATCTAGTTGTCAAGATCATTAAAAGCCTTTTACCTCTCAGGAGTCCCGCGAGTTCCTATACAGGACTTTATTACAAAGGAGGATGCAGTCAAAGTTATTAAGTTCTCTAAGCCTCTGAGGACTCCCATGAGACAGTTGGTTTTCTGAAACCAGTTGTTTCTTAACCAAAAAGCTTTGAAGATACAATTTCCCTTCCCCCACCATCTACTAGTCCATCGGATCAAGGTGTCTATGTAGGATCCACTCATGTAAAGACAGCAACACGGATTCCATGCACACCTCTCCTTCCTCTGTAAAGATGGAATCTGCTTTCCGAGGGTCAAAATGCTTGATAAGTAAGCTCTTTAAATGGTTTTCCACAGTCTCCTGAACTTGCACTGGCTCAACGCCTGTATAGAAGGAACAAAAAACGTGGCAGATGCAATCCAATCAAACATAGGAGCAACATCTTCAATTTTTCAATAAGGACAGAAACTGCTCAGAAATTTATCAACACACAGAAGATGAGAGGAGAGCCATCAGTTCTACTATCAAGCCAAAATTAGACAGATTTAGAGATTCTCAGTCTTTCTTCCTAAATGCAGATTGTTCAGGGTCACAGGCAGGTTACACTAGCCCTTTTCTTCTTGCTGTCTTAATCAGTCATGCAAACAGCAATGCCAGTCATCTCACACCACTGCTACTGGGTGCGATACCAAAATGCATATATCTTAAACACAAAAGGGATTACCAGGGTTGGTGCACAAACCCACCTAGCTACAGACTAAAGAGCATCCTTTTAATATGCTGGCTAGCAGCAGCTTTGATAGCATACTACAAAACAATACACAAAGTAGTAATGAGCACTTCTAAGTTTCTGAGATCAGACGATAATTCCGACAATTTGTAAGCAACAGTTTATACTAGCTAAGCACAAAGATACCACAAGATAATGCTAAACATTGGAACTAGATGATCTTTAAGGTCCCTTCCAACCTAAACCATTCTATGTCTTGCAAGAGGTTGCTGAAGAATTCATAAGCAGACTGGCAATATGGAATTCTTGTCTCAGAGAATACAGGCACCCATGAGACTCTTCCATCTAACACTGATAGAGAACAGGGACTACTAATAAGGTAGTTGTTTTTTCATATTAATTATATAATACTACTACAAAATATCAAATATTGCTAACACCATCTACATAACACTGCCCTTGTGCATGAAAACAAAAAGACACTATAGTTTATGCAGTTGTTTCAACTATATTGCCCTTTATAATACAGTTTGTGGGCATTACAAAATGTTGATTAACAGATTACTTATTCTCTGAGCAGGATAAATGTATTATTATAAAGAATAAAGACAACTTTATAATGATACATTTCCTGAATATGAACAAATTTGTCACTAATTCAGATACTTCTGACAAAAGAAAGGCTATAGACCCAAATTATACTGTATCACTTATCATACCTGTTTGAATGAGCCACTCTGCCAGCAGATTTACAGTCTGTGCCACTGCAGTGTAGTTTTCAGAGAGGAGCTGGATAACATTCTCTGGAGAACCTCCTGCTTGGAAATACCTGACGAAAGGATTAGAAAAGAACTATTTGAAAGTCGTATTAAAAAACCAAAACCAACTGAACTCTAAACAAAGGGATAACAATAGCATCATTTATCTATTTTCACACACACTTCCATACAAAGTGATAACACTGCACAGAATCATAGAGTAGCTTGGGTTGTCAGGGACCTTTAAAGGCCATCCAGCCCAACCCCCTGCCATGGGCAGGGACATCATCAACTAGATCGGGTTGCTCAGAGCCCCGTCCAACCTGGCCTGGGATGTTTCCAGCCACCTCCTCTCTGGGCATCCTGGGCCAGGCTTTCACCACCCTCAGTGCAAAAAATTTCTTCCTTATACCTAGTCTAAATCCCCCCTCTTTTAGTTTAAAACCATTATCCCTTGTCCAATTGCTCCAGGCCCTATCTACACTACAGGCATCTGTAACGCATAACACACGTAAGGTTACACTCACCTCTTCAACGTGTTAAATATAGACGGCTCCATTATATAGTCTGGGGTTGAAAATTTCTTCAGGCATTCTTGCTGGACTTCAGCATCATCTTCTCCCTCTCCATCTTCATCATCTTGCTACCGCAAGCACAGCCAAGTCAGCCAACTCCCCTCCCGTTTACCCCCTCCGCTCCCGTATTGGGGCTCTATTTGCCCGCGGACACTCACACACCGCAGTTTACGAAGCAAGCGACCTGCTCCCCTGACGAACACGGCTTCTTTGCCGACCAGGCGCAAACCCAACACCGCCTTCCAGTTGTTTTCCTCCTCCACCCGCTCAAGCCCCAGGCCCCACCGCAGCGCGGCCTTCCCCGCCCGCCCCCGCCCGGAGCCCCAGGCGCGGCTGCCCCCGCCCGCAGGGCGAGAGGGCCCGGGCGCCCCTCCGGGACCCCCCGGGGAGCCGCCGGCGTCCCTCGGGAAAGCCCTCCGCTCTGGGAGCGGCGCGGAGGGCAGCGCTCCCCGCGTAGGCCGCCCCGGGCCGGGCTGCCGCCTCCCGCCGCCCGCCCGGGCAGCCCCGCGCCGCCGNNNCGGGGCGGCGCGGAATGGCGGGCGCCGGCAGGCTGAGGCGGTGGCGGCCGCCGCCGGCCCGGCCCGGGCCTGGCCTGGCCGAGGAGCGGGATCGCCGCGGCGGCGGCCCTCGGAGGGGGACACCCGTCCCCGTTCTGCCGCTGGGGACGGCGGGGAGTTTCCTGGCCCGGAGCGTCCCCCGCCCCGGGACGCGCTGGCGGGGACGGCGGGCCCGGGCGGCCGTTACCTCACGGCTCAGCGCTGCTGTGGCGGGGGGGACCGTTCTTGGTGAAGGACGGCTGAAACCATCCACGAGCGGCAGCAGAGAAAAATGAAACAGGGAAACGTACGAGCTGCGGCCCGGTGGCGGCGGGGGATGGCTCTGTCCCAGCTGCAGCAGTTCGGGCCCGCTCAGTCACTGCGGGGAGCCGAGGCAGGAGACGGCAGGCAGCCAGAGGGAAAAAAATAGAGGGGAAAAAGAAGCCAACGGGCATTTAAAAGCACACTTCCCTACCCTGCAAAACCTCCCGAGGCCTCCCAGCGCGGCGGCCGTCGGACGGGGGTTGGAAGGGAAGGGGGAAAAACGGGCAGTGTTTGTTCTGGCGGCAGTTGTGCAACAGCGGTGTCCTCGCACCGTCTGGAGCGTGAGGGGGGTGCTGAACAACGGCAGCGAGTTGACAGTAATGATCAAATGTTACTGTAGAATTAAAAAACCTAACAAGTGGGGGGAAAAAAAAAAAGAGTACGAAAGATAACTTTGATGGAATGGAAGGGGTAAGATTTTTAGGACCAGATTTTAGTGGTAAAGTTTTAGGACGAGCATTGGTGTAACTCTGCGTACCCAAAACGTGCCTTTTCTCACTGCAAACAAAATTTTTGGGTGTTACTTTTAGCCTAAGACAAAATCCCGAAGACTTTGATGTAAAAAACTTAATAAACCAACCGTAGTCCCTATGAATAACACTATTGGCATTCCGGTTGCGAGTTCCATGTCTGGGCCGCAGAGAGGTCTGTGCTGCCTGAGCCGGGTTCCTTGGGCTCTTGTGCCGTCGGCAAGCGCGCGGGGCAGCCTCCCGCAGGACCCGCTCCCCCGTGGTGCCGCTGGCTCCCCAGCGCGGTGGTGGTGCTCGCCACGGGACCCCGGTGTAGCCCTTCCTGGGGTCCCGACGGAGACGGGCTGAGCTGGGGTGCTGCCCGAAGGCCACAGGCCAAGAGGGCCCCCAGCGAAGGGAGGGAGTAGGGAGGCACAGGCAGATGAAGAGGGGATAAGTCTAAAATGAAGACCGCTCATACAAGCTGACCTTAGGCAAGGAGACAGGCGTTGCTGAAATGGAGACCACGTGAGAGAAACAGAGTCCCTTTGTCTCTCTTCAGATGGACTCCCGCTCTTCAGTTGTGTAAGAGTTTAACTGTGAGAAAGGGGAGGGTGAGGGTGTGTTCTGGGATTTGGAAGGCAGCCAAGAGCGTTGCTGATTAATTATTTAAAAGGTCCTTTATTCTCATTCAGTTTTTAACTGAAAAATAGTGAAAAGAAATTACATAGTCTTCCATGCAGTCCATGAAATCGCTTGGTAGGAAAGGCCAAAAAACCCTGTTCAGAAATAAGTTGTCGTAGGATCTTCAAGAGACGTGGTCCTTGTTCAAATGCGGTCACTGTACCAGTTAAAGGGATTACTGCCCTTAAAATTCCAGTGTAGAAAATATACACCACCACCTGGACTGCAGCAGAGCATGAGTTGCGCTGTCATGTGCTGCCCTACAGTGGTGAAGCAACTCTTTCTGAAACATTACTTCCAAATTTTTGTGAGCCCAGGATAACGTTCTTTTTGCTCTGTCAACAGAAATGAAAAGAGGCTTTTTCAGAATAAAAGGCACGGATTGAAGTAGAGGCACAATGGAGACATTCTCTACCTGTGCTGGACGAGTGCTCGATTGCCTGCAGTCCGGAAGACAGTAAGGTAACGTGTCAACGCTTATGGAAGCACTGGCCATTTTTTATGAGGAAAGAACTGGGAGTGAAGTGACAGGCTGAGGCTGGAGGCCAATGGAAATATCCTTGAGAAAAAGTTTTTGGCTCATCTCCATTTAGTTAGCGGGCAATTTCCATCTCGTAGACGTGAGAAAATAATAGCGCACTTGGAACAGACAGTGTGATTAACCAGTCAGAACTCCTAAGAAAATACCAGACCTGAACGTAATCTGGCCCAAACCAAGAAAGAAAAAGTATTTTCTGAGAATCGCATCAGAAACATCTATATCCCTCCTGTGCTTCATCTGCTCTTTGGTTTTGGCTTGTAATGATGTAGTGTTATAAGACGCAGGACAAGTTCTCTGAAGGTGATTTCAGAGTAACTAGTATATTATCCTAACAGAAGGTTCAGAAAATTTAAAATTGGAGAAAAAGTGAATCCAGAACTTAACTAACATTCCAATGAAGCTGGATGGGAAAACCACAACGCTGAGACTTTGTGAGGCTTAGGAGATCCTAGTTCTTTACAGAAGGCTCAAATAAATACACTTTGTACAACAGATGTCTTTATATAGGTAGGAGGGGCTTCCTTCCAGTGACTGAAATTTGCTGTGCATCTCCGAGGCAGGATATTTGGATCTGCAGTCTGGAGAATTTCCTTGTGCCTGGAGCTTATGGCCTGAAGTAGTACATGGTGGCTTCAGTAAAGCAGCTTCAGAGCAGGTAAAAGTTTTGTCTAGTGACAACAGTTGGACTTGTAGGACTTTAATGGGAATTACGCTACAAAACTTACTGCTTAGTTGAGTAGAAAAAGGGAACAGTCCACAGCACCAGCTGCCAGCGAGAGACATAGTGGTATTAGACATTAATGACACTAGTAGTTTCAGTGTCTGAATTTTAAAACTAGAAGTTCTTTTGCCTTTATATATTTATATCTCTTTATTTTGATTGCAGTAACAGAAAATGTTTTTTTTTTTTAATATATAAAGAACGAACAATACTCAAAGCATTTACTTTCAACTTTCCTTGAGCAGAAAACTAGGGACCTGTGATAGAGCCAGACATTTGCTGAATAGCCCTTTGCAGAAGAATTGCAATATCCAAGCTTTCCCCACTTCAGGTCAACAAACAAGAAGCAAAGTCAGATCAAAACCAACAGTTTCAAGGTATAATTTAAACTGTGATGAAACACTAAATGTACCAGAAATTGATTTTGCAAACTGAACTTTTACAACTTTGAATGGAACCAATGTTGGTTGTCTTCTTGGGTTTAACTGCATTCTCCCATGCAGGTTTGTGTTTTGCAAAGTTTCAGTGAAATGTACTTAAGTAAAAGCACTTAGATTTACCTGAATGTCCCTGAAAGATTTTATTATCCAGCAAATGAATGCAACAGATTTTTCCCCAAATGCATATTTGACTACATTTTGCGTGTAAAATATTGAGTCACAATTCCCATCTAATGAAATTTTGATGAAGCAGCGATGAGGCAGTGAGCATATTAAAGATAAAATTTTGAGCCCAATAAATACACTATGAAGGCCAGCCTCGGAGTCTCTGCTGCGTGCTTTGAAGAAGCAGTAAACGCATCCTGGAAAGTAGATGTGTGTGAAGAAGAGCCAGAACTAGAGAAATGTGGAAAACTACCTTATTTTTTCTTTTTTTTTTTACCTTTTTTTTTTTTAAGCAGAAGTGAATGTTGGTTTCATAAAGGTTGGGAACGGCTCTTCTAAGGGAGTAAAGAATAAACCAACTATCAAATACTTGAGTTTCAGTTCCACCCAACTATCAAAATGTGTTGCTTGATTTTTGAGCAAATTACTTAACAACTACACTTCAAGATTTCCTACCTAAAGAAGGGCTGAATACAATACAGCTGATGAAAACATCAAGCTTCATTTGGTTTCTTCCTAGAATAAAAGAAAAGTCCCAAACAGAAGAGCCAACTTCCAACAAAACTGTTTGCCTTTTATTCATATGTTTTTTAAAAAATATCCACCCTGGCATTCTCTGTATGCTAACTGCCTCTGCTCCTTGCCCTCTACAAATTCTTTTAGCGTAAATTTGTATTTCATAATCGTTAGCCCTTTACAAATCAGCCAATACATTCAACTAGAGATACGGTAATAACTTTAAAATCGAGTAGGAAATTACAGCAGCAGCAAGTTAGGCTAATGAGTTTTGGCTAAAGAGTTCTCCCTTCTCAAGCAGAACCTCAAGATTAAGCAATTTTCTTTGTACCTTCAGATACATGATTACTGGTAGCAGCGTTATTCCAGACACTGAGCACCATGACACTTTGCTTGGTAACTGAGAAATGTTCTGAGACAAAACAAGGTGGTTTTTAGGTTGCTGACATAAGGTCATTCTAGTCTCCTTCAAACATCAACTTAAAAGTTGGAACTATATTTATATACTGTGGATTGCCTAAAAGCATAGCCTCACAACGTCCCGGGTGCTTTTCAAGAGGAGCCTACAGTGGAAGCATTTTCTTGCTTCAAAGCAAGTCCCAGTTGATTTGCTTACTGATCATTACACCTACACGTCACTGAAGCATCTCCCAGTTCTACCATGTATGTAGTAAGTGCTTTGTTTGCAGTTCCTTACTTGGTGATATCCTGGCCTTTTAGATAAATACGTTCTCTGACCTTCAAAATTTGTGTAAGGATCCCAAACTGGGTCACTCACCTGGGGAATGAAGAATTCCCCCCATAAACATACTTTTGAACGTCCAAGGTGATGGATTTAGGAGCCTTGTTTATCTAGCTTGCCCTCGTTCCTTTGAACGTTCAGTGAGGTTGTCTCGTAACTGTCTTGCCCAGCTGCTCTCTTCTCTCTTATCAACCATACACGTTCTACGAGTGGGTGGGGCGGGGGGTGAGGACAGGAGAAAGCTGAATCCCAAGGTAGCAGGTTTTGGACCGTGATGTTAGGCAGAACAACTGGTTGTAAGCTCCCCAGTTTGAAATCACCAGGAGGTTAACAAGAGCCGTTGCGTGGGGCAGCACTGGGCTTCCAGGCTGTCTTACACAGAGGAACCTCGGTAGCCCAGCAGAGTTTTGCCCTGTGAAAAACAGAACTCAAGGTTAGCACGCAATCTTTCCTGAAATCTGTTACTTCATTTTGGATGTTGGGCCTTCAGGCAGAAAGAATTGAGATTAAAAATACTGAGCTACACATGAATCATCACACACACGCGTCAGGAGAGACGCTGTCTCCTGTGGCTCTGGCTTCATACACGCTGGAAGTACCGTCCATTAACAGTTTGAGGTCCTACACAGACGTGTATTTGGTTCTATCACCCAGCCCCTTCCTTTGCCTTTTTCTGGAAGCTCTTCTGATCCTGCCACAGAAAACTGGTAATGTAGAGACAAAGAACTGGAAGGGGCGCCCTTTCCTGGCTGCCGGTCACAACCTGAGGCGGGAACTCAGAGCCCTCACACAGCACCGCCGGTCTCTGCCTGGTCTCCGCTGGCACGCTAGTGCTTTCATTGCCAGAATGATACAATGCCAAACTCATACCAAATACCAGAAAACTACAAATAGAAACACTGTACTTCACTATTAATAATTCACGTAAAAGTCACAGCCTAAAACCATTACTTTGCATAACAGAACAACAGAACCGAGAGAATTCCCAACATCAGTACCTCTGTCCTAAGCTTGTTCTTTCTCCAAACTTGAGTAGTAGTATATTAAAAAAAGTATTAGCCAACTCAGTTACTAAAACAACCGGGTAAATTAAAGTGAAGAGATACATTCATATTTTAATTTTGAATTTGCTTACATTTGCCTACTGGTACCCCAGCCTTCGAGAGCATGTTACGTTACAGAAAAAAACCTAACGTCAGCATCTTCTCCCTCAAAAATACATCATTCTCTCTGTATTTGGGACAATGTTTCAAGGCTTTATTTTGTCCTGTCATTAAAATAAAGATTTTTGAGGCAGACTTCCTAAGTCAAAAAAATTAGGAAAATCTGTAAATTCTGGTTTGGTGGGTTTTTTTTGTTTTTCTTAAAAAGAAAATTTTCTGTGACATATTTGGTCAGTTACCCCTTGTTGCAGAGGTATCAGTGAGCACTTGCTGTTGTTAACTAAAGAACTCCCTTTTTTCCACAGAACCAGGCTAAATTTATAGGACTCAGAATTTAGACCCTCCCCCCCCCTTATTATTTTTATGTTTAATGCAGTGAAATATTAGTTTGCCTCCCCAACTCCTCCCAAGTTGCTTTTCCAAGTAGACTTGTGCTTTAAACTGCACCCATTTTGCTCAGCTCAGTACATTGAAAGTAGACAGGGTAAAAAGCAGTTTTAACTTTTAATAAGATGAGAATCAGGTTTGAAAACAATTAATTATGAAGCCAGTACTCACGGCTGCAATTTTAGCAATCTCTGCAATACAGTGAAATACTCTAAAGCAGTTTACCTACCCAGTAACTGAAACACACCCACTCACAGTATTTAAGCTAACTGGTTATGACCAGGATTAAAATAGGTTCACTCTTGGAATTTCTATCTTGTCAGTCACCAGAGAGATTTTTCAGTGTAACGGCTTTCATCAGCAGAGGTTCAGAAATCCCCTTTGTAGCTTATTTTATTTACAAAGACACTTCAAACTTTGTCATAGAACAGCAAGACTTTTTCCCACAGATGGATTTTCAGCAACAGCAAGCTGAGGAAGAAGGGTACAGTTTTGGTTTTGGACTGCAAACAGATGTTTGCTTGTAGGTATTTCTACTGTTCTACAAACTCAACATGTATTTTTGGGATGACGACCTGTTCCTGTGTGAGATTTCCACTGACGGTAATCCATGGCCCTGATCCTGCTTCTTACACTTAGCAGGAATTTCATCATCTACTTCCATGGAAGAGGGCTTACGAGTGCCAGCGTCGTTAGGAATACTCATAGCACGTTAGGTACAGTTGGGGACAGGAGAGAACTTGTTCTCTTCCAGAGTAAGTTACAGAATTTTTTAACCTATAACAACTTTAGACATTTGTATAGCACCAATCACCAACAGTGTTATCACTAAGGCACTGGACTGGTACTCAGCTGGCCCGGGCTCTATCTCCCTTTCTGCACTCCGTTTCCTCTGTGATCACACTTTTATCTTTTGTTTTTCCTGGTACGTAATTTTCGACACTGGAAGATAGGATAGAATACAAAACATCCTACATCATTTACAGGAATATTGCGCCACGACTAATTACAAGGTGCTCAGATTCTACAGGGATGAGCGTTAACATTTCTGTGCATAGATTTACTGGTAAAGAAAATTATCCTGCAGGTATCAATTATGTGCAACACGCGGGAACAGAATTGGCTTCAGTTCCTCTGGAGTTAACGACGTGCTCCAAGTTCAATCCTATCCTTGATGCCATGATTCAAAATAGTTTTTAGATAAATGAAGATAAGCCCTCAGGGCTCCCGTCTACGACAACCGACCCAGCATGCCTTCAGACGCTTTTGCATCAAAGGCTGCTCCCAACAACTTTCAGCTCCAGTTTCAGCCTCTCAGAGAGCAGGTTTCGATGCTTTCAGAAGCAGCTGAATCTTTTTTTAGTCTGTAGTGGATTTACCTCTACACACTAATAAAAAACCCCTTCAGGAGCGATCCCTGTTCCGCTGCATCACACTGGCTGCTGAACGTGCGTACTGATGTACAAATTACTAAAAGTTCTTGGGTTGAAATAAGTTGCTGCAAATGCACAGTAGCTGATTTTGAAACCACAACATCTCTACAATTTATTATTATTTTTACAAAATACCCAAAGTGATCAGACCATATTGTAGGTTACTGGCTTGCCAAAGGTTATGTTTTAAAATCAAAACCATTTCTGAGTTACAGAAGTGCCAAAACCAATCTTGAACCAGGTTTGTTTGTTGTTTTTGTTGTTTTTTTTTAAACCAACCCCCATCCAACAAAACAGTTGTATAACTTAAAACAGAAACAAGAGTTTGTGTTGGAAACTGTTTGAAAACCAACCCACCAAATCACGCTCGAGCAGAAGCAGCCTCATATGGCAAAGATTGAGCTTAGGGCAGTTCAGTGCCAAGATATAGACCCTCTATGGGTTTATAATGGAAATACTGACACAACCTCAACTACAGTGATGCAAATGTGCCCTAAAACACTGTATTTGCTTTTATTAATAAAAGTGGTAGTGTTTACATTTGCAGGTATCTTACACTTCAGCATCACGATGAATACTGAGTAGAATGAGTTAAGTTTTGGCTGTAAGGTCAGAAGTTTCCAAACAGATGAATGAGACAGAAGTGAAAGTCCTCAATCATGAAAACAAGAAGTTCAAATAAATAAATAAAACAAAACTAGGAAATATGGGTAAGCATTAGGTTGGAATGGTTCAATTAACTGCAAATTATGGCCACTAAATTAGAGACAGAAGAAAACACAGTTACTTATTAAATAGCAAGCATTAAAGCTTTATGGTTTTGTATTAAAAAAAAAAAAAAGAAAGCTGTTAAAAATAAGACTTGCATTTACCAGGCCACCAAACTGCATGGACTAATAAAGAGACTAACGAAGGCAATACTGAGACATTAAGACACACACGCTCCGTACTTGTGCAACTCAACCATATTCAACGCAATTGCCTTTTTCCTCACTTAAGGGGGGGGGGGAAGCATCCCCTAAACATTTCTGTTCATGTAAAGCTTTAGGTTTCTTAAACTGTTGCTGTCTTACACAGCTCAGTTTTAGTCTGTATCCTTCTCATTATCAGAGGAAGAAGCTTTTTTTTTTTTTTAACTTTTTTAAATGGAGGTGCTTTGTTTCTCTCCGATGAGAGATTACATTCCTCACACCACTACAGGTTTTCCCCATTGAGAGATTTGGTGCTTACACCAACTCCCCCCAGGCTTACAAAGATAAGGGTTGGCACTAAATTAAAGATTTTGGCTCCTGTAACTAAAATTAAGGCTCACAATGAATTTCCTTTCCACTACGTGTGTCCCTTTCCTACCTAGTGGAAACACCAGCCCTTACCCTCCAGGCACTGGATACATTCTGAAATTGTAGGGGCTTTTTCGGTCATGTTCTCCTACAGTTCTACAAGTTCAGGTGGCAGCTTTCTAAACCTGCGAACAGGAAAGATCATTTTCAATAGATGAGCGGCAACCACAGCAAGAATTTTTAGACGATTTAGTGTCTTCTGGAAGATCACTAGTAATTCTGAATTAAGAGAGACGGGACAGTAACTCCATCGAGTCCCCGCTCTGTAGGGGAAAACGGACTATGTGACCAAGTTACATTTAAAAGTTCAGCCACAAAAGCGATGGGAACTCACAGTTCTGAACAGCTGCAGTTCTTAGTATTAAAAAGGCATCTGATACCTGAAGCAAATCGAGCTGCACAGACATCACTGACCACACCCTAACTGCAATTTAAACGACCTCTTCCCAAAAAAGAAAGTTAACACAGTCTCTTGGGTGGAGGGGAGCTCGTGAGAAAGGCAAAGAGGCAAGTATTTTGGCGTTTGTTTTTTGTTTCTTCTGTTTTTCTTTTAAAGTCACTGCAGTAAGATCCAGATCAGTTTAGGGGTGTAAATGAAGGGGGAAGAGGGGTGTTTGAGTAATATAGGCTAACACTGTTCTAGTTGTGTTATTACAGCTGTAATTTCTGACTCTGTACAAATTGTACACGTAGGTTTAGACACATGAAAAAGTAACACGCTCACAGAGACATAAAACACCTAGGTATAAAATATAAAGCAGTGTAGTAGTTACTAAAATTACATGCTCTCTTATTGCTACAGTGATTTTTGCTCTTTTTCTTTTTACTGTACCACATGTTGTTCTAAGCATATAATTTGCATAAATTATTCAAGTTTAAGAAAAATCCACACATCTTCACTTTAAGCTACTTATATAGTTAATATAAAACAAAAAGGTTCTAAAGTATCTCTTTATTAAAAGAGAAATAAAAATGTCATTTGAAACTGGAGTTCAGTGGCCAAATCCAAGGGCAGTGCACACCTTGTCATTCCGGCAGGAGTCCGCCCGCGCAGCGCAGGGAGGGGAGGGCGGTCTGGCCCAGTCCAGAGACGGTCACCAGACCTGCACGATGCCCTGGGTGTCTCTTACTGTTCTGGTTTTGTCTTCAGCAAAAAGGACTACGAATGACCAAAGACTAACATTTATAATTTGTAGCAAAATTTGGTTTATGTAGAAACAAGCCATGTTTTGCATTTGGATAGAGATTTAAATGAATTAAAGCTAAAAATTAAAAAGCATGATGCTGCAACATCTGGTCACTTGTTGAAGACCTCACTTTTAAAGTGGTTAAGTTTGCACAATTTGTACTTTTTTCTTTTTTTTCTTTTTTCTTTTTTTTTTTTTACTAAACAGTATTTTTCCTTCTTTTATAAACCAGAAAAACTAAACTACAGATAAATTTTCCCTACCTTGAGCTAATGCTGCAGATAGGGTTGACAAAGCTGTACAGCGCAATCAAACATACTTACATCTTAGCTCATTGTACAGGTACAGCCATAATCAAGGCACAAAGATCTTCTACAAGTTATTTTTTTTCAATAAAGTTGTACAAAATAATACATTTTACAGTCTGTACAAGAATAATAATCCAGCAGTAAAATAAAAAATGAGGGGAGGGAAGAAGAGAAAGAAGGGAAAGACTGTGAGGACTACAGTCCAGATAATGATTTTTATAGCAGACGGGATCATCAGTGGACAAACTGAAAACAGTGTGTGGTTAACTCTTTCTGCAATCACAGGCCATACGCAGTTCAATTCATACATGTCCATGGTTGTCTCTAGACCACCACGACTGGTTTTAAAAATACCCTTCTGAAAGGTAGCAGTTGGTTTTTGCACTGTCTAGGTCTGTTGTCGAATTGTCAGTATTTCCGTTCAAAGCCACATTACAGTCAGAGAACCAAACTCAAGTGTCTGTCTTCAAACTTGGTCTGTGACTTGGCACCTTCTTTAGTCTGATGCAGTGAGTGATACAAAGTGGAGATCACGGGTTATATGATTATGCCCACAACAGTGCTAAATTACCTAACGTTTTCTCTCCCCAATTTTTGTTTTATGTTTTAATTTTTTTATCCCCAATTCTTTCAGGTGCTCCACATTCAGGGCTTTTAATTAATTAGTTTTTATTTCTTTTTTTTTTTTCCTCTGCTTTGTTAATAACAGTGTTAGGGAATCCTCATGGAAATGGCCTTTTAAGTGTTAGGGGCCATCTCAAACTGTCCGAGGGGTACAGAAGCAAGCTTAGAAGTGCTGCTATTGTCCAGCAAGGAGAAAAAGTTGAGGGGTGCAAATCAATGGGAGATTCAAACAGTTCTCTTCCACCCTATGTGGGCAAGGGTGTTTTTTTTTCTTTTTTTAATAAGGAATAAGGAGTCCAAAACACAGAAAAAAGTGCTCTCCATCACAACAACTCGTATTGGCGAAGGTGCATGCGCTGAATAATGTCCCGACAGTCATTGAAAACCCTCCGGATGTTCTCTGTATCCACTGCACACGTGAAGTGAGGATAGCAATAGTGCCTTCCATCGCCACTCGCGGTGCTGATTCTCTGTTAAATGCAAGAGAGAGATACTGGGTTAAAATAAAACTGACTGGGGAAAAAAACCCGTATTCTCAAAACTCAGGAAGAATGAAGGTTAAGATACGTATGCGTGAGTGCTCTTCAAAGGGTGTAACTACGTGGCAAACTGCCCACAATTTTTTACTCTCACCTAAAACATGAAATTTTAAATGATCAGAATTACACGGTGAGAAGGTCACTGCATACTGGAGAATTTCAGGGTTGAATAAGAACTCAGGAAAGTGCTATTATGTGTATGCAGCTTTGGTGAATGCAGCCTCGCAACCCCTAGTCAATTTGTCCATGAAAAAAGTTGGATTTTGCCTCCTTGTACAAGGTTTTGTCCCTGCTTTACACTTACAGAAAGCCTCCCGCAAAATTTTATTGTGCTCCATTTTAAAATGAGTCCACAATTTCATTGCCATGCTCACCTTTACAAGTAATTGTAATAATATTTTAAAAAAATCTATGTCTATCATAGCTTCAGCTGACCAGTTATGGGAAAGGTAATATGAACAGAACATTATTATTTTACAGATGATGCATCTTTTGATTAGTCTTTATCTTTAGAAATAATGCATAGAATAAAAATCTGGCCCCATTAATAACAGCAGGACTTCCCTCATCATTCTATTTGAGGTTTCTTAATTCTCACCAATTCTTTTGTTATTTATTATGTGCTGTGTCAACAGACAAATATCCGAAGAGCAGCTAACGAACAGCAGCACAGCTCTTAAACGTAACAGCGCTCTGTGCAGTGCGGATGTTAAATATAAACAACACAAAAAGTGACAGCATTTTGCAATAGTATAAGGTGTGTAAGAGTTTATAGTTGAGAAGAATCACGTAAGAAATACTGAGAGAAAGGCAATACTTACAAGAAACTCGTCTCTAATAAAATACTTGGCCCTTGTAACTCTGGGATCCTCACCAGGCTCTGGTGTTGCTGATTAATAATAAAATAAGTATCTCATTAAAACAGGTGGTTTTGGTGATAGTGCCTAAAAATCATAACTAGTTCTGTTTTCTGTTCACATATAACAGAAACATACTTTGAAAACTGACTATGAGATAAAACAACCATAACATATGATTTAAAATAGTAAGATTTCAGGAGAACAAAGGAGCATTACAGTGGCCGCAGCACCGGGCATTTGGCCGGTCAGAGAAACGACCGCAGGTATGACAAGGGGGAGGCCAGAGGACGCCTTTGTCACAACTGTGCTCTGGTCTACACCAGCAAAGTAACAGGATTTTGGCATGATGAAATTATTAATATATTAAATGTATAAAACACAGGGTTCTCTCACTATTGATACCTAAAATGTAGTATTACAGTTTGGCTGAAAGACAATGAAGATTACATCTACTTAAGAGTTTTCAAATCTTAGCTGAAATTACCAAAACCATTACAAAGGTAATCAACACGGAAATGATAAATTGCTAATAAAACTTTAAAATCTTACCATCATCTGGTGTAGTGTAGCGAGCAAATTCTGGAAAGTAGTCTTCAATTTTAGATTTCCCTGCCAAAACTTTCTCTGCTAGCAAATCTTGTTTATTCAGGAAAAGAATTACTGAAATGGTCCGTAGCCACCTGTAGAAAAGGAGAAGGCACAGCTGGGATCACACAGCAAAAAGGAACTTCATCCAGTTCTGGAGACAACAGTCGTATGACTCTCCAGAATAATTCTGAAAGGTTCCTTTTATCCCTGAACCCCATGGTGTGATTCCGGGCGTACAGCCCCGAGTTCCGTTTGTGTGCTTCTAGCGTGGGCGATCAAAGTTGCCCACTTTCTACTGCTAATCCAGATACGCCAAATAGGTGAGCGCGTCCACGCTCCAGTGTGCTACTCCATCGCTGCTTTAATTACTTCAGCCTCAATATGGCAACTGCCAATCTATAACTCTCCGGAGCTTTCTTCAGCCAGAGGAGTGGATGGGGCACTGGCGCAGCAGGCAGCGTGGCCAGAGGGGCTCGGACTGCGCCGAGAGAAGCGAACCCCACAGCGCAGGCTGCTCCTGCAGGTTAACCCCGCCGCGCAGTGGAGCACCCAGCCGCTCGCTCACGTTCCCCCTCAGTGGGATGGGGGAAGAGGAAAGGAAGAATGAAAGCAAGAAAATTTGGGGGTCAAGGTTAAAAAAAAAAAAAAAAGTTTAATAAGTGAAGGCTGAGCGGAAAAGAGAACAAAACAAAACAAGTGATGCGAAGGCGCACCACCTCCCGTGGGTAGACGGATACCCAGCAAGATGGGTAACCCTCCTAAACCCCACTCTTTCTTTTCCTTTTCAGCGCTGAGCATGACCCTACGTGGTACGGAATACCGCTTTGGTTAGTTTGGGTCGTCCGCCCGGCTGTGCCCTCTCCCAACCCACTGCGCACCCCCAGTCCATTCACTGGGGGCAGAGTGGGAAACAGAGAAGCCGCGATGCTCTGCAGACACTGCTCAGCACCAGCTACAGCAGCCGCGAGCGTGTCAGCCGCACAAGCATGTCAGCCGCACGAGTGTTAGCAGTATTGTTTCAGTCCAAATCTAAAAGACGGCACCGTATGAGGTGCTATGACGAAAATGAACTGTCCTAGCCAGAGCCAGGCCCAGCACACGAGTCTCGACTATCGTATAAGACAGGATTACTGATTTATGTATGAACAATGAAACTTCAAGTCACAGACCTGTTGTTCCAGATACTCTTGAAGAGGTTTAGTGCTTCTTGAAGCCGATTGGTCTGATTGTCCTCTCGTATAACCATGTTGTAGCTACTGCTCGCCACCACAAATATGATAGCAGTCACATCTAAATCAAGAAATACCCATCAGTTAATACCAAACTTCAGAAGAAATATCCAGGAATCCCACAGTTCAATAAAAAGCTGCCTTTCGGCTTCCTGAGCAGAACAGGCTGGAATGCTATTGCTGACGGCTTTCTAGGTGCCAGACATAAAAAACGAAAGTGAAGCAGCCATTGAAGATAGGAACGGCGGGCACAGAGCAGAAGCTGACAGAACGACAGAAAACACAGAAACTGGAGAAAGCTAAGAGGAGAATTTAAAGAAGATTTAAAAGGTGTAAAGGAATTTAGACAGCAACTCTGAGCTATCAAGAAAGGACAGAGAGGCCCTTGGGGGAAGACCTGAAGACACACAGCGCTTTTGATCTGCGTGAATAGCAATAAGAGTAGCAGATTGCTGTGAATTCAGGTTAACTGCTCTGTCCTCCCACTGTACTGCACAGAGGCCCCGTCTCTGTCCTGGGAGACATTCCCCCATCAGAGTCCAGATGTCCGTGTCCCCGCGGGGCTGTGCTGCTCCACAGCCCTGACACCGACTTCCAGCCTCATCCACCTCCACAGCAGCAGAGATGAGTCAGACCACGAGGTGACAGGAAGAGGAAGGAGCAGAGGTAAAACCCAAACAAATCTGTTATTAATAGCGCAGCAGAAGATATTGCACAGTAGTTCCACACATATATGAATTGTTCAGGTGATGCTCTGTGACAGTAACCGTAGCAAAATACGATGAATTGTAAGTTGCATTCTGCTTTAGCTATTCTGTAGGATCTCATTACAACTTTTCTAAGAAAAGGCACACTTTTGCATAGCTTCATATATATTTTGTCTAAACAACAAAGAAAAAGACAAAAGTATTTTCACCAACTGTAGCTTTAAAAAAACTTGAGTGGAGAAAGGTTTCACATCTAAACAGAGCTACAGAGTAAAATAAACAGCTGTAGGAAAGGTACATGCAACACTTCAGGACACGCACAAGACCGCCTCATTTAAATTGTATGGGAGTTAAGAACATAATCACTGCACTAAAGGGATGGGGACATCAGTGTTAAGACTCCGGACCTTACAAAAGGCCTGCAGAGGTTTCAGGACCTCCACCCGAGGCTGCGGCTCCCACGGCACTCTACGGAACCCAGCTTATGCGCAGGTTATGCGCACGAGGGGACTGGTTTGTATGTTTTCAGTAAGGGCCTTCCCCACAGGGCTGTTTTTCAAGAAATGGTATTATTAAGCATGGTTCCCTAGAAACAGGCAGATGTATAAACTCCATCGTAAACTTTTTCGAGAAGGGCATTTTGGGGCTGCACTACACAACACTGTAGTGCATTACACAGCGTACGCGACACCACCTCTAACAAGACAGACGTTCCCTACGAGCTCATCCTGCATTATCGGGTCGGTGCTGATTCGGAAAGAAGCACCCATGACATAGCAATGTGGCTGCAATTATGCGCAAAAATATGATATTCTGGTTTTATGCATATATTAATTATCCTGTAATTGTATATTTTGTATGGGTAAAAACACGTAAACCTTCACTCAGAAGACAGAATATAGCTTGGAACTTAACGCTCACACAGCTGGGAAATAGTGTGCAAACCCACCACCAAAAAAACATAATTAAATGAAGAGAGGGAAGCCACAGAAAATGGACAACAAGCTACGTTAAGTTATCAAACTTTAATTCCTTTCCACCCGCATTCTCCCTAAAAATATTCTGTGCAGTTACAGAAGTTTACGTGTCAAGAAAAATTCCATCCTGTATGATTATTCAGGTAATTCCTTATCAAGCTACACGGAAAAGAAGATGGCTTTCACACAGTGAGAAAATGAAGACTGGGCATTAAAATTTTGCAGACAACTATTTTATAAAACAAACAAATTCTAATCATACCATTAAAACACTGGATCCATTTTCGGCGTTCATCTCGTTGCCCTCCAACATCAAACATACTAAGAAAAAAACAGAAATTGAGTCAGAATACGTTTTGTGGTTTGTTTTTTTTTCCCCCCAAATGCAAACAGAAAATGTAAGAAATTTTAGGAATTCCGTGTCATAGAAGCTAAAAGGAACTGAGAATTATGTGAACCCGAACAGGTATTGGTCCACCAACACATGCACACAGAGCTTTCATCACGAAACGTAACTGTGTTTACTTTCACGAAGGTAAGAAATTCTGGCGTATGTACACTGCAGATTCGTTTTCACCCTTACAAGCCACGACATTAAAACAGATCCGACAACAAGTCATTTACTGAAACAAGTATCACAGGTCTAAAATCAACAAGAGCATACTTAACCTCAGCATTGTATTTAAAAAAAAAACAAACAACCAAACAAGGAAAACCCAAGGATACTTACTGAAAATTTACTTTATCCACCTGAAACTTGGTTTCAAAAATTCCTGATGTCAAAACTCTGCATCTGAGAAGATCCTAGAGCATAACGGAAAAGTCATTGATTCAACACAGATACTTCCCAATTCTCCACGTATCCAGCAACAGAAACGAACACCTTTTACCCAGCGCCGACAGCGTACGCGGCACTGCAGGAACAGGGAACAGCGCGTTCTGAACCCGCCTTTACGGTTTTGATCTTGAACACGTGTGCACCCGTACGGGCGTGCTCAACTCCTGAAGCACAGAGATGTTCCCGAGCAGGTAGTAAGTGCGAAGCTTGGAACAGGAGGAAACGCATTCGGGCCACTCTGAGCCAACACAAGTGTTGGGAACAGCCCAGACCCACCCCACGAGATGGGATGATGCACTCACAGACCTCAGTGGGGTTGTGGCACACAACAGGATCTTTAACCTACCACCACAGAACTCCCAACCCCTGCAGACAGACCCCTCCCCCAACTGCTCAGTGCTTGGCTATTAAAAGAAATGTCTAGGCCTCAAAAGTTTCCATTTTTTCCTTCAAAGAACCGGGAGCTCAACCACTAAAATCTTACAAGAATTGGGCTTTTCAAAGATAAAATTTGAAATTTCCTGTAGAGACAAAAACGATAATCAGAAGTTGTGAGCTACAAACAATTGAAATTGTTGTAAGTGCTACAAAATCCTGTTAAACCCAAACTGTATTGGCTTTTATGTTCTGCGTATTGCAAAGCAGCGGCAGCCACACACAGTGCCTCGTGGGTAACTCACCCACAAGAACCTCATTTGCACCGGCGGCAGACTGAGGACGCAGTCCAATATAACTATCTGCAAAATACCACTTTGGATTCAGCTAAAGGTTTTATAATTTAGGACTTAAAGTTTTGGTGTTCTTCACAATGGGTCTAAATAGCAGATAAATTGTAACATTTGCAGCAGACAACATCACGTAAGCAGAACAGACTGTAAAAAAAAATTATATGCACAATAAAAGCTCTGTTCTTACTCCGTAGGTACCAAACTGGTTAGTCAAAGTCAAACCCACACAAAATCCAAAGGTTAGGCAGCGCTGTTAAATCATTAAACAAAATGGCTACATTTTAACATCAGTTTTCCGATAGTAAATTATTGTTGTCTGGCTATTTTAAAACTCATATTGAAAGATGTATGTATTTAAACATTACTCTGTTATGTGTGAAACAGTTTGAATTTTTGAACACCCCAATAAACAGAAGGAAATTTGGAAAACGACTGTCGGGAGCTCTGCGTCTCTAGAAATCAATACAAGTGGGGTGTTAAAAAAAAAAAAAAGCAGTCACCCACCTCAAGGGGGAAAAAAAAGGGAAGGAAGTGATTTGATTGTTGCGCTTGGGAGTTCTTTTAGGAGAAACACACGACATCCCAGAGGATAATCCCACTGGGCTTTAGAGGATGCTTGTGGGGAGATGCGGCACAGTCCATGCTCCCAAACGAGCACCGCAAGTACGTGTGCTCACGGTCACTTACAGCAGTAAAAGTATGTAATTATTTTACTTAAGTAACTACTGAGATACTCATCTTACTTAAGTAATTACTGTAAGTAAATTATAAGTACCATACGTGTTACTGTATACGAAGTGTAAGAAATTCAAGTTAAACTCCCTCGTGACACCCTTGGCCTCCAATATAAAACTGAAACTTGTTTTAAAGTTTCATAGCTGAAGATTAGTTGCTCCAAATTTCAAATATAGTAACTTGCACTTTTTAATGTTTTGTTTCTTGAAAATAGAATGATTTCAGTGATAAAAACCCTCATTTATAAAAAAACTCAGATTTTTTAAAGGATGAATGATTAGTTCTTGAACAACTTTCAAGGATATGAACTGCACTCTCCTCATCAACACTGACAGCGAAAGTTTGGGTACATTAATATGTGTTTTGGTTATCTATCCTGCCAAAGTATGCTAGATGCTTAATTGCATTATTTATGGGCAGAAAGTTAGGAACTTACATGTGATTTTGGATGAGACATTTGGTCCTAAAATGATCCTCAGATTATTTCTGACAAAATGAAAACTACAATTCCTATTCTGATTAAAAAAAAAACAACCCAAACTTCTAACAAGGTTAGAAGTTAGTAGTAGTGGTTTGCAGTGGGAGCCAGTGGGGCTGAGGAGGTACCGACCAGCTTTGTGTCACAGAGAAGTGCGGGAGGGTATTCAGCGAGGAGGGCAAAACATCTCACGGTACTCATTCAAATGGAGATTTGGGTTTCAGTGTCACAGAAACACGATGTGGTCTTGAACCCCGGCGGAGTTTCATTTCACAGTACATTTACATGGATAAACATCATCTCAATTCAAATGACAAAGTAATTTTTACTGGAATACTAAATAGGTAGGTGGTAATACCTGTGTTAGTGCCACAAACGGCAGTTAGGAAATTAATGAGATAGTTATCCTCAAACAGAGGGGGTGGATAAATTGTATCATTTCTTAATGAGACTTTCCTTACCTGGTCAGACGGTGTGTACTCGTTTTGTTTGACTATGTCAATCTTGTCTAGAAAGCTGGGGAGAGGAAGGAAAGGGAGTGAGTTGTCATTCTCCGGTTAGACGAACTTTTTAGCGCTTTAGTGACTGAGGGGTTCCCAGAGGGGATTTGTTGTATTTTAACGCCCCCGTCCAGAGAAGGCTGAGCCCTGTGCAGGGGCAGCCCTTCCCCGCGCCGCCCGGCAGAGGGCCAAACCCAGAGCTCGGGTCATCCCGCTCCAGCCCCGCCGCCCACGAACAGACCGGCCTTTCGTTTGGGTAATTTATTCATACGAATTGCACCAGACAATCCGCTACTGACAGTAAGCAATGACTCAAATAAATTGCCTACGTGTAACTTTCCTGAAAGTAAAGTGAGTATTTTAAAAAATGTATCATCCCTATAATTCGTTTAAATAAATGAAATCCCCAAACCAATTTCATTACAAGTTCAGTTAAATGAGAGGGAATGCTGATTTTTTTTTTCAATTGTTGGTACCGGTTTTCAGTTTGCTTTCTGGAGAACTATCAGTAATAGGCCAAAAAAAGTATGAAAAGATGTGTTTTATTCAAATTCATTAGGCATTACCTAAAGAGGTTATCCTGAAGTCTTTTACCAATTAAGTGTAACCTTCTAATTATCTTTCACTTCAACTCAAAGAGCAAAACTCTGAAGGAATCGATCTGTTAAGGGGCTCATTGTGGGGCGGCTCCGGCTCGGGGGGCTGCAAGCTGCGGGTTTGCTGCTGGTCGCGGCTGCGCCGGGCTGCCCGGCTGCGGCACGGCCAATTCAGCATTATTATTACTAATATTAATATTTAGGAGAGCTAGCGGTGCTGCTACAGTTAACTTTACCCGTAACATTAATATTAATCAAGTGTCTTAAAACCAACACACTTGAAGTTTCCTTTTAAATTCCTGTGCAGGAATTCTTTTCTTTATGAAGCAGAGATGACAAAGAAAAGCTGTTTTCCCTTCCAATCCCTACGCACGGGTAGATACGCTGCAAGTGCATTAACGACGGTCACAGGCACCCATTTAAGGGGGGGGAAAGGGGATAAGCCGTGTCCCAGATGCACAAATCGGAACCAGACCCCCGAGAAGCCCAGGGAGGGTCCGTCCCCTGCGTCCCAACCGACCCCACACAGCCAACAAAAGCAGGGAAGGAGGAAAAATAACCGCATGTTTTAACAGCAGCTTCAGCGTAATGCCCTTTTCGCCGGGAACTAGATGACCATCTCGCTTCAGAGACAAATGGAAAGTAATTTTTGTTCAGTCTCAATTATAGAATTTTAAACACATGAAAATGTATCTTAGTAAACATGCTACTAAAAACATGAGAAAAAGCCTAAAGCTCCATTTCCATCATGAAAGGTGACGTGGAGACAGATATAGAAGGATAAAATCGATGACAAATTGTATTCCGCAACTTGCAAGATGGATTTTTTCCTCATCCCTTCCGGGTTGCGAAGCAATTTTATTTTTCTTTTTTTAATCCGAAGGCAAAGCAGTAAAGCTTTTTGTTCAGCACAGAGAGCATGCTAAATACGTACAACAATCATGAATTCCAACTAGTACGAGTGTTTCCACATTACATTCTCCCCTAAGACCACGGTTTCAGAATCATGTGGCAATTTCACAAGTCGGAGGGTGCCTGAAAAATGTTCGGAGCGGAACACGTTCGCAGGGGTACAAAGGGGATTACCACTACGGCCCGGCCCTGGGTACTGCCCTCGCCGCTGCCCGACACTTCACGGAAGGTTCCACAGGAGGTGGATTTTTGGTTTTGGTTTTTGTTCTGTTTTGTTTTCAAACACTCTGCTAATCAGCTTAATGGATTTTGAAAACTGACAATTAGAAAATAACAACAAGATATTGCTAAAACCTGGAACTGAAAGTACAAACCTCTTACTGTTGTTTATGCAGACTATTTTTAGGCCTATGATTTCCTTGAAAAACATCAGCCCCGCAGGAGCAGCGGCACTGTACTTGAGCTGAATTCCAACAGCAGTGTTCGTGCCAGGTAAAACAAGTTCCAATGGAACAAACATTTCTTCTTCCCCCCAAACAAGCTCCAACATTCAGTAACATCTGACACTCGTAACAATTCCCCTTCGAGAAGGAAGTCTCTCGCTGTGAGAGTTACCAGATAACCCTCCCCGCTTCCAGTGGCGTTTTAGGGAAAACGGAGCAAAGATTTCCGCCCGTGCACGTGCCTTTTCAGAGGAGGCTCTGGCAACTGCAGAAAGGGGCTAAAGACAACATTAAAGACCGGTTTGATTCTTTGCTCAAACACAAAGAAAGGGGATTATTCTTTCGGTTGGTCAACTGAAAAATAAATGCGTCTGTAAGGAGAAAAGAGCAGAAACTCGATCTAGCCCGATTCATCTAAAACAAGGAGGGACGGTGGGAGCATGAGAGTTCAGAAAAGATCAATACGCAAAGTTCAGAGCCTTCTAAGTCCAGGTTGGTCAAGACCAAATAATTTATCCAGTAAATTAAACTAATAATCAAGTCAGACGAGAACAAAGCCCAATTCAAAATAAAAACAAATTCACCATCATTAATTTCTATTTTTAATTCTTGTTATGCTCTACCCAAAACACAAGCGAGGCCACTTCAGTACTCCTTTGTGTGCTGAATTCACGGCTGTTAGAGATTGTTCTAAGTCTCCTGGAGATGTGCCCATCTACTGTGTCAGCAATGAATTTCACAGGGAGAAAGAAAAGTGACCTTGGTGAAACAATTCAAATAAAACTGTCAAACCACGAAACCAAATTTTACACTGCGAGCAAGTCTTGCACCAAGTTACAAAGTCAGTTTTTTTCTTCGGTAAAATTTTCCCAGAGATTCTATGGGAAAGCTGTTTTCCAGAAAGCAAACCATTCATTCAGCATCGCTGCCAGTTCTCACTTCGGGCCAGATTCTGGACATGACTGAATAACAGGATCACTTATTGCTCTGCAAAATACTGTCACTTCGTATAAGGCACTTTTGCCTGTGTTGTAAAACATCGATACTGCTATGACACTTTTTTTTTATATATAAAAAAAAAAAAGACGACTTTAGGTCATTTGTAGTCAGCAACACTGGAGAAGCAGCATCTCCAGGGCAGCAGCAGATGTGTCCCCAAGATATTAAAATGAAAGTTATTAATAAAAATTTAAAACAATCTGAAATAAAAAATGTGCTTTATTTTTGGGCCCCTTTCTTCATCTCGGGGAAGGAAAAACACATGTAAAATGTTTTAAACAGATCTTTGTGAAGAATCAAGTGCCTTTCATTTTAAGGGGTGCGCTTCGGAGGCAGACTTCCTTCCGAGACACGCAGCAGCTTTCCTTGGCTCCTGCAGGTCAAAGTCATTAAGTCATAATGCATGCATCATGCATCCCCAATTCTTTCCAAATTTTTAATAAGCCTATTATGTCAAAACCGTGTCCCAATTTTCAGATCAAGCTATATGCCAGCTACCGATTTATTCCGGAGCTCTGTCATGCAGAGCGCTGTTTTATCCCGACGTGGGGGGAATTTCCTGAATGAGCAGCGCTGCTGCCAGGCGAGAACTGCAGCCCGCGCCGTTCCCCCCGCTGCAGAGCCGTGCGACACGTTCAGTCTTCCACCTCCACAAACACCACCACTTCCCCGTTTTGGGAAGAACGGGGAGGGGGAGAGCAGACTGCCCTTCTTTGAGCATTTCCTGACAGTCTTTTCAATAAACAGTAACTTGAAATTTTACTCTATGTGATCTGACGAAATGGTTGCCAGACAAAATTTTTTTTATTGGCTTTGTGAAGAAGAGCTTTTGTTTTCAGTCTACAACACTGGAAAGGTCTCCTCAAACTGACAACACACCTATATTTGAAGAGCTTTATTTCCATCAGATTTCTTTTTTTTTTGGTCAAGTCATAACCTGAATTTATATACAAAACATCTCTCTCAGGAGACACATTGAGATCTCATCTTTGGTGTCAGTAAGACACTGCAAACCAAGAACTCAAAATTTCAATCCCAACTAAATACAACATTTGCTTCTAACTTATAAACCCCAACAGCCGTACTGGAACTCCGTATTTGTGAAGTTTCTTGCCTCTGAAAGCCTCAAGGTATTTTACAGACAGTAAATCAGACTCACAACTCCTGCTGCCTTCATTCATGCTGCATTTCCTGCCTCTGCCCTCGCATCCTGCAACGCACACCTTACATTAACCCTCTTTTGAAGGCAGGCGCACAGGGAGAAAGTTAATTGCCCAGAGTCCCCTGAGTCAGTGGAAATGGAATTTTCATTTCCTCTGAGTCATGTGTTTTTATCAAGATATTACTAAGAATCAACTAGAATATTACTAAAAATTATCAAGATTTTACTAAGAATTAAAGTTGTTTTTACCCTGATCACCTATAAAACAGTCTTTACAATTCAGGTTTTTATGTCCAAAAAGAAATTAATATTTGTTTACTGATCTTCCTAAAGACCAAACTGTGCGAATGCCCAGCAGATTTTTAGTTGTTTATCTATACCCGCTCAGGACTACAAAACTAACTCAAAGCTCCCTAAAGTAGTTTTAAGCCGAAATTCAACTCAACATTAACAGTGTTTATAAACAGGAGTGTATTTTTTGTTTCTCAGAACAGATCATGCTTTACTTCTACTTTACTCCCTTTTTAGTCCTTGCCATAATCCTTTTTGTTATTCAGCAACAGCTCTCTCAAAGCTAAACACTTAACTATTTGATAAATTCTTCCTTCAGCTATTTTGTCTGTGCCGAAGCCACAGTCACAGGATTAGCACAACCACACAATGCTCTCTTTAAAGGGGTATTCGAGCTGAGAAATAGATGATGTATGCACCGTAACCTCAGCGCCGTTCAAAAGCCTGGTGATCCCGCGGCTCCCCGAGCCCCGGCAAGCGGGTGCGTTCCCCGTCGGCCCCGCGGGTCCCGCGGCAGAGCCACCCCGACACCGCGCCGGGGGCTCCTCCAGCTGCGGACACAGAGTCCTTCTACATCTCAGCTGGTCTGTTTTGCGAGAGGCAGAAAAGCAGGGAAAGTCACAGGCACGATGCAAATAAAGCGAGGACTCAATGTGCTCGTGTTTACGCTAGCCTGCGAACAGGGGCTGTGTGTGAAACCAAACTGGTCACGCTTTTCCTCAAAATGAAGTTAAAATTGGGACATCAGTACTTTTAGTTTTGTTTTGTTTTTAAGGATATACCGATATTTTCTATGATTTGCTAAGGCGGAGTTTTTACTGCCAAGGTAGTCACAGAAGACATGCCACAAACATGCTATGTTAAAAATATGCAGGAAGGCACAGCTCTTTTCCCCCGAAAAAAACTACATAAGGAGAGAGAACAAAATTCCATCAAAACCTTTGCAATTACTTAAACTACTTCACAAAGAAAATTACAGGGAAAAAAAAAGCTTTTAGAGACAGGCACATAGTACTGTAACAGATATTATTGGTATAATTACGAGAGCGCTACATTGCAGGTCAAAACATCTCACATACGATGTAATGAAATTCAGACATAAGGACCCCCTTCAAAACAGATTTATATTGGAAATGAATTTCAAAATGTAGTGTAAGTCTCCAACAGAAGTAAACCAAAAGACAACTCTTTAGAAAACTTCCCCCAAAAGCCACAAATATTTCCAATTTCAGGTCAATCAGTCAATGTGATCTCCTTATCGAAGTAGCGAGTCACACAAAAAGACTGAGAGCCACCCTGAAGCTTGGAATGTAGTTACGGGTACAGTATTAATGGGTACACGTCCGAGACGAGCGACTGCGGCCCCCGCTGCACTTCCAGCAGAACCGCGCCGCGTTCCGGCCACTTGGAGGCGGAGGGGCACCGCGGGTCTCATTTTGAAGCAAATAATGAGAAAGCTGAAAAGTATGACTCCATATATTTGGAATCATCTTGTGGTAATCAAGGTTACAGCTCCTTATATGGTGTGGAGAACATGAAGCACACACAAAAAATAGCATATTAAACCAACGGCGTATAAAGAACTGCAACTGCGGCGAACCCCCCGGCACACCCCCGTGCAGTCCCCGGGTTTTGGCGCTGCCGTGACACGCAGACCGTGCCCCAAAAGCCGCCAGGCACGAGGGGCTTTTAGACAGACCCGGCAGAAGGCAAACCGTCCCTTTGAACGCTGCTAGCGATCGAAACGAGAAATGGGGAAAAGGTAGGAGAAAAAGGAAAAAAAAAAATCTATTTAAAGAGGTTGTAGTTGTCTTTTTCCCCCCCTCTGCCTGTCTAAAGTTAGTCTGGCTTAGAGGATGCACTAACTTTCCCAATCAGTTTTACATTACAGCACAAGTCCAGAAATAGCTCCCAGCCGCCTTGGCCTCTAGCACGGTTGCCATGACAATGGAACCACAGTGCTATAAATAGCTCATCAGCACCAAATCTTGTGAGACACATCTGGAACAGGGCCAGCCCGGCCCCGGCCTGACAAATAAAAATAGGCACAGGCAGTTTCGAAGGCTGGAAAGGTACAGCGGCGGCAGGGACGGCCTCGGGCGCTGTGAGCGCGGGGTTTGTCTGGGGAGAGCGGCAGAAGCGTAACAGTCGCTTCCCCGCACGCTGAACAGTCGGCCTTTTCTCAGGGCCTTTTTCTCCCCCCCCGTCTGTGGCAAAACCATACCGCTTTTGAACCCGTAACAATGCGGCCTTTTGCCCAGGAGACCATTAAAATAAGGAAAAACAGAAGAAAAGAGATCCTCAAACCTTCCCCCTCCCGCCCTCCCCGNCGCAGAGCCCCGCAGAGCCCAGAGAGCCCCGCAGAGCCCGGCCCCGCTCCCCGCCGCTCGGCCCCACGCACCGCCCGCGGAGCCCCCCAGAACATGCCCTATTTCTAGCACAGACTCTTGATCAACCCATTCAGTTACATCCAAATCATCTGTGTGGGAACAGAATGTTATGTCAAAAATGTTATTCAGTATATTTGTCAATATTACCCAACAGAAGACATTTGTATGATCGGGAGATTCAATATTTGCTACAGCATGCGAAAGCGGCGGTGCGGGAACCAGACTGAAGCTGAAGACTTCGCTGTTCCACAGACGCTGGAAATAGCAGTCAGCGTGACACAACGCAGCGAACACCGCTCCCAAAATATAAGATCTTAGCTGCTCTATCAAAAACCAATAGAGACTACAGATGGTCATCAAAAACCGGCAACTGTAACAGGCGTTCAAGCGCCAGTAAAACATCTTCTGTATGCCGTGAAGGCACCGCACCGCACACGCGCTCCACACAAACGGCACCATCAGCCCACAGGATTCCTTTAGGTCCCTACATGGATATTTTCATTTCTAAAAATTGTAGAGTAACTTCCATCCAGGCTTAAAACTGTATGTAAACTTCCCTCCCCTTCCCCACATCCAGTTTGCTCATTTGCCATCTGAACAATGTATGTTTCAGAAAACTGCAGTTTTCACCAAAGTATTTTGGAAAATGTACTTTATAACATGCAAGGCAGTGCAATTCAGGCTTTATGGGCTTTTACAAAGATACTCCAAGTCAGTTTAAGAGCCTATAATCAACTGCAAGTTTTGATTCAAATTCGCTAAAAAAAGAAATATGTATATATTTTTTTTCTTCCTTAAGAAAGCAATTCATAAATTATTACAAGATAGCCCTTCCTGGCTCATATAATGAAGAAACTCCCCGGTTTTGTCTGGGAGGATGGTGAGAGGGAGCGGGCTGGAAAGCAGGGAGCTCCGGGAGGCGAGTCAAGCCTGGCCAAGGCTGGAAGGGCTCCCCAGCACCCTGCGGTGGGACGGGACGCCGGGACGGGACACCAGCATGGGATGGGACGGGATGCTGGGATGGGACAGGACAGGATGGGACGCCGGGACGGGACACCAGGACGGGACGCCGGCGCAGACAACGCCTCCAGACCCCCTGCCATTAAGCCTTCCCCCTGACCTGCTGCTGCTGGCGGGTGCCTCCTCCAGCGCCGGGTTTGGAGGGATGCCTCCCCCAAGGAGATCGTTCCTGCTCCTTCATGCTCCCGCTGACTGGGGACACGCCTCACCCCGAATGTTACAGCCTGTGACTGTACTCCATTGTTGGTTCCCAAATGAAACCTGTCCCGCACAGGTCCCCCCACCGATAACCGACACAAACCCCGAACGCTTGAGGCTGCTCCTGCTGCCGTCACTCCCACTTTGTGGACTCGTACAAGGTATTTTCACACTTGCCACCAGCAAAACAGACCGATCAAAACCAAGTCACTGCCGTGTGCCTCGGTGGCTCGCCCCGCAACACCAGCCCGTGTATGTCAAACGGCTTCAGCACAGCCCCTCACCCCACCCCAGAAAATGACTGCCACGCCGGGAGGAAGCGTACTGACCCAAGGCCAAGGTTGGGTACAGAAACTAAAGGTAACGGTACGGATGAGATCACCACATTGTGATCTGACTCCAGGGCAAGCCTGGGGCCGGAACATGGTGCAATCCCTATCATCTTTTTATTTCTTCTCTTTTAGTAGGCTGCAAAAGAAGACCGAAAACATGGGAAGAGGAGAAACAATTAAACATTCATGTAACAAAATCTCTCACTTCACTGTTTTCTGCCCCTCTTCTCCAACTTTTCTTCCTGAGTTTTGCTGGGCCAAACACACCGGAGACTCAGCTCTGATGAACGATCCCGTCTCTTGCGAAACACTACCACATCTATGGCTTTAGATACAGCACCTCGTCTCTTCTCCAGACTTTGAAACAATTTTGTTTGCCTGCCTTCATTTTTACTTATCCCTATTAACAAATCAGCGTTTAAAATCAAACAAGCGAACTAACCAGGAACACCAGCCACCCCTGCACAACCCTGGACGCGGAGGGAGGGGCCAGCGGCTCCCAGGGAGCCCACCCCGGCCGGGACGGAGGGCATCGGGCACGGAGACGGGGCCACCTGCACTCCGGGCTGCTCCGCCACTCAACTGCCCCAGCTTAGAACCATGGAACGGTCTAGGTTGGAAGGGACACTCAAGATCACCGAGTCCAACCATAAACCCAACACTGCCAAATCCACCACTAACCCACGTCCCTCAGCACCATGTCTACACGTCTTTTAAATACCTCCAGGGATGGTGACTCCACCACTGCCGGGGGCAGCCTCTTCCAGTGCTCGACAACCCTGTCCCAATGCTTGACATGGTTTTAACCTCCTGTGACCCTCAAAGACCGTTGTCTTGAAGAACCCAACTCCTAGGTGTGCCATCAAGTTTGGTATCTTCTTCAGTTATTTCAGCAAAAGCTCTGCACACTAAAGGCTATAATTTTTAATTTTACACAGGGAAAGAAAAGCTGAAGTCTAACATGTAATTGTAAGAAAATAACAAATTGTTTCCACGGTCTTTGTATCTATAAAGCAGTGAAACTGGGCTGAGGAGAACTCAACTATGGCTGATCACCAACTTCTCTCCCACCCTGCCCCCGCCTTAAATATCCATATTCTTAATATATTTTTTGTCATGCCTGTTTTCTGGAAGGTAGAAAAAGGTCTCTATCTACGAACAAGGTCAGGGATTTTTCTGTTGTAGGCTGTTTTTAACTGCAAGCTGAAGTCACGGACCTGACATAGAGAAGAAACCAACACCACTGCATCCCTCTATTTACATTAATCAGGTGCAATAACGAGCTGCTTAGACAGGTTTAAGAATATTTTCTGCTAACTTGGACTAAGGAAACTGCTTAAGTGAAGTCATTTAGTCAAAAATCAATATGAACAATTTCTAATGGAATTAAAGAGTGCCTCTACAGAATCTAAATTTGTTTGAAACCCCCCCAACATCTTTGAGTCCAAATCAGCAAATGAATGCTCGCTTCAATTTCAGACGTCATTTCTAATACGGCAACAACCTGTGCATTCAGAAGTGTATGTCCCCTACCGTAGGCTGCTCTGAGAAATTAAACCAGGTGAACCTAATGGGATATCCTTACATTGTCTTTGAACAAAGTATTTATATGAACCTTGTCCTCATGGTCTTTAGCTCCCTCCAGTGCCATCGAATCCGTAGAATTGCCTTCAGCTGATAAAGGCCATCATGTACGTATAATTTTAAAATTGCATTATTATGACAAAATTAGTGACATCACTAATAAATAAAAAAAAATTATGTTAATAATTTTAAATGTTAATAAAAGCATATTCCCTCAATGACTGTGACCAAAAACCACAGTCAGAAAGTAAAAAGAGACAATCAAAGAGCTAGACCTGAAGTAGGAATAAAACTATACTATCTGACAGCCACAAAATGCTTTATAAGCATTATTTATTGGTATTTGCACCATACCTTTCAGATTATAATAGAATTAATAAACTAACATGTCATACTAGTTTCCGTAATTTGAAGAAACAGAGCGATCTGCAAAAACAGACAAAGCAAAGGTCGAAGGAGGTCCCCACATTTTTCAGCTTGTCTGTGGCTCGTACAACCCGAACCCCAAACCCTGCGAACGCAGGACCGGGCACTCCCCCAGCCGCCATCTGAAAAACCAGCAACATCATTTTCAGCAGCGATTTTGGAGATGGAGGGAGGTGGCGGTGGAGCTGACATGGTCTCACCCGGCAGAAAAGGCACTCGGATGCCCGGGGTGAGCGGCGGCAGGACCGCGGGAAGCGGGGGGAGCTCGGGGAAGGAGCCCCCAGCAGTGGGAGGACAACCGTGTGTGGGGTTCTGGGCAGGGGGGGCTCCGCCGCCGTGCGGGAATACACTGGCACACACGCTCTTTTGCAAAAAGGCAGTAATTTGGACTGTTGTCCTGCCCATAGGACGCTCACGTCTCTCATTGCTTGTGGGGCACTCGGGACGGCCGTCGGTGCCTTCCCAGGACGACCTGCCCACGCCCGTTCGGGAGCCGACAGCCTGACCAGCTCCCAGCAGCTCCCACGGCAGNTGTTCTTTTTCCAACTTCTGAAAAACAACTCCAGGCCTCTGTCAGAGGAGGCACAACCTGGCACCGAGTACTGAACGCGTCTGTGAGGAGCACACCTTTCATTCTGAAGTGAGTTATAATATAACGTTATCCTTTTTTCTTGAAAACATTTGCTTGATCATGAAATATAGTACTAGATACTTAAAAAATCATTTTAAAACAAGCGAGTGATATGGAGCTCCAATAGCTATTTTATACTGTTAATTTTGAGCAGTACGGTGACACTGTTCTTTGCCTATTGTGAAGAGCATTGCCTGCAAATATCTGTTTCTGTGTTCTTTTGCCATACAATAAAACGAAGAAGTCAAATTTAAGCGCTCGTCTCTCCCTGGTGCATGTTACATTCAGGCAGATAAAAGGAGCAAGAATCAAGCTCAAAGCCAAATTCAAAGGCAAACAGTAAAGGTGAACATATTACTTCTGTGGGAAATCCGTTCACAGGGAGTGACGACGTTTCTGGAAAAGCGCAGCCCTTTTTTATTCTCACTGAAACTTAACGCATCAAACAAAAAGAACTGTCAGTCATCCAGTGTCAGGATTTTGCTCTTTGCTTAGACTTCCGTCACTCTTCAAAGAAAAATCTGACACAGACCCTCCACCTCCCCTTACTCACGGGTTGTTTGTGGTAACATCAATACACAGCCATTGACTGTGGAGTATTTCCCCAAACTGCATTGGAATATTTAGCGCTTTTAAGCGTACAATTAAAATGGAACCTCACAGAACACAGTGGCTTTACAAAGGCTCAGAAACAGCACTAATTTAGCAAGTGACATGATATGCCATTTTAGAATCTTTTAAATAAAATATTTGGGCCCTTCCTCCTCTCTTCCCCACTGACCTGCTAACTTGACTCTACTTATCCTGAAGCAGAATTTTCATCGTTATAAAAATATGAAGTCCTTTAAATCTCATCTCTCCAAACAGGAGACTGGCTATAAAAGACCTTAAAAATAATATTAAAAGCTCTAATCATTCAAACGTCCGTAAAACAGACAGTAGGATAAACTTTATATTGGCAAAACCTATTTTAACAATCGAAAAATGTATTTTTTAACACAGACTTTTCTCAGCTGCGTTCTTTAAGATTAAAGTAACAGGGAGTTTAGAATGAAGCGTGCAGAGAAGTGAAATCCCTGAGCAGCCCGACTGCAGCCGGTCTCCTCGCTCGGCCGCGACTCACGCCTGCCGGTTTCGGCACGCCGAGGTTCCCCGTCCCATCCCCCCGACTCTCGGACGCGCAGCCCGGAGCGGCAAACCAGGGACTGAGACGGGGCGGGAGCCGGTGCGCGGACGGGAGCGGGCGATGGACGTGCCTGGGCCGTGGAGTGCCCGCGCCAGCACGGGGAAAAGGGGGCGAGGGGAAATTTTGGAAGGAATTTTAAATCCCTTATTTTCTAACTCGCTTAAGACAATGTTACAATGAGGAAGTGATAATGCAGCTGCTTCAGGTCGAATTAGTTCTTTTAAACTAGTTTTATTACAGTTATATAGAAGTGTTGTAATTACCTAAACAATTACTAAATGTATTATTCATAGAACATAATTATCGCAGCATTGTACCTTTAAAAACGCCCAACAGTAGAATGGATATAGCTCTATCTTGCAATGCCTTATACCGAGGAGGTTATTAAGCTCGAGGAGGCACCAGAGGCGAGAGGTACGCACCGCCCTGGCAGCCTCAGCGCCCTCCTGGCCCCGTCCCGGGCAGACTCCGCGCGGAGTCTTCTCCCCCGTCCCCTCCCAACGCGGGTCTCTGCTCCGGGGCAGTGCCCGAGCCCTGACCACACACCGCCCTTCCACGAGGCCGAAGGGGACCTCTGCGCTGAGGTGTACTGTACAAAACTCCGCTAAAGTTAAATTACTACCACATTCTCTGGAAATCATAACTTTAGTCCCCCGCTCCCCAGGGGAAGGGGGGAAGGAGAAAGGCCAAAGAAAGATTCCAGCCATTATGGTTGAGAAGCAAGCACGGAATGGCGGGACGGGCTCCAGCGGTGCAGGTAGCACGAAACAAACACACTGAGAGCTGGAAAAGAACTTCATCTCAGTGGGCACTAACTCTGAAACTCCAGAGATGCTGGTTTATGCTGTTTCATTTTATTACCCTGAAAAGAAAGTATCACAAAGCCTATGAATAACAACTCGTTTTTACATCACAAGTGGATGGACTCCACCGCCCCACGCTCAATCCCAGCCCAGCAGCAGGGAACCGGGGGAAGAGAAGCCCCACTGAAGAGCCCATGGTGGGCATTCAAATTCCAGAAAATTTCCAAATTCCACGGGATGACTAAAAGCTGTAAGATTCCAGTGGAGGACACACTCATCTTGACCCTCTCTTTGTCTGCAGAGGGCAGTGTCTCATGTTTGCATTATAAATGGCTGAAACCCTAAACCTAAATTATTTATTAACAGATTAAAAATTTCCTCTTCTACACGAAAGGAACATTGAAACAGTCTCAGGAGAAGAACTGAACTACACCAGATACTAAAAATCACGGAGTAGAATTGCTGCAGTGGGAAAGACAAGAAGGGGTCCAAGGAGGTATTTCTCTTCCCCAAACGTAGAGCGCATTCCCCCGTGAACACGCGTCGCAGGGTTACGGACCCAGCCGGGGTCTCAGCTGCCCTTACACAGCCGTGCTCCACACCAAAGTCTATTATTTTGCACAAAGACATAAACCCAGCAACCCTCTGACAACGCCCTACTGCACAGGAGCACCCTCCAGCGTGGCAGCCTTGGCTCAAGCACGTGCCCGGGACCCGGCGGGCACCGGGGGCTCCTGGCCCAGGGGCTGCTCCCGGCCGTCCCCCCAGCGCCCGGCCGGCACGCAGAGGCACACCGCGGCTGTCGGCAGTGACCGGGCCCGGCTGAGCCGGGACGGGATCACCCACTGCTCCCATAGCTGGAACGGGAGACTCTGCGCTTTAAGAGTGCGGAAGACAACGGCAGGATTTCCATTTGCTCTGCGTTACTATAATTAGAGCTTCCGGACGAGGGCTTACGCTCAGAACAGCGCGGACTGCAAGGTGGAAGAGACCCGGATCAGACGGGTCAGAGAGGGAGAAAGTCTGGAGAGAGACGCGATGGTGGGAGGGAGGTGGGGTGTGTTCCGCCATGACTTACGCCTGTCAGGTGCTCACACAGACACAGCCTCGGCACGTTACCGCCACGGGAGGAACAGCTTTTCACAGCGCTTTAACTCCACTTCCTCTGCTCAGCAGCAAATTATTAGATTCACCACAAAAAAGAGTGCCTGAGTGCAGCAACTGATACGTTACACAGAAGTTCGTAATATGAGACTACTAAATATAGCCATTCTCTGCTTTCATCTGCATTTCCCAGCCTAAGACGTTTTTGCAGCGTCTCGAGCCCAGGAGCTGCCCCGTACTGCCTGCGGTGCTCAGAACTCGTGGCAGACACAGAGCTCTCGACATGGCACTCTCCCCCCGCCGCGTCCCCCCCACGTTTGGGTCCTACAGCCCCCGCTGGGAACCCCCGTCAGCCCTCTGTGCAGACGCAGAGGCGCAGGGAGCCCGGGAACAGACTGCAACGCCAAGACCAGAAAGCTAAAGACGACCTGCGACGCTGATCAGCCATGCCAGAATTATACGCTGCATCTAAATACAGGTTTTAAGGGAGCATCATCGCAGTACTTCTGCAGTAAGCGCATCCTTCATTTTAATTAAAAAAGAAAAATTCCCTCCTTTGAATGAGCCCACTTCCATTTGAGAGACCCGTGTTTTATTAACGCATCTTGGGATTTTCTGTTTCTTTGCTTGAAGACAACAGAATGGGGAAGAAAAAAAAGAGGCTGATGTAGTTTACATTTGGGTCCCTGACTTTCTTGCGGCGCCAAACACGGAGCCTTCAGGAAGGACAAAGCCCAACCGCCCAAGCCCCACGCCGCTCTACGGCAGAACCGCTCCCGGTACCCCGTTCAGTTTTACCAGCGTAAGCGGTTTAGTGGAGTTACAGTCGAAAGGTATTCCCAGGAAGAAAAAAAATCTTCAGCTAACGTCACAATTGAGAAATGCAACTTTTCTCACGTAGTACTTTCTAAGCAGTAAGTATGTGGGAAACTGCCACGCGCTTCCACAGACGCACCCGTGCCCGACTGAAAACCTGCTTCAGCGCTCGGCCCGCCCGGCACGGACCCCTGCGGCCCCGCGCTGTGGACGCGAGGAACAAACGGGAATCAGTTCAGGATTTAAAAGACACACTATTTACACAGACACTACAGCCCCATTTGCCCCGCAATCCATAGCAGAATATGCTTGTACAGATCCTGGTAATTACAGAGTTTTGTTTCAAAAAACCACCATGTTTCATACAACATAAACACGGTAATTGTCACTTTATCTCACAATCTGCACTGTGATTTCAATTATGCACAACAAAGGGACCGCTCGTGAGAACTGAACCGAGAGGGTAAATCGCACCCCTCGTAATAATAGTAACAAGCCCGGGTTCATTAGTGTGTGTTTGTTTGTTCTTAAAAGGTGTTTGTGGAATTATTACAAACGTCTCGCACAGACTGGTGAAAACAGAGGGAGGTGCTGGGTGCGGCGCTGGTCGCACTGGTGCGGCGCTGGTCTTTCGTCTGTATGACTTGTCTGGAGGGAAATCAGTTTCATGTTCTTGACAGCCACGTGACTTTATCAGAAAACCACAGCGCACAATTGCAGCATAATTAGCAGGGCCTTCTTAAGCAGAGCCCAGAGGCGGCTGCGGGGAAGCTAACGCGCGTCACAGCGCGGGAGAGCCGGCGCTGAAGCGGAGGTACCGGCTCTGCGCGGGGCAGCGGGAGCCCTGCCTGTTTTCTGTTCACAATGCCAATAAGAAAACAGTTGGGAGTCTAATGAAAATATCTTGGTGACAAATGTAATGGACCGAACGCTAAAGTTACTATTTTTAAATAAAGTTCCTAATTATCTTTCAAAACAAGAAGCAATTAAAGCAGTAGCGGAGCGACGGCCTCCCGAGCGCCTGGCGAGGCGCGGCTCCAGTCAGGTTGAAACTGGGAAACGGCTCAACACCTTTCTGATCCTAAAAACTGGTTGAGGGCCAGGCTCGGGGTTCGGTTGGGTTGTGTTATTTTTAGTTTAACGAGAGCAGTTCTGCTCTGACCTGTCCAGTCCTGCCCTGTTTTCCCGTCCCGCTCCCAGTCGCCCCCCGACGAGCAGCGAATGTGCCATCCCCAATGCGCCCGCGCCACGGGAAGGCGGAGAGGAGACCAGAAACGGGGCCCGTCGTGCCTGAAGAGTGCCGGTGAAAAGGACAAATGGTAGCAAACTGCTCGGATGTCAGAGCCGTTCAGCTCCGTGGAGGAGAGGCGGACAGCGAAGGGCTCCGGAGGCGGCGGCGAAGGAGCAGAGCGCTCTGAGAGCACAGAGGAACTCATGGCACCGAGCACACCCGTATCTGCCAGTTTACTGAACGAGCCTCATAAATCACCATAAAGTGAGTTATAATCTGACACGTTCTTCTCCACATAGCTCTTTAAAACTACACATTTTAATTACTGGTTCCCTTGATAACACAGTGACAATAACAAGTATTTTATACTTGTCCACGTAAGACCGTTCCACACTTCATACGTACTGCACACCTTATTTTTGAAACAAACTTTTAACAACAAGCACAGAGAATTAGAGTTAGCATTGAAAATATGCAGATAAGATACCAATATCTAAATTTTGATGTGATATAGCAGGATCCTAGAGTCTGGAACGTCCTTTTGGGGAACATCTCATCTATGCTGGTAAGACAGGAGAAGATCCCTAAACCCATCCTCTCACCCCTTCCACAAAACCACGCGATCATGTCAGGATTCTTGATGACACCGCAATACTTCTTGGCATTAGTACCATGCAAGACTGAATAATAACATCCTTCACACATCTGATTTCATTTAAAACCTCACACTATCCAAAATCATCCAGGGTTTTTGCTGATGTGAGCTTTTATATTCTTCTTGAAGCAGAGACAGCGCAACACCAATTTACAAATGGGGAAACTAAGATTCACCCAAATCTGGCCTTTGGTAGCAAAACGTGCGGGTGCTAAAGCAGTTCAGCTCCGAGACCAGAGGGGAACAGGGGGTCCCCCGGCAGAAACGGTGAAGAGGAGACGCTCAGGCTGAACCGAGACCAGGGCTGAGACCGTGCACCTGAGCTGCAAAATCTGCTCTTCGTGGCACACGTACTGATAGGCAGAGCTAATGAGAAGACCAAAACGAAATAACAATCAGTGGACTCGAGCAAGACTGGTTCACGCTTGAGACTCAATTTGGTGAAAGACTATCCAGGGAAGAGCCACACTCTTTATGAAGCTATGTAAGACGACTGCCTTGCCAGACACGAAGCTTCAAGATGCCTAACTTTTATAAACGGTCCCTGACTTCGTAACATCATAAATGAATAATTAAAATCCAACTGAGACGTCTGAGTAGCAAAAGTGGTAAACTGTGTTCCAGACATGGTCTTCAGCAACTCTGTAAGTATCACCAATGTTGGCAATGCATGAACAAAAATGGCAAATCAACACGATTTGCGGGGATTTTGTGTGTATATTGCTATTTCCATTCCTTTATAAAAATTACTTAAGTGTCAGAAGGTTTTTGGTTTTGTTTTTTTTTTTTTTAACTGTAAACCCACGAATCTCTCGGCAAAGATCTCACAGCACTACCCGGGCACCTGGACCGGGCTGGATGCGGCTCCTGGCAGCCCCCCGCTCCCGGGGCAGCCCCCGCCGTTGCCCCCCGGCCGCAGCAGCCTTGCCCGGGGCTGCCCTGGGGCAAGGGGAGCCCTGCAGAGCCCCAAGGCGCCTCGCAGCCTCCACGGAACCTGCACCGGGCAGCCAACACCTCTCACGTCCAAATTACCACCCAGACGCTGAAACCCCTCACTTGCGTAATGAATACACTGCGATTTAGCTTTAGTGGTGGATACCCTTCCTGGAGATTTAAGTAGCGTACCACAATACAAATACAGTTAACACAGAATTACATTTAACTGTAACAACCGATTTTAACACATTTCAGCTACAAAATCAATGTGTAACATACTACAGACTAATCAGTTCAAAGATGGCATTTCAAATCACAAAACCTATCAATGACATCCTGCCTACAAAATTGTTCTTAATCACATGTAAAATTAGCTAGCAATTTCTTTCAGCTTACTTAGGACTGAGTCACATACTATAAAAAAATACTTGAAGAATACTTAAGTTCAGCTTTAGTTTGATAAACTTGTTTACCTAATATGAGCTTAATCTATTTTTTAATTTTTAACCTGTCCCTCCCGAAGTAAGGATTTTACGACCGTGTTCTCTGCAGGCGAGCACATGGTCTCAATAAACTTTTGAGCCTGCTGGTAAATTTATACCAAATGTACTGCGGACATCTTTGTCAGGGGTCCCTCAAAAATAATAAATTCATCAATACCTGTGAATGCAGGCATGCACCCAGACAAAAGAAATTTAAATTTAAGTCCCCGCTGAAGGAAAGGCTTCGGTGTATCATCAAACAGTGGAGTTAGCAGAAGAGGAAAAGGAGGGAGAGAACGTGCAAGTCAACGGCATCGAGTGCCCCTCTCCCTGGGACTGGCAGCAATGTATTCGCAGTGTTTCAGCCCAGGGAATAATTGGGAATCGAACCTGGCGCTTCCCCGTTGCACCAGCAAATGCACTGGCCTCATTTCATCCTTGTGTCAGAAATTTTCTGTTGCCTCCTATCTTTTGGAACCCTGTTGCTTTTAATTCCTTTCTTAAAGCCAGTCTTTAATGAGGTTTTACAATATCTTTTTAGGTCTTAGTTTGATAAAAGTATTCTCCTAATTGTCATCTTCTAATCTTGAAATATTCCTTTTCTGCAGCAATACAGCAGGAGCGATAAGAGCTCTCACAAAGAACACAACCACCCGTGCTCCGAAAGCCGTCGTGCTCGCTGACGGCGAACATCAGAATCAGCAGATCCCAAGGTCACGCAACGCGTTCCAGCAGCGACTCACCACCATGGCGAGTGAACTGCCAAACCCTAAAAGCACGGGTCCCACCTGCTCCCCGTGCGCGGCCACGGGCGGGCCCGGAGCAGCGCATCGCTGCAGCAAGGCGCCGCGCTCCCTCCGCCAAACCCACCCCGCACCGGCTCTTACGTCCGTCCGGCAAAAGTGATGCCATCGGCGCCGCACTCCGCGTTTCCTCAAGCAATTATTTATAGCTTGCCCCGTGCTCTGCGCCTGCAGACCTCCCCGCTGCGGGAGGGATTCCTGGCGACGGCTGCGGAAGTCTTCCATTCCGCTTGTTTCTGTATCGTATTCAACTGTTTGTTCGAGTCACAGCTCAAAACAAACCTCATTCAGGGCTTCTTCTGTTTGCACAAGGGGAGGTTGCAAAAGCACAGGAGGAAAGGGGGAGTGAAAATTAATTCTGAGGAACTAATACGAGTTTTAACAGTCGCTTTGATTGACTCTCAACACTCGCCAGCTATGGTTTTTACCCACAACAGTAATCCGCGACCACCATACTATTAAGTCTGATACTAACAACTCAACACGTTTGCTCTGTTTTTTAATAAAGTTAGGGGAATTTGGCAGTAAAACCGAGCACAATTTTTAAATTAATGGGTAAAACTTCAATAAATACGCAGGTCTAGTACACCCTAGGTGCACAACAACCTCACAGAGTTTACATAAACACAACTCCTCTTCTTACCTTAACTTCTCATCCTGTCTAACCCATTGTGCCACACAGACTGACTGCTGCCGGTCTTCACAAACCCCAGCGGATTTAAGGCTTACTGGGTACACAATACTCTACTATTTTACGGGTTCAAATTTACTCAAAGTACGTCTATTTTTTTGAGAACTGAGATTACTGAAGTTTCACCTGCAGCAAATAGAGTTATTTTTAGGGTGAATTTGTTGCACTTTCCTTACCATAAAAAAGTATATTCTGTGCCTAGTGAAAATTAAAAAAAAACCAAACAAAAACACAGAAAAAAGGGCAATACCGTCCGCAAGACTCACGTACGGTGATGGCAAGCCAAAGAATCTTCAGCTTTCAGCAGTTATGTAGCTCCTACAGTTGTCTGACTTTCTGAACACATCAAACCTCGCCAAGCGTTGGCCTCTCTTGCAGTACATGCACCGGTTGTATCAGCTTCGCGCCGGCAGCCCGATACGGTGTTCACCACAACAGTGAGATCCCCACTGCAGGAACACACGGCACCACTCAAAGGACGAAAGGCGGTGCGGCAGAACCCCGCGGAACCTAAGCCCTCAGCGATATTCGTGAAACCTGCTGTCAATGAATTAACTCGCAGTAGGAGAAACTCCATCTACTTTAAGAGAGTTCCTGTGAGGATGAACCCAGCCAACTGAATTTTTCTTAATCTTTACAATCATGAAAGAAAAACAAAATTGCGTAGCGATGCTATGTTCGTAGTTGCATTTAATGATCTCGTGTAACGCTGCAACATACTAATTTCTCAAATACATTATTTCATGTCAAGTCTGTAACAACACTGATTCACTGCTCAAAACGGACCGCGCGTTGAGTCAGGGCTTTGAATGCATTCATGAAATCTTGTTTACTAACATATTAGTTGTTTGAGAAATATCGGTCATTTTAATTACAAGGAAAATGATTTATGAAGTCTCAAAACTTAACAATCAATCAATTAAAATAATCAACAAAAATCAACCGTACACATCTCAAAGAATCACAGAATAGTCAGGGTTGGAAGGGATCTCTGGAGATCATCTAGTCCAACCCCTAATCTCCTGGATTAAAAGCTGGAAACACCACTTTTCAAGGTGGGAACTCTTTAACCCGCCCCAGAGAAGTTTTCCTTTAGGTACACACGTGTAGACGAATCACGCAGTCACAGCAGAACAAGCTCCCTGCCAGGGCAGGTCACGAATTCTCATTCTATTACAAATTTGTACCTATCAACAGAGCAAGAGACCGATAGGACATTCACAGCACCTCCTCCAAAAGCCTCAGTGGACAAAAGATGTTTTTTCATATACTCCTAACGTATTCTCGCACACTATTGACTAACGCCACAACAAAAACTCTGACGATGGGAAAAGGAAAGAGTGGGAAGGAATGGGGAACCCGTTGCCATTAAAATGCAGAAATTAGTAAAATTTAAATTAACAGAAGGTTTTGGCTCATATTCCATCTCCTGCTGGACTGCATTTCAACTCTTCCCCTTCGCCCACAACCCGCCCCCCTGCATTTGAACCGGTACGTTTGCAGAGAACAGCGCAACAGAACCCAAAGCAGAAGTGTGCAGAGGTATCGGAAAGATGTTGACTAAGGAGTCCAGATACTACTGAACCAAACAGACAATTACAAAGAAATTACAAAAATATGCACCTGACATTTGCTTTAAAAACGCTCAAGATTTTTTCTTCTTTTTTAGAAGCAGAAATCTTAGGGCTTGTGCGCATTTTGTTATTTATCTGTATTATTCATTTGTTAAAGTGTTTAAAATCATTTGGTGATTCAAGCTCAATATTCTTTATCAAACACACAGTTCGCAGTTTTTACCACTAGTAACAAGGAATCTGTTATTCTCTTTAGTGAATTATTTTTAACTCTGTCTTAATTAACTCTATGTGTATAAGCAAATCATCAAGAAATTGGGCTACAGAACAAGTTTGTCTGCAGAATTCTGAACTGCAGCCAAATACTTTTAGCACAGAATTATCTTACGAAGCTGCATCATTCTTCGGTTTACACAGCAGTAGTTACTCATACATTCACATTCTTTGATAACATCAACTTTGGTTTTAAAGCAGACTATTAAAGTAAATATTAGCCAAGAGATACATCCCGAGCAAACTACCAACTGGACCCAACACAGTCGTCTTCACCAGCTAAAAGGGCGACACGCTGGTTCAATAGCGGCTCAGCCCTGCCTTCACGGCGCTCTCGATGCGCGTTTGCTCTTCAAAATGAAATGTCTCTGTCAGCGGAACCAGCAAACTCCTGCACAAATCACGTGGATGTCTACTTGTGATCACAGAGGAAATTTACTAATTTATGGACAAATTTTATTTAAATAAAATGTTAACAGTCATGCCAAAGTTTCAAAAAACCCCACCTCTTGAGCGTGTGCCTAACCTGAGCAAATTTTGTGCGTGTGAGTTTGTCCCTGGAACAGAGGAACGGCTGTGGAATGAGCAAAGGCACCATTCGTGCTGAAAGCAAACGTAACCCCCCGAGGAAGGAACACCCCTTCCCGCTACACCGGGCACCCCCGAGCCCCCCTCGAGGGTCTGCCCTTCGCTCTCGCAGGCATTAGCAAACGATTCGCTCAAACTGAAGGGCAAAGCGGGACCGTCTGGATGCAGGACGGGGTCAAGCACTTGGGGCAGAAGCGCCAACCCCCCTCTCGCCGCCCCTGCGATGGGGTCGGCCCTCCCTCCAGCTGACGGCGAAGCCCCGATATCCACAACCGGACACGGAAAGGACGTCGCATCTGCAGCCAAAGGCCAGAAGGGAACTGACACATTAACAGATGCGTGGAACGAAGGAGAAATAAAAGTGGCAAATGAACGAAGGCGATGGGTGTGGGGGGGTGCAAGCGGCAGAGCCAGCGAGAGCGGAGGCAGAAAGTGGATTCCCGCAGCAAAGAGCTGAACCCCTTCAGAAGGATTCAGAGCCACGCGGTGGGGATCGCACAGGCCTCAAGAGCCTGTGGCAGGACTGCTTAAATTATTCACATTTTGGACGTGTAAAGGTCTTTCTGCCATGATGGCTCATCACTTTTACTATTTCCGCTTCTCCGTCCTCTTTGTCCATCAGGCTCAAGCAAGCTGTTCCAGGACACCTTTTGTTTTATCTTGCTTCATACTGGGATCTAACTTAGTTTGAAGACAGAAGTTTATCTGGGCTTAAGTGTAGCTTGGAATTATGAATTTATGATTAGCTGTGACAACAGTGGGAACATGTGTTGGATTCATAATCCATTTATTGGCTAAATTTAGGTAATCTGGTTTTCCCAGCACTTGCCAGCAGGCACATCCCTGCCATCGCCGGTCAGCGAGAAAGGGCAGACACATGGAGTAGTTCGGTATAATTCAGCTACTTATGTATTTGGACTCATTTTGTTGGTAGTGACTTCACTGAAGTCATGCAAAGACAGGAATTACTGTGCTTCCCATCATCGACAGCAACCCGTTTCTGCACCTAACAGCCCACTGGATTGCAGAGGAAACATCTGGGCTGTATTTTTTTTTTTTTCATTAAAATTTAACCTTGTTTAAAACATGATCCTCTGTTCCCTCAGGTTGAAGAAGAGTAGGGAGGAGACCCTAATTCAGTGAGGTCTCAGTGCTCTGGAATTAAGTAAGGTGGGTTTATAATCGAGACCAAGGATTAGAAGTTGGATGATGCGGATCTCTTCCTCGGCTTGCCAAAGAATTCACACAGCAGTAGGCGAGATCATCAGTTTTAGATCTGTGAAAGGGGACATGAATATTACTCTTCCTCATGGGAATGTTTAACAATATAATTGTTAATGCCCGTAAGAGGCTCGCGTATGCCAGGAACACAGGCCAGGGAAATTCCTGTCCTGTTGAATGTGAACACGCAGACGTCGCTTGCAGAGCTGGAGGAGACAAGAGCCGCTGCTCTGCCAAAGTCACAGAGTGGAAAGCAAGTAAGAATAAATAAAAAAAGAGTAATAAATAATATGGATAAGAAACTAGACTAACAGTAGTACCACTGATAAATCAGTCACTACTGAAAAAGGTGAGACTTTCAGCAAACACACTTCACTGCGTGTTCCACGAAGGGAACTCTGTCACAAAGTGAAATCAACATGGAAGAAAATCATTAAGTGCTCAGATCGGGGCTCTTAATTGCTCTCTACAAGTCAGCAAATCCAGAAATAAAACACATCATAAATCTTAACAAAAATATAAAGAATTTACAACCCATAACAAATTAGAAATTAAAAAACCAGCACGTCCACATCTGCTGATCCTCCAGCCGCCCTGCACAGCAGTCGGCCAACAGCAGCACTCCCCCCCCCCTTTGATAAGTATTTTAAAAACAAACATCTTAAAAAATACTTCTCATAAAACTCTTCTGGAGCAGCCTGGCACAGCCTCAAGCTATCGGAGTGGCTGTGCTGGTGCTGAAGTCCGAGAAGCGCGGCTCTGCACCGAGATCAGCCCCCTCCCCGTGCTCTCTCCTTCCCCGAAATGGCAGCGGCAGGAGAAGAGCCGGCGGCAGGGACTGGTGTGAGAACGGGCTCCCTCCTGCTGCCGCCAGCCCTTCCTGAGACCGCGGGCTGTGGAACGGCCGCCGAGACTGTCTCGCTCATTATTTCCTTCTCCACCCCAGCCAAACCCAGGAAGCACCAGCTCGGAGACAGGCAGACGGCACAGCGTCCGACCGCACAGAACCACAGCGGTGGCCGAGGCGAACCGGAGCAAAACGAAGGATCTGCGCGCGCAGCCGAGCGTTAGCAAGGCTAGCGACGGCACCGGGAGCCTCACGTACCCAGGCTTTGCTTCTGACTCGCCTCACAGCTAACCCAAAGGCTGCTGACATCAAAGCAATTTTCTCCCGGACAGCCACAGACTTTGGGTCAGACCGTACAGGACGGCGCTGGCATCCTTCCTGCCCTCGTGCCACCAAGAGAGGTCCTACCGCTCCGACCACTCCGCTGCGTGTTTGTGAGGCTTCGAGAGCAGGCTCCTTGAATGGAAACCCGGGTAGAAGCATTCGCAGCAACAGCACTTCAAAGAGATCGTGTTTGTTTACATTTGACAGACGGCATATATTTGACAAACAGGTCTTGGCACAGCACAGTGGAAGTGGCTCCCATATTCTTAATATTAAGTAAAATATGCTAAATAAAAAGCAATCCCGTGCCTTCAGGGAAGAAATATGAGGGATGGTAAACCATTTATTCATCACCGTTTGGGGTTTCCTATATTCTAGACACCTCTGCATTCTTCTGTTTATTACTGGCCGAGAGCGGCGTCACGTGGCAGCGTCAGCACAGGCGTTCGTCCCCTCCCGCACACATCCCACGAGACGCGGGAGCAACGAAATGTGGTCACCCAGATAACGCTCCCTCCTCACACCTAAAACACATTCCTCTCAGAGAGAAACCGGCGACGACCTCGCAGACCATGTTGTTCTAAAAGCAGAATTTAAACTAATTACGTAGCAAGCGGAGCCGAGGAGAGGGAAAGAGCCTCCTGTCCTCTCCGTGCCCCTCCAGCCCCTCGGCGATGCCCGTGCAGGAAGCACGGCAAAGCTCACCACGAGCGGGGCAGCTCCGCTTTCAGAGCGAACAGGGCTCCTCCGAAGCGACGCTCTCCCGTAGCCGGCGAGCAGGGGGAGGAAGGGCAGCACCCGGGAGGGCTCTCCGGCAGAGGCGGCCACTGGCCGGCCCCCCAGCGTCCACCTCCAGTCCAACGGAAAGCTGGGACGGGACATGGGGCTTTTGGCAAAGTCATCTGTTCTGAGCCAACGCAAGCAGGAACTTGGTGGAGCGATGATAATAGCGCACATTAATGTTAACTTTTCACGGGGAGACACTGAAGAGCTGCAGCGAGCCAGCAGGAAGCACTGTGGTATCTAAAGCTGCTGCTCAGGAACAGGTGAAAAACACCGTTTCCGGACTGTAAACACCTACATTCAAGTTAGGCAGATACAACACATCAGGTTGAGAATTACATTCGTTCCCACTTTCCTGGAAAAGGATGAGCAGGAAAAAGCGGCTTTCCCCCGGCCCTTCGTTCAGTAGGAGAGCTCCCGACTCCTCAGCCAGCTCCCTCCTCTCCTCGGCACCCGCTCTGCAAGAGTTTAAGCCTCCTTCTCCCCAACATCTTCCTTTCCAAGATGCTCCAGCATCCTGCAAGCCATGCCATGCAGCCCTTCACTCCGGCAAGACCTTCCCTCGGGCTGTAGCTAAGCTGCCTACTCGGAGAAAGAACCAGTTTTTACCCCGGAAAAGCAGAAGGGTAAAAGCGGCAATGTCGCGCAGAAGGGAACCGTTCCCAGCCCCTCGCTGCCGCCATCACACCACCAACCGAAGGCGGCCATCGGCGAAGGACGGGACTCGGCCGGGTCCCAGAGAGCCGGCAGGGCGCCGGGTGCCACCGCGCCAGCCCGCGGCGTGCCCGCTCCTGGGACAGGCGTCCCCCTCCAGACCCCCGCAGCCGCTCACACACACTTCAGGCAGGTTCGGCAGACAGAGAAATGAGTTTGATTTTGATATTAACATCTCTGAAGGCCAAACAAAGCCCTGTAAGATACACACTCCTCGCTGCTCCCTGCCAAAAGACAGACAAAATCCATTTTTAAACATTCGCCAGAATCTCCTTGCAAAGCTTCCCATACAGAACCGTGTCGCTTCCAAGAGTGAAAAAAACCTTCCTTTTTAAAAAATGCAGAATGTTAAATGAGCCCATACCAAGACAAACTTTACACTAAGCAATTCACACTTCAAAAAATGAGTTTAAAAAAAATAATTTTACAAACAACTGTAAGTGTTAATTTTTGCGAACAAGAAACATTGTTTAGAATTTTAAAGTAATTCACTGAACAAAGAATCTATTAATATTTAAGAATTTACTCAACTTTCAAGAGCAAGAAGGGATTTTTGGAAGCTGGATTGATCTTGAAAGAGAAAAGCCACTTTTCCGCCTTCCATTCTAAGTATGCCTCTCTGGTTTTAAACAGGGACTTCAAAAGGGGAAAGCGTTTCAAACCCAAGACTATTCTCTGAAAGAACTGACAACTCCAACACAGTTTGCTCCACTTTCTCTTTTAACGTCTGTTAGCCCTAACGACAGTAGCTCGCACATTCAAATTAAAACAGTCTCACTTGATAAATCTCAGCTGCATTTTACACTTTGCCTTTGCTACCTTTCTTTTGGAGTGTGCCCACCGGGTTCATGTCAAGGTATCAGTCACTCAGATTTTACAGGAAGCAGTTTTTGTCAGCTCTCTTGAAAATGCAGTATGATAAAAACAAGTTCAGAATTTCAAAGTCACGTTAACCTCCAAGCAAGCATTTTGCCATTAAAAACCTCTTACTTTGCATATTCTGTTATTAAAATCAACACCACTGCACGATCAAAAATGCCAGAAAGGACAAGAACTAACAATTAGCAAGAAAATAACATCATCTACTTCACTATAAAATTGAATAAATATTAGAATTATTACATATTTCTAGGACACGACAGCAATGGTACCTTAGGAAAAAAATAATCCATAATTTGTCAGCAATGTTCAAGGTTTATTTTTGGCACAACAGCCCATGATGTAGAATTCAGTGTTCCACTAGATGGAGCAGGACGGTAAACCCATCCCGAAGGCCAACCCCCTCGCTGACCCATGAAAAAGTCCACGTCCAGCAGTCAGGGATGATAAGAATTTTAGCTTTCTTCTGCGCATTCAGGGCAGAACAAAATTTGTTCCTCTTCCAAAAAAGGGCAACACAACCCCCCCTTAGTGCTTAACAATATTTACGTCTTCCCATCATAGAAGCTGACTATTAACAAACACTAACCAGAAGCAGATAGAGAACCAAACACTATCAGAAACAAAACTAGCTTTTCCCCATTTCTATCAGCTTTACACTAGAAAGACAAAATTTACTGGATAGTTGACAGCAAATGAAAATCTTGTAGTATTTTTGATTTTGTAGCAAGCGAACTTGCAAAGAGATCCATGCCAAATGATCAAACATTAGTCACCTAATGCAAAAGGCATCGCTGCACATCAAACAAATTCACACTAGAAACAATGGCAAAACTTCAAAGAGGCTCCTGAAGACCTGGAGCTGTGCAAGTCATAGTAAAATTATCTCCCTGGTCTCTTTTCAGACAGAGCTAATTGTTGATTTACCTTTAAGTCTACCTAAACAAAGAACCTTACAAATTTTATTTCATCAAATGTTCTTTAAGAGATGCAGTAGTAGACAAACTGCAGTTGTCCGTCATCACGCGAAATGAGAAACCTGCATTTCCTTGACCATTAAACCTTATTTCACTTTCTCCAAAAGAAGTAGAGAGAGTATAAACTAACAAAGAACAGTTTTAACCATTAATATGCCAAATTTAAGTCCTGCAATTCTTCAGCACAAACAAAAATACCAGGGATGGTCACAATTATCACAAACACCTTGCCATAAAAAGGCTCTGAGCCATACTACATTGCTCTATGTGATAAATAACAGCAAACACGCAGCGGTCTCTCATGACAATACTGATCATCACAGCGGTATAAATAGCAGAGGAGAATGAATCAGTCTCCGATGAGTGCATGAAGGCACACAAGCAGCAGCCCCGGTGACTGATCGCGGGCTGCTGCTGCCCATGGTTGCTGCTGCCATCTCTTTGCTTTCAGAGAAATAAACGGCACAAAACCCAAAAGCTACGACCACGGGCATCTTTCACACCGACGGACTTTCCAACTCGCTAAAACTTGCTGCAGTGTCTGAAGCTGTCATTGGAAAGGAACTGGTCTAAGTGGAAGAAGCAGGAAATTTGGTCTTTGAGACAACACAGTTGTCCACTGCATTAAGGCGTCAGCCGGGGCTAAGAGCATTTGAAAGCATCTGCAAGGTCTTTAGCACAGACATCAGTGTCTAACTGAACGCCAGTTTTTCCTCCCTCTCCGAATAGCTGATTACCCAGAGGTGACCGTGTGGCACACACTCCTTTTCCCAGGAAGGAACCGTAAGCATCGGGACCATCCAAATCACTGTCATTAACACTCAATAAAAACATCTGTACATCACAGTCGATACACAGCAGAACAGAAACGATACTTACTACTGTGCACAATCGATCAGCTGATACTCATTGGATCTCTCATAGCAGGCTTTCACTCCTTCGTCTTGCCAAAGTGTTTTTGTATGTTCGTAAAACTCCTGAAAGAGCAAAAATAGCATTAGCAACACGGATTGTGTATGAAGAGAATCAGCAAATGGTAACATATCATTACCACTGTAACGAACAACAGCCGTAGCATATTTAGCAAAAGTCTTCAAACATATTTTAGAACCTGACTACAAGTTCAGTCGCCTTAGTTGTTTTTGCTTTAACGTTTTGTAACACTTAAAGAACTGCTTCTCAATCATTTTCATTGAGTCCAACTATATATTGAGAGAAGGGTTAACTTTTCATTAATGACAATTCTGATGGCATTTTTAATAATCAATACTATTTGGTAACATCTGTTCTTTAGCCCACGATTCCACTGCAGGTTATATTCATTTGGCTATCAAGATTATTTTTTTTTTCTTTAATGAAACACTACTTCTCAGTGATTCTTACCTCAAGGTAGCAAATGATGATTAGGTTTTACTTGACTTTCCCAGTTAGTGAGGATTTTCAGGGACTATCTAGACATCTGTATCTTACTTTGAGTTATGTGATAGAGTTAAGTATTTGCAGAATTTTTTCTTTTACAGTGTAAAAGGATATTGAACTACAGAAGAAATACAGCGATACAAAGCTAGACCGTGTTTTGATTGTGTCAACCTTAAATATTATAAGCCAAGAGAAGAAAGCAGACAGCCAAAACGCAGTGCTCCAGTTCTGCAGAACCTGTAACGCACGCGCAGCACCCAACCAGAAGCCCATGCTTTTCTGCAGATAAAAGATGCGCTTTGGCTCCGGGGTGCAATACGTAACTGCGTTTCTGGCTGCCAGTCTAAGAACTCTGAGCAGACTTAGAGAGAACAGCGGCAGCCTAGCGACTGAAGTACACAGCCACTGCGGGCACTACTTTTACCAACAGCCGTGGACTCCTCGTGGCGGTCTCTCAGAGCTTTTAAAGCGTTTTGCACTAAATACTTTTGTTCTGATTTTAAGTGGCTCAGATGACTTATTCCAAATCAGCTTTTTTGCATCCACACAACCAGCACACAACCTTTAAAATAGTTGTTGTATATATTCTATTTCTCCCCCCACCCCTCTCCTTTACAGTAGAAATATTTTAAAGAAAAAGAATATTATTTTAAATAGCCCTCTTACGGCTTCGAGGTTCCTCCATTAACTTAGCTTTGGAACCGCTCCCTCTCTTGGGATATCAGTCCCTCACATTCGTTTACTATCAGCGTAGTACAAAGAGAGGGGTCACATCCAAATGTGACTTCCAACCTTTCACTGGAAAATATCTTTTTAAAAAATTCACTTTGCTACCAGAACGTTAACTAACAGCAGAACTGTCCCAGAACAGTAGATGCTTTAAAAGGCATCTTAAAGTAAATTTAGCGATGCAGATTTTCAAACCATCCGCTTTTTGGCAGGTATAAGACGCATATGTGATTGTGTGATCAGACAACTGTGAATACCAATGACAGAAACAGCCTATCCAGTGTAAATCTGATCTTGCGTCCGTTGCTTGAATATTCATAGCTGCACATACACACGAGCAATAGTAAATGCACTCCACGCACCTAAAAAACTCTCTATGATAAAATTTTGTACTGATTTCTTTTAAAGAGATTATAGTTTATATATAGTATTAGGTGAATCTTTTCAGTTTATTCCCTGCTTTTATGAACTGTTCATGAACAAAACAACCAATTAAGTTTCTTTCACAAGTAGATAAGAAGATTTTACTTGATTTTTAGTATTTTTAGATTGTATGGCCACTTGCTGTTAAAGGAAGTAAAAGATGAATCAAGATCTCAATTCCAGTCCTCAGTTTTCTTTCTCCCACTGCTCGAATTATGTTCACTGGATACTTTCATTTTGAAAGTTTCCAATTTTTTGGCAGCTGGGGGACTGTCAATTACCTTCACTCTTCAACTCTATCACAGCACGTGAGGAAAATACCTTTCCAAAGCAAAAAGGCAGAAAGAAGAAAGAAAAGGCGAGAGGGGGAATTTTCTGGAATCTCACTGTACTTTGAACCAAACCCATTTTGGGGTGGCTTCATATATTTATTTTTAAAAGTAACAGCAGTCTAATACGGAACATCTTATGACTCACTCAACTTATTACTACAAAGCTGGGAAATTGAAAAACTGAATCAATCGTACGAGATTTTTTTGCTGAAACAGCAGCTGATTCACATGCACACACACCATTTAAATTTCCCATCTAATCAAGATAACTTACACCAGACTTCAGATAGTTAATTGAACTATTTGGCAGAGATATGGTTCTAAAATAGCCATCTACTTCAAATGGGGGTCAACATCTGCCAAGCCAATTATCTCCAAATATACCCCCAAATACTTCATCCTGCATTACAGTAAGTAAACAAACAACTAGGCAAAGATAAGTTTACAGAAAATGCAATAAAACATAGAGTCATCACCTACAAACGTACATTTAAAGTGAAAAGAGACCGTGTCTTAATGAAAAGTAAATAGCAGAGTAAAACTCTGCCACAAAAAGTGATACACAGAAGTCCTTCCTCACTACTGTTTCCCACTACAACTATGACATTCTGGCAGAGAGCTGACACAAAGCAATTATTTCAAACCCTTATGAACCCCCACACACCTTGTGGAAAAACACTTGGAGTAGTTTCTGCAATCGGACTCCAAAAATGAGCTGAAAAGTAAATGCAGTCCCTGGCCCCAGCATAAGCACATGGGCAATAAAAGCCTGGGGTTTGGTTTAACACAGCAGTCAGGTATCGCCCCAAAGAGTCCTCCCTGTGTTTTAAGGGCAGTTCTTAACTTCTAAGAAAATATGTGGATTACAATAATGGGATAACAATCAGTGTTTGTGCCTTCTTAGGCCAAATTAGCAATAAAACACTTAATCCTGCCTTTATGTCTGTCCCGCTAATCTGAACTACACCCAGCAATACTTATGCAATCTTTTCACTATGGTTCTCAACTGTCCATGGGGGATGGAAAAAGAATTGAAGTCCACACTCTTTGAACTTTTTATTGGCATTTCAAAATCAGGATCTACAACAAGTAACGAGGAATAGATTATTATACTAAGACACAGTGGGGTTTTCTGGGGTGGGTTTTTTGTGTTTCTTTTGGCCTTTTTTTGTTGTTGTTTGTTTGTTTCTGTTTTGTTTTTAAAACGGAACTACATGATTTGTGATAGCCAAATACGAAGGCCTTTCACTAATCAACCACTTTTTGCCATTAGGGCACATCAAACACATCTTCACGCATTTTGGGACTACGGCTGGCACAGCTTGCGCACTCGGCAGGTGTTCTCGGAAGGCAGGCTGGAGCCCGGCCCGCGGAGCGCGCCTCCCTCCCCTCGCCGGACGCCCGCTTACACAGGGACTGGTTGGGAATTAAGGCATAGTAGCTAGCTGCAAAAAACCTAGCTTCTCCCTCCTCCCCCATACACCTACACTAACCACAGTTCTGAAATAGTATTTAAGGAAAAGAATAACATAAGAAATCCTCAGCATCCCATTTGAGTCATGGAATATCGCCTGGGGCTACTCTCAGGGAAGGCAAGTAAAACCACAAGATTTGTTATATATTTAGGTAAAACAGGGGCTTCAGAGGCCACTAGAAAAAAATCAAGTTAGCAACAGTTTTTGGGTTTTTTTTTCAGTTAAGTAGGTCTAATTTGTATGAGATCTCTAAAAATAATGAGTTAGGAAACAAATTAACCAAAAGTAGCAGGCAAATTTCCTGAAAAGAAATAGCCAGAAAACTAGTCCTTACATGTCTGCTTCTTGTTTCCATAACACTGATTCATTCGCTGGCACATTCGAATATAACAGACTCTACAGCAGCATCAACACAGGTTTCTCTTGCACCATAAAACAGAACTCCTAACAAAACAGCTAACGTAAACAAATAATCCTAAATAACAATTTGGGTTGAGATGACATTCCACAATAAACAGGATTTAAATGTTAGGTTCCAAATGTATTTGCAAAGTATGGTCATATTATCCACTCTTGCCCTATGCACACTTAAAACTGAAAAAAATATTCAAGTTATGTAATTTTCCATTAACAAAAATGCTGCAGTTGCACAATACACACCCAAGATCCTGTTGGAACTACAGCTGAAGCTGTGTAAAGCAACAGAAGTCCACGCAAGTGCTGACAGCACGGCATCGCCGCGGAGGAAGGCGAGAAGCGAATTCTTCCTAAGAATTATGTCAAGATCGTAGCGTTTATTTACCACCAGAGCAGACACTTCTCAAAGCGCTAACATAACCCTACAGAGGAAGAAATCCTTCTGCAGAGCGCTCAGGGAAAACGATGCCAACATAACGCAGACCTGAAGAGCACAAGCAGGGCCTGACTTTGTTGAGGCTGGGCAGGGGCAGTTTGCGTTCCGGGCACAATCCCTCCGTAACGGGCTACGCCGCTGGGAAACTATAAAAAGATTTGAGAAAATCCACTCGCTGGGTAACCATCTCTAGTCTTACTCAGATAACCGAGGTATCAAGGACCACAACTTGCTGATGGCGAGGAAGCCTCAGCTCGCATCATTCCGTAACACCACAACACTTAAACAGTCATACTTATGGGAAAAGAAATGTATTTCAGTATCAGTGTTTTATTTACTATAAGACACTTTCTCTACCTGCTGAAAGTTTCCCAATACAATGAGTCAACAGGCGACATTTGTAAATCGCTTCTATTCACTACAGGAATTTACGCAGACCTCTGGAGAAAAAACCCATCAGCAGAACTCATCATGTAGAAGGGATGCTTGGAAAACACTACTTTGTTCCAGAAAGATCTTACTGCCACAATTCTGGGTTAGAAAAGGGGCCCTACAGAGTCTAATCTAGTTTAAAATCTACTTGTATTAGAAAATTTCAACAACTTGAATAAGTGGCAGCAGGTACAGTGGTTTTATTAGAAGCTGAACCAGAGAAAGTGTTAAAGAACTTGGAGCTTGAGTGTTTTGGTTGTTAAAAAAAAAAAAAAAAAAAAATCCTCAAGAGACAAACTGCAGGCCTGGGAAAAAATAAGGAATCAAGATCAGCTTTTGAGAGGCATTCTAAAAGGATAAAATATTAGTAGAAAATGAAAGAGAAAAACTGGACATACTGTCTACAAGGTTTTGTTCCCTCCAGATAGATAAATACTCGAGAGACTTTTAAAAAAATGTTTATGAAGCAATGTTTTATAGGCATTGAGATGTTGGCAGGGAAAAACATTGGCACAGTTCTTGCCACTATGACACCACGTTCACAGGAACCTTAGCATGGACATGCAACATCACCTTTTCTTTGTAAAAGATAATATAGGGTGGATCTGTCCTTAGAACAGCTAATTCCAGCAAAAGTCAATGCCACTGGAGAAAACCCTTACCTACTAAAAGGTGTGTACAACCATTACACAATGTTGTGGTTAAAACTGGGATTCAGTTCCTGGGCAAAGTTCACTGTCCCATGGAGTTGCACATTTCATAATAAGAGTTTTAAATAGGTCATCCACTTACAAACCTAACGATTAAAGGTCAAACCAAACCAGCTCCTAACTGTAAAACTGTATCCTGGAGGACATTTGCTGCCCGATGTGCTCAGCTTTTACAAATACCAGTGGCCATTGGTTTCAAACCCCTTTACAAACGCCCTCTGCACGGTGGGGGCACAAGAACTTCACCTCCACGCCAGCCAGGCAGTACTGCTGCATTCCACTAACGAGCCGCGTTGGAACAAGACAAGGTCACAGGACGGCAGCGCAGCGCATTCCAAGATAAACTGCGCAAGTTGATTTTCTCCTTCCAGGATAGGCAAATACACCACAAATTGATTTATTTTTCATTGCTGGGATCTGAAACCAAGCGACTCCTATTGACTGTAGGGCCACTCGGAGAAGGAAACCGATGGCATCTTGTCGTTCTCCCCGTGGCCGGGCAGGGATACCAGAACGTGTTAAATTTGTCAAATCAGACAGTTTAATAAGCCGCTCACTCGACTAGGGAAACATCTGCATTCCTAATGGTGTGAACAAGTGTTAATTATTGCTTGCTATTTTAGGGAAAATATGCCGATGATATCACAAAGGAAACGCATACCTACAAATAGTTGCAGATATTCTCCAGTTACTGGCTCGTGTCCAGAGCTGAGTACAAAACTCTTTGGGAGAGGCCACAGCGCTCAGCACTTCCCATAACTGAGTCAGACATATTTTCAGCAAGGATTCACTCTCATTATCAATAGTTCCCCGTGCTTAGAAAAGAAGGATGACGCTGAAGTATTTTGGGTTTCTTCACATTTCTAGTAGCACGAATTAAACCGAATGTGGCTGCAGGGAATGGACAATGGGGAGGGAACTTTATTTAAGAAACCCCCGTGAAGTTTGAACTTTCAGTTTTCCCCTTTGTTAAGAGTTTCAAAACACCACAGTATTTGAGAAATGTGCCAACACACAATTCCATACCCAAAATCGACAAAGCGCCTTCGGTTAAAAGGCCTCACTACCATTCTATCACGCCATTTCTCTTTTACTTCTACTTTCACAAGAAGTTTAATCGCCACGAAGCTTTGTCTGTTGATCCTAGAACGCTGCTCAGATTTAACCCTTTCACACAACTCCCATTTAAAGCACATCTCGCTCATCAGGGAGGAAGAACTCACTTTTGGTGAGAGCACCCAGACGGAAGGTGGCAGATGTGGACCCTGCTCCCCCTTTCGTCAAGATGCCTCGGCAATTTTAAACCAAGTAATCAGTGTTCCTCTGCTTCTTCAAGAGTAGACGCATACACGGAAAGAAGGCAGTTCATTAATGGAGTGAACTTACTGACAGCGTAAAAGGCTGACAAAGAGTCTTCTATACCACTCCTGCCCTCTCTTGGGGCAGCAGAGCGGTACCAGAGGCATTTCAACCATCAGCTATTTTTGTAGACCTCTGGCTAAGGAGGAAGGTTTAATAAAACTCTGAGAAATTTCCTTTGAGCCTTAAATTAGAGTTTGGACTACGTCATTTAGCTGCTTGTTGTGCAATGAATATACAATAAACTTAAAACAAATAGTCAAATCAAATGACCGTGTTACCTCCTGCAGCGCTAAGAACAAACGCCATTTCAAATAACGGGTTGAACCCGGGACCACACGGCAACTTTGCTGCCCCCTTTCAGGTTGGAAACAAAAAGTCTATTTTTGCCAGCAACTTCCACCAACAGAAAAGGGTAAAAGATAAAATAGTTCCTCCTCATTCTAAGTTCAGACAAATCCCAAGGACAGCTCACCGATCATCTCACAATCTTTCTGAAGCAGCAGAATCCGTATTCATAAAAGTATTCACAGACTCAGTACAGTCTACATGAAGAAATCCAGCTCACATACGCGTACAATACAGTAATGAAAAGTTCTGTTTATTTGCTGGGATTTTTTTTTAAGAGTAAAAAGCTTCCCAGTTTCCCAGGAGCTTAAGAAATCTTAAATTTTACTGGAACACTGAAGAAACGTCACATACTCTCCAAAGGCACGTTGACAACCCTGACAACCTGCTGGTCCTCTGAAGAGAGGGCTCTCCGAAGAGGCTGGCGTTTAGAGACTCCATACCCCCCTGACAGCTCCCGTCAGCCACGGGATCGGACCTCGGAGCCAAGCGGGCAGCGAACACCCCAGCGAGCACTGTCCACCCACACCGCCCCACTCCCGCAGGGGCTCTCGCTCGGGTCTGTGCCGCCGGATCCCTCCCAGGACGGGGCATCTCACAGGTTTTTTTACTTTCCATCACAACTTCTAAACTAAGGGCACGCTCCCCGGTGCTCTGCTCCGGGCAGAACTCCCCCCGTTGGGAATCCACCGACGGCCGCCCCTGAAAAGACAACTGTGCACAACTCAGCCACACTACAGTACGTTGGATTTGGTACTGCAATAACGAAAATCAACTTTAAATTTAGCACTGAGGGACACGTGTAAGAACAGCAAAGAGTATTCCAGAGAATCAAAATGTAAAACCGAGCACAATATTTTAAACTTTTTTCTTTTTAGCCATTTCCACACTCATCCAGGTTCATCCTTTACTCAGCTGACACGATGTAAATCAAATTAAAATACCAAAGTCACGACTTTTTAGAAGGACGTTTACCAGCACATTTCCAAGCCTTTACACATTACAGAATTTTTATGCCCAAAGGCACTCTTTGCCGTACGCCCACAAAGCACGTCCGCGGGGCAACCAGCACACTCACATCTGGCTTAGCTCTCACCCAGCCTCGCGCACAGACGCCGCTCAAGGCACGGCGCTGCCAGGCAGCCCCACAGGTAACATTTTAATTCATCTCTGCGTACTCCAATGTTTTGTGATAGTCTCTTATGGTGATTAAAACCAGAAAATGCTTAAGAATTTCTATATTAAATTTATGCCCATTTCCTGTTTAATTCAGCTGATAGCTCTTCTATTTCAACATAAATTGAATTAATCTGTTCTTGCTTTTTAAGACTGCTCTGAGGAAAACAAAGAAGATGTACCAAGAGAAATTAAGTCACTATTTCTTCAAATGGATTTCTAAACGTCAACCTATGAACCTATAAAAATGGTATGGTGGGAATTTACTGGATAAAAATACAAGTACAGAATGAAGCAATAGCATTTACTTAAAACGCTAATCAAATAAATTAATAATAAAGCAAAATATAGGCTGGGGGTTTTGTAGTACAAAAAAAAAAAGACTGCACTACAGAAAAGATGTGCAGACAATGTCACTGCCTGAAGTCCAGGATTGTAGATTCTCCAATTTAAGGAAATACTTCATGAGATTTCAAAAGAACTATGCGAACACCTCAGTGAGAGCACTGCAGAATTCAAAGGGCACTCTCCTTTAATTTTCTACCCAAAAATACCTTCACTTCATGCAGAGTAGGTTTTATCTTATTGCACGTCACAAACGGAAGCACAAGGAGCGAGAGCATCGCCGCTCTCGCTGCAGTGGGGAATTGCTGTTACCGCGGTCGCATGTGGAGCAGCAGAAGGTGGGACCAGAGCGGCTCCTGCAGCCGCGGCCACGTTTAGGGATCGAAGCAGGTGGGGCCAGAACTACCGCAGCAAACAAATCAAGAGACTAACCACTGTGTAGAAAAGCAATGCTAATTAGCAAAGCTGCTCAGCTCTCACATTTCGTCTCATTCCTCTTCACAGAAGTCAGTAGAGAGACTGGCCTTTTATTTTATTTTCTTTTTTAAATACATATGTACTCATTATTTAGGCTCTATTTAAAGTCAAGGTACTGTAATATTACTGTTCTTCCGAAAGACTGGCCTAAGTAAGTATGTAATTTTACTGAATACAGGCTTAACAATTTATGAAATTCCTCCCACAGAGGTGCCGCCAGTTGATAGCTTTTGACTTTCTTCAGAAAAACAGATTCTCAAGCTTTTTCCTACAAATTAAAACTTGGGAAGAAAGTCTAAACCCAGGTGAAAACTAGGGGACTTAACCTCTGTTTGAGGACAGGAGGGACAAATAGAAGAATCAACAAAAATATGCAACCTTCATTACTAGACAGCAAGATAAACCAAATTTTGTATTAAAGTAAAAATATGAACAGCTGACTTTAATTACCAAAATCAAACCTACTATGCATAATATTTAAACAGGTATTTCTCAAAGCTTCATGTCCGTAGTCGGCATCCATTAAATGTTGATTTCCTGACCCATACAGTCTGTGCGTGTTACTTGTGCTGAACAGATGAATACTGCATAAACGGATGTAAGCAATTCTCCAACTTAGTATGTTTTAAACTTACTTTTACTTTCTTTATTTCCTCACCAGCCAGGCACTGCTACTTGCCTATTTGCTACATTTTCTTTTTGTCCATGACCTTTGATTTAGATGGAGGGAGACCAAAGTTCCATTTAAACAAAGAAAACCAGCATATTACCTCTCTTTAATAAGTAATGCTGGCTGCATGCACAAAGTATAGCAAAAGTAAAGGCTTATCAAAATACATTTTTTTAAAAGAAGCTTTTTTAATGCAGCTGGTGAATTAAGTAACTGTTTCCAGCCAGCACAGCATTCTGCTTTGTGGAAGTAATGAGTTTGTACTTTAAGGATTTTTTTTTTCCAGTTTTAATATGAAACTAACCTATTTTTAACATCTAATGTCAAATTACTGAATAGTACAACAAACTAAATGGACTACAGTGATTCATTTTTCTACAAGATGCTACAAATGGTTTCTTCACATCAAAAAAGCCCAGGCCCCCAGTCACTGCTCTGTTTTCTGGACAACTTTAGCAGTCAAAACATATACAGCACAAATATTTTTTACCTAATTCAAATGGCTTTACACTTAGGTTTACACTAAAGTTTATGTACTATATATTATTACATATATTATATATATTATTCATGAAAAAAGCTTTGTGTCGACATAACATTTCTTAGTATGATGCAATGAGCTAGTTCACAGCCCAACTAAAACTTCGGGTACTGCAGACTGAAGCTGAAATTAAAAAACAAAACAAAACAAACCCCAACCACCCACTTCCAATAGGTTAGCAATGCCAGAATTTGCTAGATATTGCTATTCATTTATAAGAATAAAACATTCATATCAGGCATCTGCCCATGTGGACAAAAATCAGATTTTAGGAGATTCGTTTGCAAATAATTACTAGTTACACGTGCTTTAGTTATGAGAAACAGAAGCGAAGTGGCTGTCTGCCTCAGAGCCCCTATGCTAAAAGGCGGCTTCAGAAGAACTCTTTAATTAATCTGTATTCAGGAATGTATTTCTGCTATTAATGGATCGGAAAAGCAGCTTTAAGTCCTGCTAAACTCTGACCAGGGAAGTGCAACTGGATTACCTCGGAGTCCATTGGGAAGGAGCTGCTCTGTGTAGACAAGACAATGGAGATTTAAAAAAGAGTAAGTAAAGATGATTCAGAGGATCTGGCACCACATCCCTCCGCTGACACTGCCTGGAATACTCCCCACTCCTTTTTGTAACTCAAGAATGTTAATGTTGTTAAAAATACTTCACATATCCACACTTTCTACCAGTTTTGCACCTCAAAAGGCTTAAATATATCTCCAAGATACAGATATTATCACTATTTCAGAGATTGCAAGAGGCACAGAGCACTGAAAAGAAGAAAGTGACAGTGAGGTGACTTGCTCAAAATAATAAAGCGAGTCTGGCCAAGACAGCGCAAGCGCCCCGAATCTTCGGGCCGTGACGGCCGCCCGACCTGCGCGTGACGCGGCCCAGAGACGGTCCGGCGGCCCCGGCCGCTCCCCTTCCCCTTCCCCAGCCCGCCGCCGCCAGCGCGTTTGCCATCGCATGCACAGCTGGCGAGGCTGTCGCGCCAGCGCGGCTCTCCTCTCCTTCCACCGTGCCTTCAGACAGGAATAATGTCGTCCCTGTCGTTACGCACGCCGGGGCGATCCGCTACAGGGACAGAGAACTTCGTTCCGTCGCCTACGTGATCAAGGAACACTTTTGGCAGCAAAGAGATCCCTGTTCACATCCTTTCTTACTCAGACTATATTCTCTTGTTATTTCCTGGAAGATTTGGGTGTCAAAATCATTTTAAGGCCTTCCACCCCCACCCCTGACCCTGCTGCGCATTAACACGTTACACACTTTGTACCCCACCGCCCACGTCGCAAACCAGCCCTCAAAACTGAGCCCTGTTAAAAATAACCTCCCCAAAATAGGAGAGAAAGGAGTAAGGGTTACCGGGTTATTTTTAACCTGGATCGGTCCAACGGTCTGATTTACGCTGGGGACCACTGGAGGGTTTTGGCGCGGGGCAGGGTGGCACGGCGCGGCGGGCGCCGGGACGGCGGGGGCAGAGGGGACGCGGAGCCGGCTCCGAGGCAGGAGCCAGCGTGTGGCAAAGCTCGGCCTCAAAGACACAACTCCGAAACCATAATAGAGCCATTCAGCAGCACTGCTACTGGGGGATTCAAAATAACTACAATGGAGCAGTGTAATAAAAAATAAACTGGGACCAAAAAACCTGCAGACAGTTTCACCAACACCCTAAAACCGATCCCATCTCTTCCAAACATGGGTTCTCCTCCATCTGGAGAGCCGAGGCTGCGGCGGTTCCCCAGCTACTTTGCGTTTCAGCAGCCAATACTCTCATTCTACTACTTTTCCCCTACAATCTTTCTGAAGTTGTTACGGTATTTTCAAGACACCTCTTCCACAGCTGAGTTGAGATCAATTAAAAATAGGCAGTTGTAAATACTGTTCTGCTATTTTGAGTACTTCATTAAAACCAGAGAGTTATAAAGGGACTGTGACCCAAAATAAACAGGTTTTATTTGGCAGCTCGGTTCAAGCTGGTTGATCATGGCAGGAGAAATGTTCACAGAGCGAGAGCATCCCCCTTCCTCTTCCGAAGGTCCGAGCGCAGCGACGGGGGTGAGGGACAGGCGCCTGCTGGGGCTGTCCTGGGACGGAGGAGCCCCCAGCCGCTGCCCGGGACGCAGGACAGCAACACACCGCCACCTCCAACCCCCGCCCAGCATCGCCCCACGTCTGAAACAGATATTCAGCCAGGCAGAATTACTGACAAAACTTACGAGGTTGATTTCTGATATTGAAAACATACGTGTATGGTTGTGTTGAATAAATGCAGCGACGGACAGTAGTGACAGAAATGCCATTTGGAAGCCTCAACTACGAGCATCGTTTGTTTTTCTTTTCCTTTTTAACCAATAGAAGAGTTGCACAAAACAGCCCAAGCTTTTAATTTGTGAGGTCTTTGTTCTTCCACACCGCACTGTCCCTGTAAAGCGTGTATTAATCTGTTTACACAGAAAATTAAAGAGTAAAATTTACTCCTACAAAGTTTAGTGAGTGTGAGATAACTAAAAAGCAGTTCTAGCACGAACTTGGGCACGCTCTCAGATTTACTGCTCAAGAAAACCAACTGTTCTACCTGTTTCATTAAGGAGCCTCAGTGATGAGCATAATTCACTTCATAATTTCTAAATCACTTGCAAATTTCTTCTTTTTAAAAAGTATTATTTATCATGATATAACCTTGAAACACAAGCCAGCAGCAGTAATGACACGCGTACCTTCAGAGCTGTACCAATACATCGACACAGAGATTACTGCCTCATTTCTAAGGCTTTAACAAACGCACATTCACAATCACCTCGATTATTAAAATGAAATGCTTCAGCTATCTCAGCTGAGCTTGGTTTGATTACCTTGGAGGTTTTCTTACTTCAGCTTTTCCTTAGCTTAACATAATCACGCTGGGCAGTGACAGTTTAATCACATGACAAAAACTCAACTTGTATAAAGGCAATGATAACGGACCTCCTTAAATAATCGTTTTTCATAAAAATTGGTACTGTAGTGTTTTAGAAAAAACAGAGTTCTGCGTTCAGGACTTCTCTGTGGAAAGCCTGATCTCTGTTATTCCCAGTGCTCACTCAAACTAGCAGGGCTGGACTTTTTTTGCAAGACTAAGTCATTTAATGTCCTGTCATTTTAGCAAGAATATGTTTCCCAGTGATGAAAATAGAATACTACACACACTATTTACCAGTGCTGTTCATATTAACAATAAGTTACATCGACCTGATTAGAGTTCTGTTATTTCCATTCTGCCCTGCGCTAAGAAAAGGCTGTGCAACAAACCTAATAATAATAAGGATAGATTTTACCCCCAAAAGAAGCAAAGTATTTTGCAAAACTAAATCAGAGCAGCACTCCATCAGCCATGGAGATAGGATGTCCCCAGGCTACTTTAGGAGTCGACAATGCGCGAAGGCAGAAAATACTTCACATAAAAACATGAACTCAGTACTTAGCTGTTTTGCCCAGAATATTACTAATTAGCATTCTCCACAGGTTTTCAACGCGGTTATGTTCCTTCTCTTTATCAATTCACTTCAGTCACATAGTTTTGGGTTTCTTTTTGTAATTTGTATTTTAGAAACCGTCTGTTGAAAACATACCGAAGACAAGACTTTGGGCCATCGGCTGCAAGAGTGGAGCTCCCCCAGGTTCTTGCCAAGGGTACGTACGGTACGGCGAAACAACGCAGAAGGACCACAAAAGGAACTGCAGGTTTGATCTACTGAATACTGCAATACTTTAAATCACCAGCACGAATTTGTGGACAGAATTCCTTTCAGTAAGTACTGTTTCCCCATATGCTACTATTTGTATTCAAGAAATCCCATTGCTTAGTACCTAGTGTGCTGAATTAACAAATCTCCAACATACCAATTTTCCAGTCTTAAAGGGAATGTTTAACCTAGCATGGCACTGTACCAACATTATTTTTAACTCGAGTTGTTTTTTTCTTCTTTTTTTAATTCAATACAATATGCTCTACACAAATGACACACAATTCCTAGAAGTCAAAAGCTGCAAAGCAAACAGACGGAGACACAGACTAAGAAACGAATCAGAATATCAGAATACAAAAGTTGCTTTTTGAATCCGAGATGAGTAGAGCCAGACCCCTGTACTGCCATCACGCTGTACCGCTCCTACGTTCTTCCTTTACTTTCTTCTGCCTTTCACATCGCAGTGAACCTTGCTGTTAGGAAACTTGAATTCTGCCTCCATCTGCACAACAGGTAATGATAAACACAGGTTTTGCTGTGTACTTTAAACTTCATTTAAATTACTCCTTCGTGTACAGAAGGATGAAGCCTCACGTTCTAAAGAAGAACTCCCACAACTGGAGAAGAGATGGGACAACCCCAGTGCTAATGTCTGCGCACTGCCTTCTGGAGAGCTTGCTGAATTAATGCTTAGGAAGAGATGAACGGGCATTTCAAGGGAGGCAAAACGCCCTTATATTTTAATAGAGTATGGCACTAAGTACTCACAGCCCTCAAAGAACATCTCCTTGGTACACGAGTGTTCGTCCTCCCTACCTTTATGTTCTTCCTACGGCAGAGAAGAGCAGCATCAAATACTATACTGAGGAAAGTATGTATCCATAACAGCTGAAGTAAGATTCCCCATGGAGAAAACGGAAGAGACAGAAAGCAAGTTCTACAATTCAAAACAGGCAGCATGACATACTGCTAACATCGCTAAAAAATCCCCTCCCTTCTTCTGCATTAATAGGCTATATAGGAAAAGGTTTAGCTGCCAGTTTACGAAATTCTCCCACCAGAGTACTGGAGGAGAAAGCAGATAATCAAGATTTCCTTAGATATGAAGCATAACTAACACAAGGCTATCCTTTCCACTTACACAAAATTATTTTTTCTTCAAAGTACTTTTAATTAAACTATAACAAAGTCAAAATTATTTTTACAGAGGTACCCAACGATCATGTATTTTTGATACTACGCCCTGAGAGTCGGCATCTAGAGACGTTCTAGATCTTAACTTGATTTAAAATATGTAATTAAAATCCAGGTTCTATTTTTCAGGTACCAAAGGGCTATAACCTACATTCAGACAAACTCAGAAATCAGATACTTATTAGCCTATACAATCACCGAGGGCAGAGGGAGCCAACAGTACTCCTGCAAAATTAGTGGCTAACGTATATCCAGTTTAAAACCTCAACCCTACAAGCATTTACATATGAAAGAGAATGAAGCTAGCCACTAGTCGAAGTTATGCACACGCCTAAACCTCTGTAGACTCAGGGCTTAAAAATTTAACACAATACCTTTGCTCAGAGAAGAAAAACTAGTTTTTTTGGAGCACTGTTACTCCTGAAGTTGTGTGTCATTCAACACATCAAAGACTCTTCAATGAACTTGAAACTATTTACGGACCTGGTAAGTAAATTTTCATTGCTTTAGACATCGAGGCCTTGCTACCACGTATCCTACCAGAGATAATACAAACTGAATATCAACTGTTGTATAAAAACCAGTAAATGTAACACATACACTTACCACTACATAAGCACCCCTTGCTTTCGGGAACATGAGGGGAGGGAGGGGGGGAACAACAACAACAACAACAAAAATCACTTTATTCCAATTGAATGGAAGAAAAAACCCCAACCCTCCGAGACAGAAGTGAGAAGGAAAATCAAGTATTTCTATCCCAGGCAGGGCACAGGATCGTGTTATAGCATTGTTACGGATCACAACCCGAACCATCACGGAGCAATGGGCAGCAGCAGCGCGAGCTGTGGGCACCCCGCCAGCTCAGGAGCGCACAGGGCACAGGAAGGAGCCGCTGTCTTTACTCTCGAATAGTCTCCTAAAACTGGCCTCAAAGCATGATATTTTTTGTCCCACTAGCAGGAGAGATCATCCATGAAGGGACCAAATATTCCTATGAATAACACTGACAAGTGCCAAAATTAAAGAGGTGTCAAGTTAAAAAAAAATCTCAAAATCTCTAAAGAATCTTTAAGGTAAAATGACTAATATTACATTTTATGTGCTATAGAAAAACCATACATCCCCTTCTCCATCAACCTGCCTGTGTCTGCTGGACTTTGAAAACTACTGGATTTGAAGATTACAATGCCGGTATTTCCAATTAATTGCTAATAGCACATGGGCTCTGCCTCGTACACAAAATATGTGATTTGGGTTGTTTGGTTTTCACTTTTAATAAAGGCTGACCGAAGCAGAGGAATTCCCAGAAGTGGCAGCAGTTGCACAAGGTAACTGTCACTGTTTCACCGACCAGCCTGTTCGGGACTGTTTATAAACGAGAGTTACGAAAACCTTGCTGTGGTGCAAACCACCCCTCATCTTACTACTATTTGCACTTGCACTTTCCTTTCCAGCACCCGGGAGCAGCTACTGCTGGAAACAGAGTTCTGGTGTAAACGGAACATGATTTTTGACACACCCTCTGGCACAGGGCACAGAGAGAACACAGCCTTTGAAACGCTCCTGCGGTACCGCAAGTATAAGGTACTTCATGGTAATTAAGAAAAATACCTTCCCAGTGTTTAAGAGTTCGGTGTTTGCAAACTGTATTTTCATGGGCTTCTGCTACTAGCCTGATTGAGATACAGTAGAAATTAATGACAGCGAGTGGGCACCGAGTTACACCATCAAACAAACAATCGCGCTTTCTGCATTTACGCTGGGGCTGCCGGCACTTTGAATGATTAACCAGGGCTGGGGGGGCTGGGGCAAGGACGGGGCGCGAGGAGCCGCGGCATGAAGTCCGGCTGACACAGCTGTCGGAGAACATGCCTGAATCAGCAAGAAAACTCCACTATTCTTCCAAGAGAGAAATACAGCATCGCCAAATGCCAGCTAATCATCAACAGACTGCTGGGCCTATCTTCGCTCCTCTTGGGCAGGGCAATTCCCAACAACATCCAAACTTTACCGCCAGCATGGTCCTTCTGAACTCTGCTGATTATTTCAGTAGAGCACAAGAAAGCAGACAAGGGTCTCTGTGTTCATGAAGCAGCCGCTTGACTGTTCCAGCTGCGTTGCTATACGCTTTATTTGATTAGCGCTGAGCAAAACCTCCTACTGTAGTAACTCCCAAAGAGCAGCTCACCGATTTTTGTAAATATTTACTACAGTGCAGTGAAATATAATCATTTGCAAAAAAGCACGACTGCAGCCAATTTGAATTATTTACTTACCGGTGGGAAATCAAAGTCTATCTGGTTAGCTAAATTTAAGATGTAGTCGATTCGAAACTGGTTGTCTGGATTGGCTAGTTCAACTGGAGGTGCCAAATTGCCCATGGCTGTCACTATTGTCTGCAAAGAAAAAAATAAAAATAAAATTGCAGAGTGTGTAAATAGCTAGCTTTGAATAGTTAAAAGCAATAGCTCACAAGTTTACCTCTATAGCTTCTTTAATATTGTTTTTAATATCTTGAATTTTCATTTTCTTCTCCCTGTAATAAAAAAATATATTATTAAATTTATACGCCATAAAAGCAGAATATCTTTTTGAAACAGAACATGAACTTCAAAAGTATTCTATCAAAACTGTATTGTCACTATTGACCAAAGTGCTCTCAGTGACTGAATACTTTTGTAGATAAACTTGATCAAGTATGTCACAACTTTTCTACTTAAACAGTAAACATCTATTTGTATCCCAAAGTCAGTATCTAACAATGCTTAAATAAAAACTTACTGCAGTCTTAGACCAGGACTAAGACATTCTGCAAAATCAAATAGGTTTTGATTCGTTTGAATGCAAAATACTAGACATCGGAGGAAGTTATTTAGAAAAGCATAAACTGGAAACAAGTAGAGAAAAAAGAAAAGGTAAGTTATTAAAAGTAGAAACAAATGAAAGGAGACCAAAGAACCTCAAAGTACAAAAAAACCTAAAGTACAAAACGATGTCATAGCAGAAGAAGCTAAGAGCAGAGAACACAACCCGACAGAGACATCCAAACTAACAGTTCGGACATAAAACCTAAAATAAATAATAAAAGCCTAACCCGTATATGTAAAATTACCTTTTAACTACAAGCAGAAGAGCAGGCTAGAAAACCACCGGAACGCTCTGCCTGAGCACTGTCACCCGGGACTAACGGCAGCCAAGCTGCAAAGCGCGGCGGGCTCACGGAAGCCGCAGCGTAACCCACTGCCTCCGCAGTATCTGTATTGTATTTTATGTCAAACCTGACCACGGTTATTTTCAGTGCCAAACAGCACAATCAAATGAAATGCACGATCAAACATTCGGTATAAGCAGGAATTAGCATCCTAAAGGTATTACTAGCATTGAGTCTGTAAAATGTAACTCAATTCTAATGCACTATGACAAAGTTTTTACATTATTAATTTCTTGCTATATACAGCATAAAATTACTACTTCAACATAAACCAAGTTAGCCAGGTAATTACTAAAAAAATCCACCTAAACTGTCCAAGTGACCTTTTAATCTTCATTAAAATGTTTTTGCAGAACACTTTCATTATCTGAATATTTATACCAACTATTTTTAATTTTTTCATTTTGAAAACTAACATTTTCCAGCACAGTATCCCAGAGACTTGAAATACCAACAGTATGTTCTCTTTTTTTACCCTTTACAAGACAGTGCTCACACTTTCAGTTTACAGACCACAGCTTGAAAACCTCATTTTCCTGAGTTAAGTACTCACATTGCAAATGCTTTTTATCACTTTTTCCTTTCTATAATTATTCACAACCAACAACCAAAACGAAACTGAAAGCATATTCACCGATCAAGAATGCAGAAGAACAGCAGGCTAAAAAACAAAAAAAAGCACTCCTTGGTTAACAAGGCGGACGCCGATGTCCAAGAGTGGTGGGATTCCGGTCATCAATGAAAGACTAAAGCAACTTGTGTAAAAGCAGGGCCAGGGAACGCCCCGCGAGGCTGCCGCGTGTGACATACAGACGGGATCTTGCTATACGTTCCAGAGCTGTGCCAGCGCTGCTCTGGCAGAGGGCACGCAAGCAGCGGCGTCGGGACACCTCGTGGGGGACAACTCCTCTGCACTGAGAACACGTCTGGCAGCAGCGGAACTCGACCGGGCAGCAGCAGGGCTGTCCCCAGCCCCCAGCCCCACGCTGGCCGCTGACCCACTCAGAGCCGCGGGGCAGGGCGAGGAAGGCCAGAGACGCTTGGTGCGCCAAGAAAATAGGATGAGCAGGAATCAGATGTAAATTCCTGGTTTCCCTCCACTTCTCGATCTACCTACAGACCACCTTATACCTGAAGACTACCAGATTGCTGCGTTAGGGATTTGGCACCCGTGATGGGAACAAGGCAGCAAGCCAAGAAAGGCCAAAAGCACTGAACTAAGGAAAATAAGTAAGACAGGAAAAGAGAGGAAAAACTGAGGCCTCTTCACCCTCTTCCTTCCCATCTCCAACGCTTTCTATTGCTGAAGGAACTCTCCATTCCAGGAGCCAAGACTTACGGTAGGTGTACAAATACTGTATTTTTCAGTTAGTGCCCATATTGTTGCAAAAACATCAGCACTTTCTGGTTTTTAAAAATGCTGTTCCTTATTAAAACACGTAAATAATGGTACGAAGGCAGGAAGTGTTTATCACTGACAGCGCAAGCAATTTGTCCGGCTTGATTTTGCCTCCAATTTTCAGCTGGGTCATGAACTTAATGAACACGTATCCAGATTCCACCCCGTAAAGATCAAAAGGGCAACTGATAAACTGAAGTTAATCAAGATGTACATATTTGTAAAGGACTACGTAAAGAAATAATATTCAGTCATTTCACTTTGTTTGGAACACCATTAGAAAAGACAGAAGTTTAGAAAGTCCTCTGATTTTTTAAATTTGTTGTTGTTGTTAAGCGAACTGTAGTTATATTCTCTCCCCGAGAACACCTGCGGACAACTCTCTCAAAGCAATAGCTAAGTGCACATTTACCTGACTCTTCCATACCATACAACAGAACATAGTATTTCTATTATAGGTTTCGGTCCAACTTCCACATCTACCCCTCCTCACCAATCCTCACGCTACTACCAGCACTGCAAAGCGACAACGAATACGGAGCGATGTGAAACTCCCGCAATTAACAAACTGCTTGATAACCATCATCATCTTTACAACAAGAACACTCATAGTTCCTATTTCTGGTTTTGTTGCCATGGCCCTGTAGCCCGTCCGGTAAACAAGGAATCTCATTACACAGCAATGAACGTATCGGCTCATTTTGTGTTTTGTAATGTTTGCTAAGCATAAATTTTCCGTGACAATGAGAAACTTTATTCTTCTGGAACTCAACCTGTTCATCAATCGCCCAACAGCTTACATACAACTCCAGCTTCTCTTCAGAGAAGGAGAGGGGAACCTCATTTCGCTCGGGGACTAACGAAGCGCAGCAGGCAGAGGCGAGGCCCCACCGCCGCTGTCCCTGCGCTCCGCCAGAACCGCGCTGGGGAAACCCCGCCAGGTCGCACCTCGAACGTCCCGAAGTAACTGAACTTCATTCTCCCCAGCCACGAGGACCGAATATCCGTCCCAGAAACAGGTTCTTGCTCTTTTCCTCCCCGTTCCCGGGCGCCGGCCCGAAGGCCAGAGCGCCAGCGGCGAGGCCGGGCTCCCAGCGCGCCTTCCTCGGGGCAGCCGGGAACGGCGCCACGCTCCCCCCGCGCCCCGGCCCACCGGGGCTCGCCGCTCCGCCTGCCCCTATCTTTAGATGCCACGGGTTAATAAGGTCATATTTTTAATCTTGTTTAAAACTTTTGCTTAGGCTGTGTAGGGTAGGCCAAACAAAGCATTAAACTCTATTAGTTGAGGATTATAAGAAAAATCTCAAATCCCGCTGTTTTCAATATTTAAATGGGCCAAAGCAAAGCTGCACATAGCTTTCGGGAAAACTAATAAAGTCTATTTTAGGTGCTATAAAAAAAGATGACATTTTAATTCAAATAACATGAAATTAGAATGACATAAAAGGTCAGGAAAATCAAATATTCCTTGAAAACAAACCTAATCAGTATTTAGTAAAGAACTTCTCCACCTGTGGCTGAGCTTTACCCTTAAAACGGCAACGTTTTTACTCAGACTTTATCAAATCTTATGCAATGAACACATTACCAAACAGATTATCAGAAAGTAAACTAATTTAATTTTAATGTTCATTTCTGGTTTACCTTCCAGATAATATGAATAACCATTCTTTGAACTTGGAAAAAAATATTTACAGTTTAGAAAGAACATTCCAGAGGACCAAGGATTCAGCTCACCCAGTATAAACATCTCACAGCTAGACAAGCTAAAAAACCACGGTGCCAAAATGTGTTAAAGAGTTAAAAAAAAAAAAGGAAGAGAAAAAAAGAGTAATAAATCCTGTGACCCCTTTATGCCATTAATCTAAATCACTGAAAGCAAAGAGGTTAGAATGTCTTGGTCCCTACTGACAGGTGACGCCTCATTGCAGAGTTCTGCTCAACCGGCAGAGTTCGGACAAGACTGAGGAGAAAAATACAAAGAACTACCTAGTTTTAAGTCAGAATGTAGTAAGTATATTACTTCTGTTTTCCAGTGAAAAACAGAGAGATTTTAAGAATAGAAATGAGATGATACGTTTCTTCAAACCCTACAAACCCAGGATAAGATAGCTAGAAAAAAAAATCCAAAACATGCAAAGCAACAACAAATTTTTTTTCCTTTAGAAGGAAAGATAGCCATGATAATATAGCGCTATCATTTTAACATATGTCAATTAAAGTTAGTGGGGAAACCCTCCCCACATCTCCCCCAAATCCCCTGATTATACAGGAAACTCCACACTTTAAGCGTAGGAATATTTTAGGAACCAAACATTAGACATGTCATGAAGAACACTGTGAGGAGGTGAATTTAATGCTGTGGGATCATTTGAGCGAAAGTAAAAAGGCTTTGATCAGATAATATGCAACATAAAAAGGCTTTTAATGAGGGTAAATTATGATTGCCAATTAATCCCACTATGAACATGGCCTAAAAAAGGAACATGCCCTGGAACACTAATACTTACAACGTGAATACAAAACACTGGAACGTTCTTTGCATATTGCTGATCTAAATATCAGCTTTCATTTTGGAAAAATGTCATTTTCTTTCTCGATTTTTCTTCTAACACATGATTTCATACGTGCAGCCTTAGCACAATAAATAATGCCACGTAACGGTTTGCAATTTAATAGCGCGGACACATTAATTCACCGCAAGTGCGCCTGTCTGGAACCCTGAAGGTTCGTAACAGCACGCGACACAGGGACACCGACTTCGAATGACTGCCTTTGTATTACACAATAATCCCTCAAAACCACGTTAGTGTTCTTTATTAATTACATTCCCAACTTTCTGTAGTTATCAGGATGCTGGTGCAAATAATAAAGAAGGAGAAAGTTTCTCTCTAAAGTTGTATTGCAAAGTGTATGTGCCTCAAGAGTAGGGCACGTTAAAATGTAATCCCATAACGCGAATGAGAGCGTTAGCCTTTGTCTCCTTTACAAGACCGTTAACAGCCGGGCTTCTATCACCTTCAGGGATCGGTATAATGCATAAATTAACTCTATTTCTGAAGCGCTGTGACAGTCGCTGGCACAACTCCTCTGCGGGGCGAAGAGCCCCCCCCGCCCCCGCCCAGCCCCGCCGGTTACGTCAATCCGTCGGCACGTACCACAGCCAGAATAAAAATCTTACCAAACCATTGATTTCCCTCTGGCTTTGTACAGGAGACGGCGACGCTGCGCTTGAGCAGAGGTGCGGGTTTGCTGCCAGTACCTCCAGCGGAGGGGACGGCGCCGGGAGGAGCCGCGGCCGTCCCAGTCCCGCTCCCCCCCCACACCCGCGAGAGCCGCGTCTGGGAGCGAAGAGTTGGCGTTTTAACACACAATTCGGCGCTTCGACAGGCAGTCGCCCGCTCTACGGGCACACGGGCGGTAACACAGCTGTTCATCTAAATACGGTGCTTCCCATGCAGCGAAACATGCCCACGGATTTCACAAACATTCCATAAAAGCTGCATTAAAATTTGTTTACTGCACCTTATGGAAGTTGACAAAAACGCAAACGGCGCTACCTCGTAAAAACACAGCAGCGCAGGCAAGAGCTTCAGACGCAAGACCACAAGCAAGGAAACTCAATTAAGATTTTGCTACCAATCTACATTACCAGAATTCTGCGGTACTTTACGATTCAACAATAAGATAAATCTGGTTTAGCAGCCTGTGTTATTTCTAACAGAACTACGTGGCAATTATCTCAAAATGCAACAGCCAGAGCGGCAAACGGGCAGAGGCCAAGTTAGAGGCACTTGAAAACGGGGCAGAATCGGTGCCCAGAGTATTCAGAGTGAAGCTGAAATAATTCATCTCAGACCTATGACAAAGCACCAAATTTACAGACAGAACTGCCAAAATGCAGTAGCAAAAACCACTGAATGTCTTTTGCAAATCGAACTCTTTGTTTATGTCACACCACAGAGACACCTCAGTAATTCTGCCAACTTCAAAGAGATTTTCTGTTTTGTACCGTTCAAGAACAGAAAGGACGAGCGCACGTGGGGCCGCGGGGTGGGAGCGCCCGTGCACCACCTGCGCCGCCGCAGCTCTGCGCCGCCGCAGCTCTGCGCCGCTCTCCACAGCAAAGACGGCTCAGTTGGGTCCTCACTTGCAGCAGAGCTGAAAGACATTTTCTAACCACATTAATACTTTGCTCTGGATAACTCTGCCACCCTGTGAGATGGAACAACGCTCCCAAAGGCAGGGCTAGCATAACGCGAAGCACTCCAGGCAGCGAGTGCGGTGCTGGTAACACCGACCACGGACGCAGCGGTCCCCACGGCACAGCCCCCCGCTGCTGCTGGAGGCGGAACGGCTTCCGAATGCCACACTCCTCCCCGGACACCACCTTCCACCCCAACAGCCACTGCACGGCCAAGACTCTTGGCTTTATTTCTCTGAGATTCTGGGTGACAACACATTCTATCATCTGGCTACCAAAGACTATATACTGTTAGAAGAAATAATAATAGAAAAAGAATAGCTGTGAGGATAGACTATTCCCTTTCTCTGTAAATAACACCTTTTTGAAAAAGAAAAGCCCAACAGGTGGAATAATTTGGTCACGATATACTTTGATTTAAACACACAGTTAAAAGTTAATTATGTTGCACAGATCTAATTGTGATCTAAATGATTTGGGAGAACTTAGTTCAATTATCCCCTGAAGTATAACCACACGTGCTGCAGTATATAGAATAGACAGTACATACGGGGTTTCCACAAGTTGCCTTTTAAATACTGAAAAAAGCATTATAAACTGCTTTACCATTGCATTTTTTTTAATACATTACAATATTTACCTGCATGAGGTACATGTATGTCTGAATACGTGGCCATAAACAGATGAAGATACGACAAGCAATATAAGTGCAAAGAGACACCTTCTACTTACGGAATGCCAGAATCACTCTCTAAGTTAAAAGGCGAGAAATACGAATTACTGAAGCAGTGATGAAAAACACATCACAACCATCACAATAAAAGTTACCATCAAGAAATAAACTTAAAATGTAGAAATGTGAAAGCAGCAATGATGTTAGTTTTGACGGTTATTTACACTGGAGCGCCAGGAGCTGGGGGTGGGGCTTGTTTCTGATCCTGGGGAACAGCACCGTAATGAAATCACTGTAAGCCTCTAAAAAAAGGCACCCCGAAATATAAAGCTAATTAACCCAGCGTTTGGGTTAATGTTACCTGTGCTGATTGTGCCCTCCCAGGTGCACAGTTAAGGGGTACTGTACTTTCCCCGCGTACCGCACCCGAAGGCTGGCTGGGGCAGGC
>VUYV01000178.1:440709-464823 GCA_008711295.1 Anarhynchus alexandrinus | reverse complement strand
CCAGGATGCGGTTGGCCTTCTGGGCTGCGATGGCACATTGCTGGCTCATGTTGAGCTTCTCGTCGATCAGCACACCCAGGTCCTTCTCCTCAGGGCTGCTCTCCAGCCATTCCCCACCCAGCCTGGATTTGTGCTTGGGATTGCCCCGACCCAGATGTAGGACCTTGCACTTGGCCTTGGTGAACTGTTTCTAGAATTATATTTAATATGATATGAAATATTTTCATTTCTTTTCCACTTATTAAAAGTTTTGCACTACCAAAAGTGAATACAAGAAAAATATTTAAAAATAAACATCAAACATTACCAGGCAACAACAAACAAATACTTTTACTTCCTCCCAAGCACAGATATAGTCATCATCACATCAAACTCATTCTTCATCAGTGTCAGGGAGGATTGTTTCAGGCAACAGGTTCCACCTACCCATTCTTCTTGCCAGCCCGACTTTAGGAGACACGGTCAACTAAAGCCCATTAAAACCACGTATTTTATTCCTAGCCATTGAGGGCTCTATTTACAGAAAAGTCAGAGTCAATTTACTGAAAGAAGCACAAGTTTCTGTACTGCTACTTCTGAAATAATTTTGCTCTGGATTAAGTCAGTCTACTTAAAACTGTATTACAAGTTAACTGGCAAAATGTTTTAGTAAAAAAAAATCTCACACATTTAATAGGAAAAAAAAAATCTTCCCTTCAGCAGAGAGGAGCTGTAGAAACGAAACCCCAAACGTGATACACATTTCCCTTACCTAAATATTCTATTTCCCATTGTGCCCATTCACTTAAACTGCGTAGTAACAGAACAATACTTTCACAATTCAATTTTACAGTTCCTTCACTGTATCACAGTGAGCTATTTTTAGTGACAAAAGCTGCAGCGAACACAGCACCCAGCGATGGGTTTGGGCGCACGGGACGGACGCATGACCTCCCCCAAGCCGGCCTGGACCAGCGGGCGATGGGCAGAGAGCCGCCAGCCCCAGCCCCCGCGGGCTTCCAAAACCCGCCCCGGGCCAGGCAGCTCCATCGCACCAGACAGTACTTTGTAAGCAATTTTTTTTTCCTAAAGTTGGCAGAGTAGTTTTTCCACATGCGTTTCCTCTCCGGCAGATTACCCCCCCGCACACAGCAGCAGGCTGAGCGTTCGCAGCGCGCGCCCCGTGGACCGGGAGCACCCCCAGCCCGGCGCGCCGCCCGCGTGGTCCCCCCCTGCGCAAAGCCGAGCCGGAGCGCCAGGTATACACGAGAAGACTCAAACAACTGCTCAAGTTAACAAATACGTTGTTGAAAACAAACACCAACAAAATGAAAGTTTTTCCCATTTAAAACACCAATAGTAAAACCATAAACATGTCAAGTAAGATGCAGAAATATATATTTTTTTTTTTTAAATCTGCTTCGGAAACGCTGTTTCTAGAAGCAAAGAACGTTCCCCGCAGGCCACAACCCACCACGATCCTGGATTTCCAGGGAATCCCACACCTTTAGTACCTTGAGGTTCATTTAACCAGGAAGGTACCATTTAGAAACAGGAAAGTTCATTGATATTTTGGACAAACATTTCAGATCCAAATTAGCGCCTTCTCCAACGTAACACAATTTAACTGGAAAAATTCCAAACAGGTCTGTTGAGAAGTCTGGAAGTCACAATGGATGCAGCGAAGCAACTTTCACTTTACTGTACTCAACGTCTGCATATATTTGGACTCAACCAGCAAGAATGACCTTTTACTGAGCTCAAAATTGAAAATTAATTATACCTGAATAAGCACATTTATTATCATTTCCCCTGATAAAAGGGAAATTATACTGCTGTAATTTTAGTCAAACTATGACAATGGCACAGTTATCATGTCCTGGCCCTGACCTGACATTTCTAAATGGTAACAAAAAAGTAAAAGATACAGTTCATAATGACAGTGTATAATAAATTAGAGTATTAGGCTAAAGGAGTTACGTGAGAAATGATTTGCTGATACCCATCACATCAGTTAGAATATATAGCGCTCTGCTATAATGTCCGGTTATTTTCACAACATACGGTCCTTTAAATATTAATAATACTGTTTAAATGAGAAACTTATACACAGCTGAAAAAAATAATCTCAAGCGAGCGTGTATACTGCTGGAAGTTATAACTTAAACAGTGTCGCTGGGGCACCATTACTGACCCAACCAGCTGCTCCCTTGGCTGCAAGGGGACATATCGAAAGCCCGGAGAAGCTGGGGATACCTTGGCTCCATCTGAATCTCATTACCCACGGTGGCATCCCAGCTAATGCGGAGGTATTAACCGGGCGGCACAATTTGCATTCTGTTCACGGACAATAAAATGAAAAAGGGAAAAGAAGAAACTTCAAAGGGAAAAGAGGACTTTTTAGCTTATTCAAGTACTAGTCTCTTTAAAGAAACAGAAAAAGATACTGCATGTGACTTAACTTCAAAACTTGTTATGAATCTCGCTTCTTGGAGTTCCTAAAGTGCCAGTGGCAGAACTTGGCAAGAGACCTAAAGAGGAATCACTGCAAATCTTTCTCTTATGCTTTTTCCCTAATCCTCTGTAAGTGCCATTTCTGACACATGATACCGGACCACAAAAAACAATTGGTCTAACCTAGTGTGGCATGGGTTCTTGGAAATTCTCTTCCTAGAAACTTCAGCAGACCAAGATGTTTTTGCCACTGTGTTACAGAAAATGTGTGCTTAGTACCACAAATTTCATTAAAAAAAAATTTAAAAAAAATGACATCTCATCAGTATCTGTAAAATTCTGAATGTCGCCAGCCTTGTCAGGGGCACTGCTGTAACTCGGCTGCTGCAGCAGCGCAGCGCGGTGCAGCTCACCAGTTTGGCTCCGGCCCTCGGCCACCTGCAGCCACAGCTCTCAGCCCTGTTTGTCAACTTTGCGAAAAAGCAGACTTTTTTTTTCCTCAAACTTTTTATTCANGCCCTCGGCCACCTGCAGCCACAGCTCTCAGCCCTGTTTGTCAGACTTTTTTTTCCTCAAACTTTTTATTCTTCCCTTTTTGTGTTGTAAGAACGCGTTGGACTGTACCTGGGGGAAGGTACGCTGTTAGAAAGCCGCTGATGTGCAGCGGGGAGACACAGGTGAGGAGAGCCGGGGCTGCTCGGGCCGGCCGCGGGTGTCGGAGGGACGGCCGGGCACGCTCCCGCAGAGGCACGAGGGCGGACGGGCGCTGTGGCTCCTGCTGCGCCGACCGCGCTCCCTCCAGATGCCTCCCCAGCTAGCGGGAGGAGAACAGGAAGGATGCGCCACGCTTTATCAATCACTAACATACAGCAAGACAGACAAGACCTTCCTCCGAAACGTTTAACATACAGAATTACAAAATCTTTCTCCACAAAAAGTTTACCAGAAAGAGAAACCAAGTTTATTCCCACAAGCTACAAGAGCGTATTTTCAACACAGGCAAACACTATGCAGAAATGCCCTATGACTCTACTACCTGGAAATCAGATAACACCACGGATCTACCTACAGTATAACGATATTCACTGGCACCTCCTCCTGTTCTTTCGTGCAGCAATTAAGCAAGACTTTTCAGGAGTTCAGACCTCCTATAGAACACAACGTAACCGACTGCATACGCTGCATGTTCCAAATACACTTATGAAATGTTTAAGTCTTGTTATTTCAGTAGGTTATTAATAGCTGGCTTTGGCAGAGAAAAGCTTCATTTCTCTAAAAATGTAAATCATATGTAAACCTAGTCATAAACATTTTTACGAGTAGGTTTTTTATAAAGCACCGTACTGACATTAGCTAGTCAATCCTCAACCTTTCCTAAGGAGTAGATGAAGTACTAAAGTACACCCGAGGTGTGGCACTCTATCAGTTTACCCTTAGTGGCAGCTGCTCTCACACAATTAGAGCAAATTCTCTACCGGCTTCATCATTCCAAACCAGAAGCCTATGACAGTGCTGAATTTTACCAGGTGACTCTGAGGGAAAAATCCCAGTGGACAACTCAGTCTGAGTTAAGTAACTACAAATTAAGTGGTACAGGGAAAAAAAATTAAATAAGGCGTTTTCACACTACGTGACAATTACGCAATCCGCAAGGTACAAAGGTATTGAGAGCGTTCCGTCTCGAGCACCGTGCCTCAGAGATTGCTTCAAACATTTGTCTGACCTAACGATGCATTTATCATTTCTCTATTAGGAATCGATAAAAAAGGAGAGGGGGGAGAAGAAGTAACCGGGTAATAACTTCACCTTGGGCAATCAACATTCATACCCAGCATTAATATTCAGGAAATGCCCCAAGTCTCAATCATTAATGATTAAGTATCACCACACCCTGGAATATTTTACTGCATATCTGTATTGACATCATGAGATCCAAACTTCAAACGTAATTGCTTGCCGTTTTCAAGATCTTCTCGGAATTGAGGGACGCTGGCTACAACAGCACATATAAACTCCACCTCTGTGCCAAGGCAACAGGCAACTGAATTAAAAGAGCTGTAGTCTCAACGTCCAACTCCGTCAACAGTTTGAAGACATAGTAGGACATTTTTAAATATAAACAAACACTTCTGGAAAATGAAATTCAGAAAATTTAAACCTTAGACTGAAAGAGACTCCTTGTATTTAATGAGAAGCAATTCTTTACCGTTTCACCTCACTCAGCATCATACAGCCGCTACACACCTTTCCAGAATCTCTACAGCTGCGCTCCTGAGCTTACAGACTCAGCTTCTGGTGAACATTAAGCACGTGCGAATGGCTCCAGGAATCGCAGCCAGCCCGTGACAGCCAGCACCGCGCAGGAGCCCCGCGCTGCAGCTCCGTGACAAGAGCCTGAGCCGCTCCGGCACCAGCTCGGCGCTGCCCGGACCCGCGCCCCGCTGCCCCGAGCACCACCTAGGTGATGCCCAGTCCTTACACAGGCTGGGGGAGGCCCCAGCAGTGACAGAAGCACAGCGTGGCAGACGATGCATCGCGTCTACCGACCCCCTTCACACGCCCCAATCACAAGGGCGTCTGCAAGTTGCCTTCTACCAAATCGCGATTCATCAGATTTCCTCAGAGTTAACAGAGAATTCAGAGGTCCAGCGACATACAAACCCACTGTACTCACTTTTATAATACTTCCAAATGAAGCTTCTTAAAAAAAGGACATTTATTTTTGCAACAATGTTCTCCACAAAGTAACTGGGTGTCCTTTTTTGTTGAAACAAAAGCTAGACAAAAAGAGAAAAGCAACAGACTGCGGATACTATCAAATTAGATGACACATTTGCTTGAAAATCTGAAGTTTAAGGCACTGCAGTCGTATTGAGTACCACTCCATATACAACTACTGTACAAAGGGTTAACGTACAATACGTAGCAGTTAACTGTCACAGATAACAACAGTTAGAGTTCAATAAATTGGTAGAAGGATTATAGTGCAGTTTTATTGCTAGTTCCAACACTTTTACTGATGTGCTTATTACTTTTTTTATAGTGTACTGCTCTTGAGCAACCAGTTTATAATATTTACCCTTTTAAAACTAGGTATACAGAGAATACATATATATAGAAAAGGGCAACTAAGTTTACATGGCAATACTGGTGCAGCAGCTAACACATCACACATGTATAGTAATTACACACATCTTGCACAGACAAACCTACCTACAAGCCCAGAGGCAAAAGACAGCTGCCAAAATCCACGCGTTTTACGCACTACAAAAAAGCATCAGCTAGGACTGGTCTTTTTCTCTTAGGAGATGAGGGTAAAAATACCACCACTACAAACAGGTTTTGTATACACATCACAGACACAGACTACTTTTCTATCTCTAAATTACCTCTATTAGCTGCAGCATGTCAAAAGAAATTTTAGTCCAACACAAATAAACCTTAGATATTGGACGTGGTAAAAATACTACATAACACTGGCATGTTTTTTCATTATGTTTTAAACATTTCCATGTGTAGTTCTTTTGTATGCCTTCATTAATTCAATTTATCCTTAAATCTAGAATTATCGGGTACTGTTTTTAGTTCTCACATTAAAAGCAACAAGTAACCTACCACCAGCTGACTCAAATTTACTGCAACTGCAGTTGGTGAACAACGTACCACTCCTCTCACACATACGGCAAAAACCAACTCTTCCCAGGCACGCACTCCTCTGGGTCTGCGATGCAGACAACAAACATACAGACTGCAATTCAAAATGTCTATGTTCCCTTAGTAACAGCCTAAAGTATCACACTACCTTTAAAACATCCTATACTCCTGCGGAAGCAGGACAGCAACAAGTCGCTGTGCAACAGTAAGCTGTGAATTTGCACACTGAGTGTTCATTTTTTGTGTCCATCTGCATCACACAGAAACGCCTCCGATACTGTTCCTTCTTGTTCATTTTATCCTGAACAAAGGCAAAATGGAAACCCCCTGACAAAACACGCCTATGTGGACATCCAGCGTGTACACAGGACTTAGCGCGGAACACGCTGCGTGTAAAAGCCGAGCATGTCTGAAGCATGTCCGACACATGTCCGACGTCCTCCACGCACCCCGGGTGTGCCGTTCGGAACACACCCTGGTTTGTGTACAAATACAACTGGGCACTTGACATATCCCCGTTTCTGACACATTTGCAGTATATCCCTTTTTTACCACTCTCACCCAAAAGTGGAATAAGTGCATTTCTAAGACCACCACCTTCAGAAAAAAAAATGAGTGGGAAGGAAACCATTAAACTGTGATCGGGACCAACAGTCCTCCAAAGCAAAACTTGTGGGATAGCTTAATTCACCAGTAGCTGAGTGGCACACCGCTCCGTGATTCCAGACAGACTGTCTGAGGGAAAGCGAGCGTCCACCATGTCAGAGCCTGCTTTAAAAAAAAATGCATTAGAGTTACTGCTTTTTAGGAGTTAGTTACAGAATTTAAAGTTACCTTTTTTTATAGGCAGTCATTGGCTAATGATGTCCTAAATTAAAATGAACTCAAACTAAGGCAATCTTAATTCAGGTATTTTCTAACTTATTTGTGTCCTCAGTACTGTTGCTTTAGTCAGTCTACATGTAATATATAGTTTTCTTTTTGAGCTGAAACGAACTTACCATAGAAACTTAAAAATCTAAACCCAGAATAATTTTCCCCAACCAGCTTTCATTTTCGTTACAATAGCCTTTGCTACGCTAGTTTGTTTGCGGCTCAGATCGCCTTTCACACAGGAGACAGAACACAAAAATAAGCTCTATTTATTGCATTACAGCACTATCAAGTAATGAAGAACCTACACACAATCTATCATACTCCTAGTTTGGAAGGCCTTCCAGGTCATAAATATTTTAATGAAACTCAACACACTGCAGGTGCATCAGCAGGAAATGAACAGGCAGTGATGGCTGTGTATCACCAAACACACAAACAAAAATCCTCCCAAACCTCCCAGTTAATCTGCAGTCTGACTAGAAACACAGTAAGTCAATACAGGTCAGAGAAAGAAATACATATACTAAACTAACTGCCACCCTCTCGGGACTGACCCCTGCCCTCTGCTCAATGAAGCATAAACATAATTGTGGTTCACTGAAAGGAAAAAAATAGTCTTTATTTAATAATCTCACGATTGCTTGATTAGTGCTTGGAAAATAAAAAGCACTATTTAAGTGCTAAATATTATTAGCTTTTTCAGAACATCAGCTCCAAACCCACCACTCCCCATTTCCTTCTCTCATAACTCTTTTCATTCATGTCATCAGGAGGCATCTTATTTTCAGCAACAACTACTCACTTCATTTTTTTTTTTTAAATGCTGCTGGATGTGCAGAACTACTGTTGAGGTTGCTTGGCAACTATGAGACGTATCAGAAAGAGAGATAAGGTCCAGAATGAATGGAATTGAAGAGAACTATATTTGGTTTCATTAAGAGATACTAATGCACTCAAACCATACCAATTTGAATTCGCCACACTAAGGCAGAATTTTGCTATTTCTTTCAAAATACAGACATCCATAATCACAGAGTCCCACTAAATCCATTAAGCCACCTCCTCAGGCGCATGTGTCTGCCTCCACAGAAGAGGCTCAGACGCAGGGCTTTCACCTGGGTTAGCACTTTGGCACAGCAAGGAACAACCGGCTAACACAAACACTTTGTAAGTATTTTGAAGAATTTTAGGCCAGAGAGGAGAGTTGAATACTCCCGTCTGCCTTTCACTGTCCCGTAAGCCGCCGTGCTTTTCCTTACACTTCAGTACCACGCTGAAATTTCAAGTGAAAGAATTTTTCCTGAAGGTCACAATTTGAAATGTGATGAGATTGGGCACCCACGACTCCTGCAATGGCAGAGAACAGAAAGTCTGCCCGAATGATTCAGAGAGGCCAAAAAAGCCTTATGCAGCAGGAGATGGAAACAGGCCTAACAGTTCCTAGTCAAAGAGTTTCTTTCCGTCTCAAGCTCTTCAACTAACTTTATCTGGATCATGTGAGTAAGAATCAACCAGTCCGACACAAAAGAGGATCTTCTACCATCACCTCAGACCCTGCCCAATCTTTGATGCTTCAGAAGGAAGCGCGAACAGTGACAGAACACAACTAGCAAACTATCTGATGGGAAAAAACCAAAACCAAAAGTCAACCCCACACTCCCCACCTCGCTGATGCCTGCAGGTAAGCACAGGACTCTCAGGTTTCGAGGCTTCAAATACCAACGCAGAATTGTATCTATCATCACGATGTTCAGGGTAATAAAAGAAAAAAAATAAGAAATCCCAGAGTTGCAAAGGAAGTGGGTAACGTACAGCCCACGAGGCAGCTCTGCGCTCCCCGAGGCCGGGGCGGCCACCACGAGCACGCGCGCTCGCACCAGGAAGGCTCTATCTCCAGAAGCTGGATTGAAATAACAGTTTAAAAATAACCCTCTCCTCCTCGGAGAGCTCAAATGAGGCTTCCTCATCCCCAACACATTATTTCAGTGAAAGTGCCTCTAACACTGATGTAGCGAATCTCGCGCCCGCCTTCGTTTTCAGGTGTCTGCCCTGCACAGCGGCAACGAAACCCCTCTGCACACCCGACTGCTGAGCCCCGCACGGCTCCCGTGGCGTTTCTTCTGACGTCTTCTCGGCAATTCCACATCCTTCGTGAAGTGAAGACGCCAGCATGGGATATACCATTTTAATAACACTCTTATCAAGTGTTGGAAGCCCGCTTTATTACTCGTTTCACTTTCCCTTTTTTTAAGCAGCGGTCCCACTCGTCGTCTCTATTAACCACCACACAGATCCACCAGTAAGCCAGCTTCTACATTCCAGTAAGATACCACACAATACCACACAACGCAACTTCTAAAAACCAAATATAAAGTGATATTACACCGAGCAGCAGAAGAAAGCCGTCGATACCAAACCAGTTGATTTTATCAACCAGATCTATAACCTTTCCAAAAAGGCACAGGCTCATTTAACAAGATCTCGCTACATGTGAAGCTAAGCTGACCATTCAGGATGTTCTTCCTATTCATCCTCGTTGCAAGAAACTATAATAAGTAATAACAATAAATTAAAATGCCCCTATTTGATGTAAAGCATCTGGGCAATCTCTTACTTTAAGCAACGGAATGGTTCCCCTTTTTCTAAGAATTATAAAGAAATTAACATTAGCGTATCCCACAGTTTCTCACATAGTTCCTTTGGTATTTTTGCCCACTATTTATTGTTGCTTCGAAAATGTCCATATTCTACCAGATGATGTTGGTATTTGCCTTTCTCACAGACGCTAACCTTCCCTATTTGCAGCCTTGCATAGGATGGATACACACTTTTTTTTTAAGGAATAAAATAACTATAGAACACTTTTGCTTTCTCTACATAACTATGCATCATTTTACCTTCTGCATTCAGTAATAAATTTATGCTCAAACAATACCATTAAAAATAAAATTAAGTGAAAAAAATTACTGTTATCACATTGTCCTATGGGATTTAAATTTTCCAAAATTATCAGAATGGAATCTGTTAATTTTAATTAACAAAATAGGTCTCAGCTGATTCCAGTTAATCCCAGAGAGAAGTAAATGTTTTGAATTTGTCAAATAAAAGTTTTATTCTGGGACTGAATTGGGTTAACTTTCCATTTCTGTCTAAGGGAGATATATCTAGTAGGCCTTTTATTTTTTTGTTAATAATGTGTGCATATTAATTATGACTTATGGACATCCTCTAAGACTATCACTTCTGTCTACTTTTCTTTCCCCCTTCCTCACCCCCTCCCTCCCCCTTTCGGGCAAACCTTTTTATGTTTCCAAAGTATGAATAAAATTGTGAGGAAAAAAGCCAGACAATATGTTGCCTACATTATTTAAAAGTGTTTTTTCTGACTCCCTAGGATTGTGCAAAATAAGCAGAAATGCTTTACCAAACTCAGTCTTTTTCACTTTTTTCTAGTCCCCTATTTTCCAGCGGTGTGAAAAAGATACTGAGGTAACAGAACGCTGTGAAGCTCTTTGGTGATAAATATAAGGAAAGTAAACATATGATTGCATAAGGTGCAATTACATAAAATGAAGACTGTCCAATTAAGTGAAGGCAAAACACAGAGGCAGTGCGGAGCACCCTGAATTCCCAGCGGTTTGGTGAAATTAGAGTCTAGTGACACAGTTCCCCCCCATTTTCAGTTCAAAAAACTAAAAGAGAAAATAGTTACATTTGCAATTTTTAAGTGTCTTATGTGTAAGTTATGGAACGTATTTTTATCTACAACGTTCAGCATAAGCAGAATGTGTTCCTATGAGTAACTATTTTGAAACAACATTAATCATTTTTACATACCAAAAGTAAAAGGTTGCATCTAATTTACAGGCATCTATTTTAGTATGCTTCAGAACCCAGCACGGAAAATTCAGTAACTTCCTACTCTAGAGAAATTTAACAACAAAAAGCCCAAACCACCCCGTAAAGCAAATCCTCCAGAAAGTTGTATAACATGCTCGCTGTGAAATACATTGAGACCAAGTATCAGAAAGATTTCACTTAAAATTCTTACTGACACTGACCTCTGCAACTGTTTTGTCAAATGTCTGGAAGTGCAGAAAGTGTCGGTCAGGACGAGAGAAGGGGGGCTGCTCTCCCCGACCGCCACGTGGGCTCGGGGTGGTCCAGTGCATTGGGTCACCCTATTATCAGCTTTCCTGAGAAACCCCAGTGCTGAACCGAGCCCTCCTCCTTTCAGTTTTCTCACTCATTTAAGAGGAAAAAAAAAAATAAAATCCTCAGCTTTGCATTGCAGGATTTTTTCATGAATAATGCAGTGCTATGATTATATTCTCATTTCAGAAAAGCAAAAAAAAAATAATGTATTAAATAAAACCTTTTCAGCAAATAGCTATGTCCTTGCGATTATTATCTTTTGCTTATTTAAAAAAAAAGTTATTGCAAATGTAAGTTTTCATTTTTATCTTAAATGGTCTTAAACTGTTAAAAACTGTTAAAAAAAACACAAAATATGTGAAGTCATGCCAATCGCTGTTATGCAATTAAATTAAAATTCATTAAATCAATTTGTTTAATTTTTCCACAGTAATGCCACGTTCAAATTTAGCTAGGGTATTTATTTTAAAGTTATTTAAATTATCAGGGTTAAAACAGGTATACACAGTTTTCTGAACTTACTGTGCTAAGTGTCCCATTACACATTTTTATCTATTAAAAAAAAAATAATCAAGCAAGATATGAGCCAGGCACCCCTTCTCATCGCAGACTTAAGGAAGAAAGCTACTTCGCTGATACCCATTTATTTCCTTGCAACTCTTTCCAATTAATATGAACACTTATATAGATAATTGCATCGGCAAAACAGAATAAAAACGTCTTAACCCGAAGGAAACAGAAGGGCATCTATGCGCGCAGACCTACGGACCAGCAGAGAGCATTCAAACCACGGCGAGGCGGCGGCAATGGCCAAGGCCCCGGCCGCTGCGAAGGTGCCGCTCCGGGCTGAAGGCGAGGTCTGCTGGGACCGCGCTGCGCCTCCGAAGGGAACCCTGCACACCTCGAAACGCTCCATCAGTGCCGCCACCGCCCTCGGGAGGCTGCAAGGGTGCAGCTGGGAGAGATGATTATTTTCTGGTGCCTTAACTAAAAAGACAAGTGAACACAATGACTTATTAAACAGCCCTTTGGAGAATACAGCCAGCAACAGGTAGCTAATAGAGGAGGTCACAAACCTTCTCGCACTTTTGTAATAGCAAACACCTCAAAAGCGAACATCTCATCAAGACATTCCACTACCACATTCCTCAAAAAGCGGATGATTTTGCCCCTTAGCTGTCAAAAACATACCTCAATGTGTTGCTGTTTCTAAGTAAGCAAGCTCAGCTGTAAACAAGTAGTTCTAATTAACTGCATGTTTACATTAGAGTGCAGTTGTAGAAATAACTATTAAAAGCTGGTGCAGCTACACTTGCACTGTATCCTAAATACTCTCGTATTTACCAGGAACTCAAGATTCAATTGCCAAAGTAAAATAGAGGGCATATTATTTTCAACATCAGGATTCAAGTTACATTTTAAAAAGAAACCAACCCTCATCAGTGGAAATTCCTTCATTTCAACTTGAGAGCTTTGAATGACCAAGATTAAGCTGAACAGTTTCTGTATCTCAGCTCTTCATCAGAGATGGGACTTGGGCAACCCTAATATACAAACGCATGATATAGCTAAAAATAAAGATAGAGATAAATTTGCCTGCTGGATTGTACTTCAAAGCATTAGCTATGCCTGCCTTGATCTACGAGACACTCGGGAAGGATGCTTACAAAACTGGAACAAGAATAGTGTTTTTCATGTTTAAGAAAAAAAAAATCCCCCGGAACCCCACAAACCTGCTCCCCCAGCCCAAGAGAAGACAACCAACAGGACAAGTCTTCGCTCTTACTGACCCTAACCCCAGAGACCGACACGACACGGGGAGCCCACCATCCTGAGGGACAGCAACAAGAAATAACACCCAGGTCCAGACTGCTAGAAGGAGCTGAGAAAGGCACAACATTTATTAATAATAAATTATATCATACATATACACAAACACACTAGGTTTTAACATAACGAAATTGAAAAAAAAATCCCCAGCTGGAACAACTGGCAACAGATAAAATGCAGCTGCGCAGTGCAGTAAGGGGAATCTTCAGGGACTGCAATAACATGAAGGTATAGTTTTAATACCAGAAAGGTAACCTTCCACGAGCTTAAGACGCTAGAAAGTATTCTGTTCATACGTGAAGAAACCCAAGCATCTGTCTGGATAAATTAGTAAAACCATTTTTCACTGGGAAAATCAGAGTACTGCCCAGTCTGCCCATCCGAAATACATGGGACAAGAAGAAATCCAGCGAGATGCTTCCTGCAGTAGGGACTGTAACACTGGCTAGGGAATCGGCCAGCACTCTGCAGCTCCACTTCTCGGGAAGAGTTGAGGGAAACCTGACACACCGTATTTTTGAGAAAGGACAGTGAAGTGTGGAATACAGATATATATTTAATATTCTCCATACAGAGTTATGTTTTTGAAGTTATTTAAAGTTTTTTTGCGGGTATTTAATATAGTTTGTGATTTATTAAATAACAAGTTAAATAGAATATGTACTAGTAGATGTTTGCTTAAGATAAGAAAATGGACAAAAACACACCACTTCCACTTTAACTCATGGATGTGCAGAGTAAAATCATTTCAAAACGTATTCGGAGTGAACTGAGGAAGGGTAGGACTTTTTTTAGCTGTCAGTCTCACTCTCTCTCAGATACTGTTGTCCAACTTCAACGAGGGTTGCAGTTGCAGAGATTAACTTCCAGAAATGAAAGTCAGAGGCTGAGTAGAAGAGAGACCAAAATTAGTGCTCCAGTGCGGAAAAGCAGGAGGAGTTCATGTAGACCTACACCAGCCACGGCACACGCTGACTTTTCTCCAGGAAAAGCACAAAAAGGACAGTAAAGGACAGGAAGATCCAGGAGTGTTTAGGGGTGAGTGCTGCAGGGAACGTCAGGGCCGAGAACGAGGACCGCATCGGTTGGGGGCAACAGGAGACAGGGAACGCTACGGGGACCGTGGGGAGGAACTGCAGATGCCGTCGGGGACTAGCAGGGACTATTGCAGAAAAGACCGGGGAGACGCAGAACAAGGTACAGAAATCAGACTTAATATTAGCTCAGCTACCCACAGAACAGTTTCTTTGCTGTTTTGAAAAGGTAAAAGAAAATTTGCAATTTTGTAAAACAGGGTTTATTTTCACTTGTTTGTTTTTACCAAAACTAATGGGTAAAATCCCACATCTACCATCAAAAGTCAAAATCCTCCCAGACCCATTCACAATGTTTTCCACACAGTTAAGTCTTAAGCTCTCTTCTGTCTCTCTTTTGCGTCTCAGATTACATCACTCATGCTTATTCCACTATTCATAGTCATTGCCCTCCAAGCTCTCCAGAACTCCAACTATAAAGCTTTCTACTAGGCTGATAGCTGCCTATGCATACTTAAAAAGCTTTTGTGAAATCTGAACCTCAAAACAAATAAAACTACTGCCATATTTTCGGCCAGTCCCTTTACATGCCAAATCATGTCTGCAATATATGCAAATTTAGCTTAAGGGATGAGTTTACTACTGGGTTTTTTTTGTTGTTGTTGTTTTTTTAAATCAGAAAACCGAAAGCACAAATGTCAAGTTGCAAGGCCAGGAACAGTAATTCAGAAGACAGAGAGCTCTCAATGAGCAACAACACAGAATGGGCAGTTTAAATACTGCTTTGCTAGGAGAATTCAACATTTCCCACCAACCAGTAAGTAGAGATAAAACGTGTGCTCTGCTACGAGCAACACCTCATTTCCCATGCAATTATAAAAATGAAGACATTTTTATGTTCAATTCTCACTTTCCGTCTTTTACCTAAGAAAGTTTCTTGAAAAAGCAAACACACAAAACAGGGAGTTGAAAATAAAGCACAATGTAAAAATGAAAGTCTATGCTTTCTTTCAATACTGTGTTGTCACCTTTGCTCTTAGGGTTAGCCTGAGCCTACCACGAGCATGTAGAACCAGACAGAACTAACCAGCTTTTTAAACTTTTAGACTCTTTCATGCATCGCTTTTCTGTAATACTGTCAGGAACATAAGTAACATCATTTTGCACCCTGAAAAAAAAATTTACTTCATTTGCACACGGAAATATTTTAATGGCTTGATTTCAGAACGCCTCTGAGCAAGGTATAGGAGTTATTCCATTGACTATGAGAATACTCAGTACCACAGTATGTTAATACACTTTGCCAAATAAGGCTCAGTGTAGGTATTATAAACTATCAGAATCTTCTGAAAACTCATCTCACAGTATTTAAAAACACACCTGAGTAGTAGATTTAAATGTAAAATGTTTACACATGTTCCAATGGAGAATGTCTCGTATCTGAGAGCAAGATACCACANTTTTTTTTTTTTTTTTTTTTTTAAACACACCAAAAAATAAATGCTGCTTCATTGAGGTTTACTTTTTCACAGAATGGAATTTCCCCTTTTGCAGAAATAAAAGTATTTCCAAAGAAAAGATAACGTCAAGCACATAAACACAACATTAAACATCCTAACAATTAAGGACTTTCTTGTTTGCTGAGGTTGTTTAACGTCACCTCCCATTTCTTTCAAGCTGATGGAAGACAGTGATATTTAACTTGCATAAACATTTTGCATAAACTTTTACAAGCTATATGCAGTATTCAGTTCTTAATCATAGTATTTATTCACTGTTGGTATATTCTTGGCTTTTGACAAAACTCAATTACACAACTGTGTCAGTTCTTAGGACAAGACCTAAAATAGACTGAAATACATCTCCTCCTCCCTCGCCGCCCACACCTCCACTGCATGTTCTATGGCACAAATTTCGATCAAACCCCGTAACCCGTCGTTCAGCTGGAGCGGAACTTTGCATAGTCTTGAACAGACATGTACACACAACTTTTCCAGCACTGTAACACCTCATCTGCGTCCCAGAACAGGAGCTGAGAAAAAAATAAATGCTCTCTGCCTGAAACCTGCAGAAGCCTCCCGACATACACGGTAACACAAAGGAAGAAAGAAAGAAGGGGTAAGGGGCCCGGGGGGATCACACCAACCAAGGCCCCTGTGCCCCCTCCAATTTTCAGTGTTACTCAAAGACCAGGAAAAAAAAAATATTATTTTTTGCCAATAGAGAAAAATACAATAAAGTCAGTTTGTTTCTTGGCAAGAAACTGATGTGACCATTCTAAAGCCAAGGTAGAGGTACACAAATGTAAAGGAACTGTAAAAACAGAGCAATATCATTTGTGTATACAAACTAGTAATAGCCATTAAGCGGGAATTCATTATTTTAAAAGACTTAGTTAAAAATCTTATACTTTTTCCTCACTCATAACATTAACTTCCCTTCCATAAAATCCCACACATAAAAAGACCACAGTTAGAAAACAAAACACGGTATCAGATAGCAGAAGAGTAAAGTTACCGAGTCATTTCAGTGACAAAAGAGATTGACGCTGACCAATGTGATGAGATAACATCATTTACTGGTTTACGTGAAATAATGGTGGTACTGCAGTACAACTTTTCATGGATGAGATGTATAAAGAAAAGATTAGAAAGCATCAATGACTACTTTTCCTTCCTCACAAACTACTAAATCTAGGTGTGAAAAGAGAGAAAGTTCCAAACCCTTACGAGGTTGACTTGGCTTTCTCAACTTCCCCACTAAAAGACACGAATTTTTAAAAGTACATGAGAAATACCAATTTGTCATCTAAGTCTTGAAAATAAAGCTATTCAGTTCTGCTTCTGCCATCATCATTATCAGAGTTGATAAATACACAAACTCTATGCAACACTTCAACATACTGGCTTACGAAAGTGCCAGCATTATACAGCATCATTTGGGAAACTGAGGCTGAGAAGCATTAGCTGAGACTCCCCATAACCTCAAGACTTCCTGAATCATAAATACTATCCAAACTTACTAATCACAAAGGCACATTCCCCTTATTTGTCAATCTTTGTAGTGGATTTCGTAAGTCACATTTCAACAATTTATTTCTATCTAAATATTTCTGCTTGTCCCAGTTTTTCCCATGACACTTCAAAACTGCCTATCCCCTTGCCAATTTCCAACTTTCTAAAATCGTGCATGACAATGACCCTCTCCTTACAGTCTGTCAGCCAAACCCACAGTGATCATGGAGGGGAAAGACGACTTAAAAAAGTCAGTGAAAGGCCATCATCTTATAAGCAAAGAACCCCAGCCCCAAGATAACACAGAAAAGAGATTTTTCCCTCTTCAACCTGAACTATACATTGACGTTAATTCCTCTAGCTACATTCCTTACTCCTCTTCTCCTCCCTTTCCCATTTTTAATCCTTTCCAGTTCATATAGATTGGCATCTGAACTTCTGCACAGTTAAGAAGAGAAGGTTTTAGCTCCGCTTTATCAGTGGATGCTCACAAAATGCAGCACACAACAGCAGAGACCTACTCCTCTGGAACACCCTCATGAAAAGACAGTTGAAGTGTTGAGGAGGGAGGGAGGGAAGGAAAGGAAGGGAAGTCACAGCCTTCCTGCTATTACAAGCCAAATTTAAACCCTTCCTACATCACAAGGGGCTCTGTTTTGGCAGTACCGCAAAGAATAGAAAATTTGGTTGACATGGAGCCTTCACTATGCTTCAAATGCAGCGCTTCCATGTTAAAGACGAGGCACGCTGGAAGAATACTGCGGGGAAGCCACACTCCCATTACTTATGAAGTTGCTGTAGAAGACATCAGTTGACGGCAAGGCCAACCGCAGCCGCCCTGCAAAGATGGAGGTGGGCTAAGCCCTTCCAAAAACTCCACCCAGAAAAACCTGTGCTGTAGACCATGCCTTGCTTCTCCAATACTCTGCTCCGCTTACCAACGCCCCGGCGCTGTTACCTCCCACACGCCACCTTCACAACAGGAACAAAGAAAAACCAAAACCATTTCTGTCTCTAACTCAACTGCAGACTATAAAAGGAAACTGAAAAAAAAATTAAACAGTCTTCACTGTAGTTAACTTGGATAGAACTTTAACCACCTTCAAATCCACCTTAGCACTATTAACTATTAAGCATATTAATTACCTGGAACACTTGATTCCATACAGTTCCTCAAATAATTAATTAGCTAAAGCGACCAAGGATTGGAGTCCCAAAGGAAATTCTTCTAGTTCTGTAGAACTACATAGATTTCACCTCGTTAAATGCTACAACTCTACGTGAGGCCAATTCACCTAAATGCACATGACAACTGTCCCTTCATCTGTTTAGCAGCAGAATCCTAAAAACAAAACAAATAAGAAATCCCCACACTCACTGAAGGAAGCGGGTGCATTCAGCACTGGATATCCTGTTTAGTCACCAGAAACGAAGAAAAGTATTTGAGTAACACTGAAGAAAAACTTGATTCGTAGCACATTAGACATCTTTGATAACAGGTTTCCCCCCCCCCTACTTCAAACACCAATTATCACAGGGCAACCAAATCAAAGGCAAACAAGTTTTAGGCAGGACTTTAAACTGGATTTATTTCAAGCCACATGAATAAGCTGCATTAACAGAGATAACTCAAAACTACAGTTACGTACATGGACACTAACATTAAAAAAATGTCTCTTCATCTCCAGCACACTACAGTTTTCACAACCTCTCTGCTGTTACTCATCACATCAACTGTGGTGGTGTATGCAAACAAGTTTATGTTCTAGAGTGACTGATAAGAACATCAAGAGAAGTAATGCTTTAGTTTTCCTACTCTTCCAAAAAAACTCCGTGCTATCTCTCTCATTAGCTGAATCCCACATCATTTTTCCACAAGGTAAGTAGGGCAGAAAGGGAATGAATCGGGCAAAAGGATAGCAGGGAAAGTAGGACAATGTAGGGAGCAGTTAGTTACTTTGAAGAAAATACAAGTTACTTAAGGACTAATATGTGGCTTGCAAGAACTCAGAAACACTGAAAAACAGCCTTCTCCCCCATGTAAAGTGTATGTCATGACCTACTGATTATTTTTGGCAACAAAACCCTAAAACTAGATGCATTATAACTAATTTATTGTACAATTTATATATACCACTTTTTAATTTGATTTTTATGCACCTGAATGTCCCAATACATACCACCCACGAAAGGACAAGGACAGAAGACTGACTGCAAGACAACATGCCATGGGGTGGACAACCTACAGCTGCTGAGCTGCACGCTGCTCCCCAGCAACTGAAGCGCGGCTCCCACCCTGGGGTATGCGGCGACCGGCGGCAGGGCTGTGCTGGCACAGGGCTGCTAGGTAATCCAAATCCCTCACTATGAGAAGCAGGGCCTCCTGCGGCCAAATTTGCCACGTTGCCCTGGAATCCAGCTGCACGCTCAGTTCAGCCCCAACCTACAACACAGCAGGGAGATACTCGAGGAACGCACCGCTGCTGCAAACCGCAGAGCGTGTCCCAGTGCCTCCCCAGCTCTGCAGGCTTTGTGTAATGGGTCTCTGGGCTCCCAGCTTCGCACAAATTTGGGTATGCAACTTGCAGGGTTGAGAAGTTATCTACCCATGTAATTCACCACACAGCAGCATCACCTCTTTAAGAGCATCTGTAGGCTGAGAAAACTTAGAAGAGCTGTTGGTTAAATGGATTGATACTTTCAAAGGTGCCAGGGAGCCATGACTTCCATTTTCATTGATGAACTTCTAACTTCGCACCTAATGTTGACAGCTGCTACATCAAAGTCAACTTATGCAAATCTTTTAAGTCACTGCAAGTCTTAAGACGTCTTTAGTAACAAGAGCAGCCAAAATAATGGAGACTACTTAGCAGTAACAGGATGCAGGACTGGGCACTTATGAAAGAGTTGTCTCGGATAAAGAAAATATTCCCTATAAAGAGGAGTTAAAAACATGTAGCACAGAATGTAATTTATTATGAATCAGTCTGAACTTTCTTCCAAAAGACTGTGTACCTTATCCTGAACTAGCATTTGGGGATTAGGAAGAAGTATTGTCCAGTCTCCTTGGCTAAACTTCTAGCTCAGGCATTCTTACTAAAGAATTAACTACTGAAAGACGAGTGAAAGCTTAATCTCCCCAAGAAGGCAGGATTCACAAAACAGATGATACTACTATAAACTAGAGGTTGCCAGTACAAAAATATTATGTTTGAAAACAAGACAGACAAAACCAGTAATATCATCTAAAGAAATCAAACACAGAGAATAAGCTTTGAAATTCCAACACCTTAATTCAGTTACGATTAATTTAGCAGGTTTTGGTACACACATACACACCAAGAGACTCGCAAACATAAACTAACACGCAGAAGAATCTCCTCCTCCTCCTCCCTAGTAAGGTTAGGTGAAAAGTTAGCAAACACAAATCTTTCTCAGACAAAATAATAGATTTCCGTTTTCCTTATCCTAATCCCACTCCCCTTCTCACAACTATCAAATAATTGAACAGATTTTAAGCGTAAACAAGAAAGGCTTTTAGAAACATAATTTAACACACACATCTGGACAAGCAAACACAACAGAAGAGAGAAGAAAACCTGACCTATTACCCCCAAAATTAATAGTACAGTCTCATTTTGTGAGGAGACAGAAACAAAAGCCTTACTTGCTCTAAATAAAGAAAACTGCATTCATTTTGTACACTAACAGGAGGCATGTTTACAGCAGTATGAATCGATGTGCTATAGCAGAGGTAAATCAGTGTCAGCCATGTTGTGAAAGAAACTGCAGTTAAAAAAAAAAAACCAACCACAAAACTTAAGCCTTAATCAAATCAGCTATACTGAACCTCGATACACATCACTTTATACCGTTAGCTCTTACTTATTACTGGTGCATGACTTCTTCAAGTTAATGTCTATTAATCTCATCTAAAAATACACATCCAAATTCTAGAGGCTGTGAAACAGCAGCAAGAAGAAAATATACCCAGATATAAAACAACAGCAATGACTATTGTGCGGCGCACAGACGTAAGGTAGGCTGTAAAATGAAAAAAACAAATGCACTTACTCAGCATTAAATCCATTCACATGCAAGATCCTCATCTGTTTGACTATTGTGCTTTTACCGGATTCGCCAGCACCTAGAAAATGAAAGTAAATCAATTTCAGAAGGAAGCATGAGTGATGAAGGGACACACTCGTTTTTTTTTTCCAGGTTCAAATCGAGAAAGTTGGTTTTCTCAGTGCAAGAGTGAAAAGTGAAAGAAAAAGAAATAATTGCCACTGGAAACTTCAGTTGTAGCTAAAAATAAATGCCCGGCTCAAGTCATGTGTCAGATCTGAATCTTGGATCATTTCACTGACCATTTTTCCAGTGTCAACGTTAAAAGCAGATTGCAGGGTTTGGAAGGAAAAAGGACAACTTCAACGTTTTACAGAGAACGTCAAAACCTGCCTGCCTTGTCACTACTATCTGATGGAGAGAAAGACTGACTGAAGTCCACACTAAACTCAAGCATTTTTGTTACGATTCTTAAAATACTTTAAGTTTGGCTGCGGTTACCATCACCCAGTCAAAAGACTGTAACTTAAATCACAAGAAATAAAATACGTGGATACTCACATCTGAACAAGGCAGGCATCCCCTTTGAGCCTCCACCCACAAAGCCAGAGAAACCTCCTTCTCCGAGTTGTGTCTGGTAAGCAACCTCCCACCCTCTCTACATGTTCCAAATCAATCACACACGCAACGAGACGCAAAGACCACCTTTTGTGGCTGCGTGCTCCAAACAGCCCCCCCGCGGCTCTCCCCCGATTCCCTTCTATACGGGCAGTACGCAGAAACCACTCCACTTTACTCCAGTTTCCATAAGTAGATGTATGCTATTTCTGCCGAGCTGCACGGATGCCAGAGCACAGGGCAACCCATCTGCCTACGGTACCCGTTTTTCCATGCACACTAAAAAGACTCGAACCGCAGCATTTAATTGAGCTGCTCCACACTACCAGATCGGTAGCTCTCTATATAAAGCAAACATATTTTCGCAAGAGTAGTAGCATAACCTGGCAAAATTTACAGAGATTCCCCTTCGCATCTCCTGGCTACTCATTTCTTCCTCTCGTTAGCCTACATCTCAAAAAGAGAGAACGCACGTCTGTGGCAGAACGGGCACAGAGGTACAGTTTGTATTTATAGGATGCCAGGTCTCTGCTAGCACACGCTGACAGCACAAGCCTCCATTTTGAGCCTCATGTTCAAAACTGTATTTTAGCAGTTACACTTCAAAGTTCATTTTCTGACAGACGCACTCCCCTCTGCTTTCTCCCGTCCTCTCCTTCTCCCTCATGAATTCCTAATAGTCCTGCTCTTCTCTCCATAAAACCTGCTTGCATGTTTTGCTACCTTACTCCCAGAGCCTTACTCCTTTCTCTCTCCTTGCTCAACGATGTTTTTTAAGCATTTAGAGAGCACTTTTTATCTACAACTTTTTATGCGAGTGCCGTTTCATCCCTAAACTACTATTTTATAACATGCACGCTCCTGTCTCTTCAGGCATACGGCATCATGCTTATTAAAGACTGGCGGCAAGAATGAGTAACTCGGGTTAAGACAGACACTGGGTCCTCTTCACTACTAAGAAGGGCTCAGGAATAGCAATATATGCTATAATCATATTTCCATTCAGAATAACTGATAACAAAATTTCAGCCGTAACTCTAAATCACATCTTATAAGTATTGGGAGACAAAATCTTCACTTCACTTAGGCCAAGAACAGGAGGAGACAGTTGTCGCTTTCAACGCGCAGAGTTCGGTATTGACATACCGGGTTCTCTGGATCAGATACAACACCAGTGAACCAAAACAAAGTATTACATCTAAATTTCTGAATACGTCTATTTCTATATTTGGCTACTCATTAAGGCCCTATCCTTACCAACAATTGCACATACATTTAACTTCACCAAAGAAAGTTCTGTTAATTTCAGTGAGACTGCTCGTGGCAGAAGGGACAGGCGTGGGCACAGCTGCGGGGCCTGACAAGAGCAGAATAAGCCCCCCAGAATATTTAGCAGCTCTTCTTTGTTGTTATTTGAATACGATGTGAAAATACTAAGAATACTTTCAAAATACTTGGGGTTTTATGTCACGTGTCTTATAAAGGTAACATCATAATAGGGACGTGAGCTTTTTTATGTTTTACCAGTGAGTTTGTGTTGTACTGTCCACAATTCATGACAGCTACCGTTAGAAACTGCAACAGCTGAACTACCACTTTAAAACACATGCATGCAGATGACCTTACAGCCATCCCTAATACCTGCAAAATTTTATTTACAAAGCATCTAAACTATTTTTCAGCCGCCACACCTAAAGAAAACAGAAGGAAAATCCAGGCGAGCCCATCACGTTTCTATTTTCTGAAATTCTGCCTCTGATGAAAGTAACCCATCTGATGACAAATGGCTGCTACGTATCTACGTAACGTTGTCCAGCCTGAGATCTGGAAGTCCAAGACACTCCCCAAGAGCTGAGGTCCAAACTGCCCCGTTAGAGGGTTTCTGCGGGGGCCCTGGCAGACCCCTCGCTGCTGCAGGTGCTGCCGCAGCCCCAGACGCTCTCCGTTTACGTTAAGCCTCTTTCTCCACATTAGCGTTTGAAAGGCTTTATTGGTAAGAGTACACTTCCAAATTCACAACCTCCAAAATTACTTTTTTTTTTTTTTTTCTTCTTTTCTCCCCAACTACGGTCGCTCCCCCGCAGAAGGGGGTGGTCTCCCCGCGGCCTACCCCCGCTGCACGCCCGCCCTGCCTAAGGCGCACCGTCGGCCCTCGGCGGGGCCCCGACAGCCGAGCTCTCGGAACCGCACCTTGCTCTAAAACGCTACTTTAACACGCTTGGAAACAAGGAGCCCGACGAACGCTCTCTTGCTCTCTCCGATAAGGATTTTTGGACCTTCCCCTTCCTCGAAGCCATAACCCGCATTTCTAGACCTGTCCCCCGAACACACGACACCGGCGGATAACGCGCGTTACCGCCGAAATAACGCCCGACCCCGAGCTGCGAGCCCGCCCGCCCTCCCTCCCCCGGCGGCAGCCGGGCCGAGGAGCC
>VUYV01000178.1:411418-438959 GCA_008711295.1 Anarhynchus alexandrinus | reverse complement strand
GCACCGCTCCGCACGGCCGCTGTGCGGGACGGCGCCGGGACGGGACCGTGACCGGGACGGGGCCCGGCCGCCGCCCTGCCGAGCCAGGCAGGGCGCACCGGGGAGCGGGGATTGCCCTCCGGCGCGAGGCAGGAGCGACTGCTTCTACGCGCGGTTTTACCGCCGAACTCCATCTTCTTTCCTCGTTTTTTCATCCCGAAGGCCGGCTGCGTGCTGTGCGTTGCACGGTGGCGTCGCGCACACGCCCGTCACCTCCGTCCGGAAAAGGAAGATCAGTGCTTTGCTCTGTGTAAACCCCGTTCCCTAAAATAGAGTTCTTTCTCTCCCTACCGGGGTGAAATGTCCTTCACTGTAAATTATTTATCCTCATTTGCAAAATTCAGTTACCTGTAACACTATTCCCACGAACACACCTTCTTATGCCATCCAGTTGCTATATTTAGAACCACCGACAGTAAAATAATTATGTGGATAGAGCAAACACCCAGGCGGCCACAGTGGGTGTCACCAGAGAGGTCGGCGTGGCGGCCCCCGCGAGGGGGGTGGGCCTCGGGAGGAACCGGGAACACCGCCGCCAAACCTCCACCTTTGACGATTCATTGGCACTTTCTATCTATTTTCAAACGTCCCAACTTTGGGGTACGCAGAGCCTCAGAGCTTTGGAGTCAGCGCAGAGATTCTTACCGACTTCTCCAGGCGGTGTTTTACGCCGAGGCAGTTTCAAAAGGTCTTAGAGAGACGGCTCAGCGATGCCCACGTTCATCTGAAGCAAAGACTGTAACAATTCCTCGTACCTTTTATAGGTCTTTTACATATTTGTATTGTTTCCACATAATATACGTTATTCAAATATATTTAACTGCGGCGTTTACAAGGTATACAGGAACCAATAAAGCAGAATTCAGACTGAAAATTATAAAACCTCACTGCATTTTTATGGTCGCCGGTATGACGAGAATGCAGAAATGCCGGTACCTGCCACCTCACGCCGCGCTGCCGGGAAAACCTGCCCCGGGCTGCCGGCTCCGCTCCGCTCCCCTCCGGGTGCCCGGCTGGGGAAAGGGCGCCTGTCTCGGGCTCCCCACAGCTCACGAAGGAATACGCAACAAGACAAAAGTTATTGCTGGAGATACACAACGGGCTGAAGCCTTGGGGACCGGTGAGCGGCGTTCGCGCAGGGACAGGCAAACATGCCAAAGCGGCCGCCAAGAAGGGAGTCATTGCCCGGTAACGGCCGCTGTCCCAACGGCAAACCAGGACGGGCTCGGCGAGGTTCAACTCCAGCTGCTGCCCTCCCGGCAGAGCCCCCGGCGCCTCCGCCTCGTCAGGGCCAACAACGCATGAGGGAGCTGAAAAGGGAAAACACCCTCCGCGGACTGACAAAACTCCCCGTTACTTACGACAGAATTAAGAACGAGCTCCCTGAATTACAAGTGTTGTGAAAGTGTCAAAGTGTCAAAAGCTACAGAAAACAAAAAGAAAACTCCCACATTGTTAAACCTATCGGCAATTACAGACTTTTTTTGTCTTTCTGAAATACGACATGCGGCACCAACCGTACTTCACAAACCCACCCGCTCGCCATGGGTCTCCCTGGTGCCGTCCTGATGAGGAGAGCATCAGCTGCAGAGCGAGCACGCCAACGCATTACCTGCTCTCAGTCTTTATTTGTTTAAATAACATGGAGCTGCTGATGGTGCCTTTAGAGTAAACCTCGCTTCTTACTGCCACTAGTTGCATTAGCTCCCGCCTCGGGAAAATCCCCGAACTTCGGTTTCCCGAGACTACTGCCATCGGAAGGGTAAGCGCAGGCCAGAGCTGACCCCTCCCCCACCATAAAATTAAAGCTCACTCCTGAAGAACCTGCAGCCTTCGGAACAAATACATGCAAAGATGAAATAACTATATGTATGGCCATTGGGCCTCCGTCATAAAAATCTACTTGAGGGTTGAAAATATTCAAAAGAGGGTGTTCAAGGACGCTGCGGCACGTTGGGCATAAATATTTTCCAAAAATGCAAGGTAGCACGGATGTGGAAGAGGCTGTGAGAGACATTAGACGACGTACGTCTATTGACTCAACCCCACACTACTTAAATGAATGGGAGATGAGAGTTTACACACAGGAGACTGTGAGCACTGCCCGCTTCCAGATGAAAATCAAATTCAATGATAATCCTTCTGCATTTGAGTATAAGAGCCAACAGCCTCAGATTCTGTTGCAATTTCAGGTTTAGGTTGAAGTAAGTGCTGTGACACCAACATGCACCTCCGCGCGAGGATTTCGCCAAAGAACGGGAGGTTTGGCAGCGCGAAACAACGTTCTGCCGTTTCACTCCTCCAACCAGAACAGATGTCGGCAGGAGAGGCAGCAGGATAACCAAAGTGAACAAAACTTCAATGGAAATCGGTGGGGGACGTATATGGGAAAATTTCACACATCTATACCCCATTTCAGTCCACTGGACGATGTCAGTTAGTGGCTTTTTAGCCCCACTGCCCCGACTGCCGTGACGTTCTAATGAAAACCACCAGATCTATTAATTTGCTTAATTTTTTTTGGAAAGAGGAATTTCACTGCAATTCTTTTCTCCATTCCCTCTCCACAGCTTTTGCACCAGAAACTACTGTTTGGTGTCTGAGACTGAGGGAAGACCCGTACGGACGGCCCGATCCCGTGAACGATCCGCCGAGCAGTCCCACTGAACCGCGTCGCTTACGCAGACTTCCCCCTTCCCAGCCCGGACAACTGCGTTACTCTGAGTTACAAACGGTCAGAAAGGTTTCGATGTAACGCAGAAGTAGACTATGGACAGCAGTACCAGTGAGAGAGAACTTGTCGAAAAGCACGTGTCGCCTGAGCTTTGCCCCACACATGTAAACTGCGGTCCTTCTAAGATTTACATGTGATACCTATCGGTACAATCACTCAAAGGGACCTCAAGAAAAATACTATCTTTTTCACGTTTTAAAAGTATTTAGTCGATATTTGACAGCTCATTGTGTATATTTTAACGCATTTTCCTCGTGGCAGTCTCCCTTATTGTGCGTGAGCATATTCACATTTGTATAGGTGAGAGGCAAGGAAATACTGTTGTAAATTCAGAAATTTCGCAGTTGGCTGGAAAATGCAGATGCAAGAGTTGTTCTTGGAGTTACTATTTTCGTAGCAGAGTAGATTCTGACCCTGTTGACAAAATGCTTTTGACACACATACTTCGTGTCTTTCCATTCTTTTCTTTCTCTAACCGAATGGATAAAACTTTCCGCTTACAATTCTGACGTCGCATCAGTTTTGCTCTCAATCGATGGGCGTTAGGCTCCGAATTCACTCCAGTCCCGCTTTGTTGTCACAGGGGCTGGCGAGACCCAGGCCAGGATGCCCATCCCGCGCCGCAGACGCCTTCCAAACCCTCCGGGTGACAAACACCCCTGCTTCCTACTGCAGGCAGTCCGCGGTGGTGAGGAAGCTGACGGTGCCGAGCGCTGTGGGTGCCCCACAGCCTACAGAACAGGGACGGGGTTAATTAGCTTTCAGCCGGGAGAGCGGCGCGGCTCCTCGCAGGCTCCCAGTGAACATGTCCACAGCGAACATGACCTCATCAACTTTTGGCTGTGAACGGTGGGGGTGGAGCGGTGACCAAACCAATGCGGTGGTTTGGACGGGCAGACACAGAGGACGTCGCGCTTGAGCATCCCTTAGCAACCGCACCGAAATGGCACCGCAGCTCCCGAGGAGGTCGGCAGCCGTCCGCGCCGCTGGGCCAGCCTGCACCTCGCTGCCCTCCACGGCCGAGGAGACACAGCGGAGACGACAAAATTTGGAGCTCAACAAGTAAGAGCGCTCACGGTGGCCTAACCGTACAGTTCCCTTTGTTGCTGTTTATAGGAAACAGCCGATTTTCAGCAAGTCTTTTTCGTGGAGGGACACAGCGCTCAATCAGTCTGGGGAACACACCAACGAATGGTTCTTACAGCAACACTGTCATCTCTGATTTACTTTAGACTCTTTCCACTTGAAAACCTGGACTGCAAACTTCGTAACGTTCCTCTCTACGGTATGGGGATGAGCCGAACGACAGCCAGGCTTGCGTGTGCGGGAAGAACCCCAAACCAACCAGAAAAATACTCTCCGACTTAAGGCTGTCCCGGAGCGGGTCAGCGTACACCAACCTATGGGTCACTCCACTACAAACTGAAAACGCCGCTACAGCCCCACATCTCCGTTACCCCTCTCCGTACTCCCACAACCCCGAGACCGCTGCGCTCCCCAGAGCGTGGGTGAGAGCTGTAACCCTGTCACGGGGAGCTCTCACCAGCACGACAGCTTAATCCTTTCTCCCTGAGCATCTGCAGCCCCGTAATTCCCCCACAGCTCAACGTACGCTGCTGTAGGATAATGTCTATACCTTCCTTTCTTTTTTTTTTTTTAATATCGATGCATTCTTCTCCATTCTGTGATTCTCTTGAGATTTATTATCTTTGTATATCGTTGTAAGAAATGAAGGTTTTAGAGGTGCTTTTCCTTTCTTGCTAAGGTTTTCAAGGGATTTGAAGTACTGGGAAAAAATAAACAGTGAGTGAATTTATATTAGAAAGGTGCAGAAGAAGTTCCCCCTGTGCATAGTACCTTTGAGGATTAAAATCTTATGCAGAAATAAGAAGTAGCTGTGATTTTTTGAAGGAGCCTACATCACCCCACGCATCGTTTTGCTGTCCTACAAATTCACAGGGCCGTGGCTGAGCGGTTCAAACAGACTTCCCTCTTTTAAAAGCAGGGATTATCGCTGGCACAGATTGACTCTTTCAGTTAAAGGGCGTTTTTTAATAGCACACACTGCACATTTTTGTGTACCGATACCTCTCTGGTTTGAAGTCTGTTACGATTTTCAGCTTTGGAGATAGAAGGGCCGTCGTCCCGGGCCCCAGAGGTGACGGGCAGGGGAGTGCCAGACCGATCGCTCTCAATGTATTTCACATCCAGTAAACTTCGTCTTTCAGTTAGTTATGCATGAGGATTAATTAAGGTTCTGATTTAGCCTTAGATCGGTGTTTTTTTCATCTGCTTTGAACAGTAGAAAGGCCCCTCGCGCTGAGCTGGGGCGGCTCACGCCTTCCGCCGACGGAGCCGTCCTCCGCGAGCCGTCGTCCTGCGAAAGCCTTTGGACTCTCGGAGGAACGAAACTCGGTGATAAAAGGGAGACGGTTTCAAAGTCTCCAAGTTACCCTTTGACCCGCTGAACAAGGAACCCTTGAGTAATCTCAAGCCCGTTTAAAGGAGAAACAAACAAATTAAAGCCAAACAATAATCTGAAAAGGAAAAACAAAGCAAACAGATCGAAATTGGAGCAAGAATCCAATGTGGATTTTCTTCAGCTGTTCCCTTTGCAGCAGCCAGAACAAAAATCACTTTAAAAAGCATTAAAAGGTAAACAAGGTAGGAAGTTAAGCCGTTATCGGTCAAGCCCGGGGAGGGCAGAGCAGGGTCACCAAGTGACGGGACAGGTTTGTCTGTCGCCCGGGACGAGCGAGCCCGACCCAACGCAACGGGGCGAGCGCTGTCAGGAAGAAATTACTGCACCACTAATGCATTCAATAAAGAACAAACACAAAACACTGAGCTACAGATACTCCAAAACAAACAGAACGAAAAGGAGATACTTCCCTCTCTGGCAAAGAAGAAGAATTTTTCCATAAAGAAATTCTAAACTTGAGAGGGATTTTTGTTTTGTTTTTAAATAAAAACAAGCCCAAAGTCTACTAATAGAATTAACCAAGACCTTCCTTTAAACCAAAGAAAAAAAAAAATTGCCTCCCTCCTTTCACTTTGAAGCTTTTCCTCAGAAACATTAAAAGAGACTTTAAGGAACTCATGGGATTATGGAAATAAAACACCGAGTAAGACCTTTTCACCCAGCAGCTTTCCTTATTTTCTTGCAGGTTTTTTTCCTGATATTCCTTCTCACTACTCACGCATTCTGCGCTGCACTTTATTAGAAAAAAAAAGCCCTCTTATGTAAGAGAAGCAGCAGCACATCCTAACTCTCCGCGGAACACATGTGGAATGCTGATTAAAAAAAAAAAATTGGAACAAGTCTTTTCTCAGATTTAGTTTCAATATTTGTCAACATCCAGTGCAGACCTACCCCCGCCTGCAAACTTTCTTACAAAGAATTATTCTGCTTTAATCCTAGTTAAGTTCGGGTCACAAAGCGCGGGCGGCCGTCGCAGCAGAGGCTGTGCGCTCTCACCGCCCGGTTCCCGCTGGCGCCGGCACAGGAGCAGAGAGCGCGGCAGACCCCCGGACCCCTCCCCGGCACCCCGCGGCTGACGGGCACCGGCGGCGGTCCCAGGTGGGAGCGGGGCGAGCGCAGCCCCGGCGCTGCCCTCCGCGCAACGGGATTTATCACCGACCCTGTGCGCGCACGCGCTACGGCGCGTAACAGGAAGGGGAATAAGAAGATTGTTAAAATAGTTCTTGCTAAGTTGTCACACAGGTTTTAATGTGCTGTAAACATTCCTCTCCTTCTTCTACATTTTTTTTTAAATAGAACGACGTTCAGGCTTTCACGCTCAAAATAACTTTACATTTTAGTGCTAGCAAACCACGACACTCTCAATACCGGGAGCCATTATTAGAGACGACCTGCACGGAACACAGAGCTGTGATTTCGCTCCTCCGTCTCCGCACTGCGAAAGGGCTGAAAGTGTTCCCTTTCACAAAGGGTATTTTCTCCCATCCTTTTCTTTAGATAGAAAAACATTCAGCCTCAATCCTAAAATTACATACAGACACGATTGTAGGACGGGGTCTTTCGTACCCTATTTTTCCTGGAAGAACCTGGCTGTCTGGCAAACTAACAGCATCGTTACTTCTGAAGTGCCTTGATGTCAGACGAGAGTGCCCCACACCCCCAGGGCAGCTGCAGAGCGCAGACCCTTTCCCAGCGTCCCAAACAAGACTGTCTGGTGGTGTTTTTTTTGTCGATTTTAGAAATGTACATAAAACAATCGACGAGGTGTGCAGTGAGAGGTTTCCCTCGTTGCTCCGTCTCAGCCAAAGCCAGGAGAGCCGTCCACGGCCGGGGCCGCGGGAGGCGTCGGGGTCTGTGCCGAGGCGGGGTCACAGCCTCTGGTCCCACAGGGGGATTTCTCCTCTGCCTTCACAGAACCCGCGGAGGCGAAGGGTGGTCCCCTCCTACGGGCCCAGCCCGGGGACACTCAGGCCTGTCTGGCGCTCACACAATGTCGGCGGCGAAGAGCGGAGCGCGGGGCCGAGCAGGGAGCGGGGCCGCCGGCGGGGGGTCCCCTCGGGCACAGCGCGGGGACGGGGCTGACCTCGGCCGGGGCACTTCCCCGCGCGGTGCCTCTCTTCCCAACCACCTTTCCTCTGCCCCCCTCGCCTCGGTTGCGCGCTGTTTACTTCCGACATGTCTGCACAGTATCGAGAACCAAAGGGCCCTCACCTCACCGGTGACCTTTAAGCCCTTCTGCCACACGTTTCATCAGAAATAATTATTCAGAAAGGAAGCGATTTTTTTCAATAGCCTGTCTTCTTTTCTTAACACCTCCTTAACTCAGACATTCTCAGCAACATTAGACAGAAAAATAGGCTCTGTTCAAAGTCTTAACACTGTTTTTCTTAAATGAAAATGCTGAGAATGCTGGTATTCTTTGGAGTCCCTCTCCCACGGGCCCTGCAGCAAAACCAGGGGAAGCCGGAGTCAGCACGGCCACACTCAAAGCACCAGACAAAGATACTTTTTATTTTGAAAACAGGAAAAAAAAATAGAAATGCCTGCACACTTCTCAGTCTTTCTCTGTACGCCGCACAGCGCCGAGGAGGGCGGCAGCCCGGTGCTGTGCTCGTCCGCAGGTCACCTCCAGGTTTGCTCGGTGCTCCCTGGCGTTACAATAACGAATTTGTTTTTCCATTGCTCTGTGCTCGCTCTCTCCTCTCCGAGTGACCCATTCGCTGCCGCAGCAGTCGCCGTGGCACAGCTCACTCCACGCTCCGTCAGCGGAGCCCCCCGCGCCCCCGGGACCCCCGCCAGCCCCGGGGGCTGTTGCCCACCCCCCGGTCAGCCCCGGGCCACCCAGCCGCCTGCGATCCCGGCGTGAGGGACTGTGCCACGCTGAGGTGGAGACCCCCCTCCCCTTCGCTCGGTGGGACCGTACTGGTGCCCGTGGAAGGGCTTGGATGGAAACCCACCCGCCCGCAGCACGGCCACGGGCCCAGGGATGGTGCAAGGGGCAGGGGACCCAACCGCTCCTACCCCGCTGCCCCCATCTCTGCCTCCCTCACCCGCGGCTCCTCCGCCAGCCCACGAACCCGCAGAGAGACGGGTGACCCGCCTGCCTCCGCCGGCCGCCCCGGGGCGATGGCGCGGGGACGCTGCGGCGCTGTGGGCACCTGGAAGGTGCCGAGTCCCTCCCGGCCGGCGGCACGGCCCTCCCGCACGGCTGCGTCTCACACCCTGTCCCCAAAGCACACAGCCCGGCGTTTATTCCGAAAAACTCCTCCCGTGCCTTGGCGTTACCGAGGGACGCGCACAGTAACCCCACGCCTGTGAGAGTTAATGAAGATCTGTCCGGGGCACTACTTCCAGAGGAACTGCTGGGCAGCCACAGTATTTGTTTTGTTTAAAACGATTTCAGGCTCAATAACGTCTCTTTATCAAAACGACACGTGCTGAGCACGCACAGCGCCGCGTGTTGTGAGGCGTACAGGAAGGGGTGGATTTAATTTATTTCTTTATTATGAATATTGTGGTGCTGTAAGGAGAATCCTGGCCGACAGCGTGAAATAAAGGCAAACTTCCAGAGGATATTCTGGGGCCTGACGTTCCTGCGCTGCCTTTTCGAATTCAGTCTTAAATTCTGTATTCCTAATCCTCCGTTCTGCCTGGACCGTCTCATGAATGGACATGTGTATTGTTATGGAGTTGAGCAAATACCTCATCATTTTTTGCCTGAATATTCGTTTGAAAGAAAAACAGAGTTTAAGCTTCCTGTTTTTGCTTTCCTTGAGTGAAGAGACCAGTGAGGGAGTTTACAAACTCACAGTTCTGGCAGGCCAAAGGGACCAAGGCAATTGTGACGCACCAAAAATAGCTCTCCATCTAAACGATAACCCCGTTTTATTTTGTGAACATCACCTTGGCTGTAAGGTTTGTTTACATTTATTTGGTATCATACCCTCCGCGGTGGATCAAAGCATTCATGCTGCTGGAGAGACCCCGTACCCAGCTGAACGACGACGGCCAGAAAGCAGGAACAGAGCCACCACAATCTATCAGCTTTCAGCCTGGAAATAAGACGACTTCATTCTTCTCCACACTAAACGCTGGCGTGGAGGGAAGAAAGGTGGCTGGAAAGACGGGACCTGAGAAGCTATGAAAGAGACTGCATCAGCCCGCGCTGGCCCGGCTAAGCCGAGGGAAGGCGCGAGGAGCGGGTGGGCACGGGGGGACTGACCCAATCTATGGCACACGAGCGACGAGACCAAACCGCGCAGTAACGCCTTGCAAGAATGCCATTTTTCAGTGATCTGTATGTGCTCAGTACCGTTTAAAAGCAAAGTGACAAAGGCAAAGAAATTCCTTGTGTAAGGATGAATAGAGGAGTTCCCATTTCCAGAGAGCTGAAACCGAGGAATTACTGTATTACGAAATGAAGAACATGAAGTGCTGAAGCAGTGCTTTCACTGGCTAAGAGACCGGACTGCAGGATCTCACTGCCCCAAAGAGTGTCCTACACGCGGTCTCTTTACAGAAGCATCGATGAGAATCCTGTAAGCCGGAGCAAACGGCTCCCGTGAGAGGTGGCAGAAGCACCTCGACTCACTGGCGGGACCCAGAGACTGCAAACCGCTCTGCGGGCAGAGAGGACGATGGGGCAAGGCACGACAGCAATCATCTACCATGGCTCGAGACCTCCTGCCCCAGTAACAATTATGTAATTGCTACGGACTCTTAATACCTGAGTAAGACATCTTCTTGTTGCATCAACTTCTCATGTCTAGACAGATATACATCGTGAGTGAATCACTACTGACTGGCTTTGAAGACCTGAGCTGAAGAGCACTCCACGGTGTAAGCCACTATCTGGACACATCAACACTTAAGGAACAATTTTCTGGAGACAGTTCTTTCGGTGCATTACCCTGGGGTATACTGGCTGTGAGAAACTCTGCTTTTCCAGCAGCATCCTTAAAGGACAACGAAAGAAAGCAATACAAGCTTAGCAAAGGAACATCTTAGTCTTAGACACCCAAGTCTTAAAAAAAACCCCACCTCCCAAAAACCCCAATAAAAAAGCTACCAAAAACACATAAGCAAGGAACAAACACACGGAAAAAAACCAAACAGGTTTGAATTCACCTCTTGGCCTGATTATGCCATTTCTAGCAGTAAAGAGTCTCCTCTGCTCTCCCTAGAAAGTTTTGCTTCTTTATGAGAGAGCGCCTCTTCCCTAAATAATTTGAACCCCTCTTCTGCCCCTTTGCTTTGGTTTCAAAGGTTCCTTGTTTTGTTCCTTTCCCAAACTGCTCATCAGCTTCTCTGCAAACTGGTCACCGTCTTATGAAATCCCGTTCCCCAGTTACTCTGGATGATTCCCAGCTTTCCCATTTGTCCTCTTGGAGGTGCTCCTCTCCTTGGCGAGGACACAGGGCGTTGGGATTTAATTCAGCACAGACATCACAGCACCGGGCGAAGGATTCGGTGAAGGTTAAAGTGTTCTCAGAAATGGTGTTCTCAAACCCACAGTTTGACTCACATATGCCCCCAAACAATCACACATTAGCAATTATAATGATCTTTAATTAAAAAAAGAAGTATGTTGCTGTTCTTACAGATAAGAATCTATAGAAATACTTGTATAGGTGCCATGAAAGTCTATTTTTCAAACTACATTTCAGTGAGGGAATATTTAACTACCTTACCTACATTACTTGAATCCTACTCTAAAATGAACCTCTTTGAAGTTTTCTTATTAAAAAAGCTTTAAAAATTAAGCAGTTTGAATTATTTTTCTATGCACCATATAATCTTCTTAAGTAGTAAAAAGTTAACTTCAGCTCAAGTCATTCCACTCAGAAAAAGGCGATGAAAAAAGCAGTAGACTCATGCATCTCGCCCTACATTTTCTCTAAATGTAACATCTAACCCGATTGTTGTAATTTTTCATGGTAAAGCTTTCTGACTGTTTATAGCCAACAGACTTTGGCTTTTATACTGGAAAGTCTGTTATATAAATGTCACTCTCATTTATATCCTCAGTTATAACAAAGTCATTAATGCAGCCGATTCCTAAGAAACCCTATATTTTAGCAACTTGTCCCAGCTCTGGTACTGCATAACGTAAACACGTCTAACGCAGAGCGTAAGAAAACTATACCTTGGAGATGCTACACTTTTTCAACCAGGGGTAGAAGCTAAATTCGCACAGTATTCTCGATATGAACATCAGTTGTCAGAGCGTTACGCTTTATTTCCAGAGAGCCACGATCACCGAACTACATTTTGTAGCTGCACACAAATTATTTTGTAGAACATAATTATCAAATGTTTGGTACAGACGGACTGAAGAAATGACGCCGGGCTGGGACTTGGGTCCCAAGGTCCCACAAGACGAGAATTTGGGATTGGATGCCACAGGGCTGAAATTGCTCTTCAGAGATGCCATTGTTGTTGAAACCAGAACCCCAAAAAACTCCCCTCCTGGTTTTTAATCCTGCTCAAACCCAAATATTGGAAGCAGGTTACGATCTATGAACTAACAGATCTGGCCCCTTGCCACGTGCCCAATTAAGATGCCATATTTAGCTCCTCATTCCCTAATACTCGGGCATTTAACCTGCTCCCTCCAGCCCTTTCATCCACTTCCAGGACACTACTAACCAACACGGCTTTCACCCTTCTGTTTCTTTCTTCCATTTCTGTTACTGTTGTACATCCAATTAGTGCTGCTCTCCCATGGCACTGGGAAAGTGACCGTTAACTTGTGCTCCCTCTACTGTCTGATGGGCTCTGCAGCAACACCGCAATGTATCGTGAGGAAACGGCAATTTCTTCTTGGCAGAAAGGTCTATTACTTACTATAATGTGAAAAGTTACTCCGTTACATTTATGGAAATGCATACTTAGAATATTACGGTCCTAAACATATAGATCTTCAACCAGCGTATCACTTATCCAGAACTCCATAAATCATGGACATTCTGTCTTGCTCTCCTGGGACTGCCCAGCGTGGAATGACGGAGCCTCATGAAGAAGCGGCAGCAGTGAGGACAAAATACTTCAGAACAGCCAAGCGGCCACAACTCCCATCAAAATCAATGTAAGCCACAAACACTCAGGTTCCTCCCTCCCTTGAAAGGCCAGACCATTTCCATTCTGATTATTGGATCAGACAAGTCCTTGATAAGAGAGCAGGAGGCTGAGTTCCAAGTTCTGACCCCGGGATTCGTGCTATGCTTAGTCAGACCCACGGCTTTTGCTTGACATGGCCCCTCACTCCTTATTTGTCGTGGAAAAGGCATCTTTGTGTCTTACACTGGGAGTAAGAATCCGTGAAGTGGGGAGGAGGAACAGGAAAAGACCTGGTCACCCTTCTGTGATTCCTCTTCATGAACGTGGATGCTTCCTCCTGCTTTTTGCAAGACAGATGAAAGTGGTGAAGACAACTTTAAATTACAATCAGAAGCTCCTTTCGAGGACTAAGAAGCGCAGAACTGAGACTGAGTCTTGGAGTCAGCACCGTCTACAGATCAAACACTGAAGCACCACAGGTACTTACTGCTGCAGTACCTCATCTGTGTTTTGATGTGGCTCACCCTGATGGAGACCAGCAAGTAGTATCCTCGCAGTACAGCCAGGAGCATCAACAGAACAAACACCACCATACATTTGTGTTTCTTTCAGATACGATCTGACCAAAGGGCCACCATGGGCTTGCGGAACAAATTATATGCACAAATAGCATTGGTCTGCTTCTCCGGCCTCCTAGATGAGGAGGCTGCCTATGCCAAACGGATGCATTATGGTGAACACGTCCTGAAGGTATCGGATTCATCACGTACATGGTACATGAAGACTGCCTTCATATTTACATGCAATGCCGTACCAAGGTAACATCTGTGAAGAAAACGAAACAAAACCCAGAAATGGCAAGCAGTGAAACCTCTTCTCAATAACCTTGAAGGACCTCTTGTGTGGCTTGCACACAAAGCAAAGAGGTAAGAGACGCATGCCAGTCCCTGAAGAGGTGTAGGGAAGATCACCCGTAGGGAGTAAAGACAGCTCTACTGGATGGGACAGCGGAACACCACTACCCGGCTTTGATTTCTGGCCATTCCTCATGGGAAGCGGGCCAGCCGATTTCTGAAGAGTAGTTGCGATTTGGCTGTTACGCGGTCCCTGACGCTGCTACGGAACCTGCTGTCTCTGGGAAGAAGCCTGTTGCAGAACTCCTTGTGCAAGAAGGTTATCTCTCAGCCGATGACAGAGGTTGAAGGATATGTCTCTTCACTTCTGTTGAGGAGGGTATTTTCAGGGCCACGAGTACGGAGAAGCCAATTCCCTAAACAACTCTCTTGAATCCTTACGGGCACGGAGCGCTCTGTCCCTCTGCTCGCCGGAGCGCTTGGTGCCCACAGCCCCGGCGCCGTACCGATCCTTCCCTTGGGTGATTCAGCAGCAAAGAATATTTACTGCTATTTAACAATGCAGTGGTCTACAGACTTGACTTATGACTCAACAGAGAATAGATCGGGTGCAGACATTCTGAATAAATGATCAACAGGTTATGCCTTGCATTTAAAAAAAAAAAGGAAATATTTTATTTATTTTAAGAGACAAGCATGCGAGAATAAAATGGATGAAGTGGAAGATACCTTCATGCTGCCTTTAGAAATGACAATTTTGGTTGATTACTTTCAGAAATAATTAATTAATATTTAGGATTTTATGGATTAAGTGAAAGGTTTACACTGGATTCTGTCTGAAACGTCTAAAAAATAAGCCTTTAACTCATTGTTTATGTTGGCAAGTAACCTGGCTGAGCATAAAAGCCAAAGGTATGATTGACTACCTCACATATTTTACAACTGTTACGCTGAATAGGTATTTCAGAATTTACATCCTTACAGAAGAATCCTTAAATAGACTTTCTTACGGGGCTTAAACCAAACATACTTTAGGACGTATTTCCTGTTTTGTTACTGTATTTAACTATACTTTAAGAATTAAATCTACTTTTCCTTAAACAAAGATCCAAGAATTTAACCTGAAGAGCATGGAGATCACAGAAATCTACCTTGTTGTTTTTAATGCACTGAAATTGTTTAATGAATACCCACAAATCTTTATAAAAACCAAAGCAGAGAACACTTCTTAACATATTAGTAGTATGAGCACATTTAGCCCTTAGACACAAAAGGCATGGCTGCATATTGCCCAGAATGGACAACTTCTGCAAGTAAAATTCAAATAACAACTAAATAATCCCAGTTCATTAATTAGTTGTGCCTGTTACGTTCTTCTGCCTGCTTTTAGATATTGAAAAAGACGATAACAACATTCATTTTCCTCTACCTCCTCTAGCATTGCGTGGGGCAAATTCACAGTGCAAATTCAAGCAAAAGCATGCAAACTGATTTTTTTTTAGTATTTAATATTCACCACCAACTTTCAGTGTTGACCAGCAGTTTTCATACTACCTGTAGTTAGAATGGCACTCCAAATCTGGCACTGTGAAGACCTTGAAGCTAAAACGAGTGAGATGATAGCTTTTATAGAAACTGCTACGGGTCACCACTCTCGGGTTTCCTGCGTTTCCAGGAGAGCAAACCAACCGTCCCACCACTGCTCACCGTTCCCTTTGGTTTTCAGGGTGGTTGCCAGTTGATCGCAGACGCCAGTTACACACCTTCCGAATCCTTCACGGTGGCTTCGCACCACCTTTGTAACTCTTATTGTTTCTTACTAAGAACATTGATGCTCCTCCTCCTCCCCGCTAACTGCTCAGCTCCACTGTTCGTTTACAGAGGGAAAATAGAGCCCGTTTCTGCAGCGGAGGAAAAAGAGCATACAGTGTCATAAGCCCTTGGCAGTGAAAGGGCTCTCCCAGCGCTTATTTGAAGAGGCAATGCTCTGTTACTGCGAAACTGGTCAGAGCTCGGGAAGCCAGTGCCATCCTGCAGGAGCCCACTTCTGCAACGAACTGAAGAATCGTATTTTAATCAGAAGTCAGCCACAGCTTCTACTTTAATTTGATACACTCGAAGGTACTTACAGTCCCGGGAACCAAATTCAGCTTGTCAAACAAACCCCTCTACTGCACATTTTTTCTGTGATGTGTGATACGACTTCTTCATGCGCAAGTACTGGGAAGGAACCAGACTAAGTCGATACTCGGGACGGCTGGGCTGGTGAATCCTTGGGGAAGAGTTTTCAAAAGCACCTGGAGACTTCAGGTACCAGACCTCTGTACCCAAAGATGCAGGCAGACCTCCAAAAGGGCTTCCAGATTTGCCATACCTACCACAGTATTTCAAAAGGAACTCCGTTAAGAACTTTGCTGTATTTTTAGCCAACTAAATTCCTCTAACTGCTCCATGTTATACGACTTGGAATCCACATTTTTAAAAGATGGAGCAAACAACTCGGAGACACACAGCTGCAGTCGCACCGGCTGCTGCAGGAACCCGTGTCCCATACCCTGTGCGGCGGTGGCCACCAGTTGCGCGGGGCTGTCCCCGTCCCCGGCACGCGGGCGAGTGGGACCTCAGGATGAGAGTTTACCACTGCTCCTCCTTCCGTCTGCGCGTTTCTCACAAGCACCCACAAACGGGCATTGGGAAGATACTTAAGGGAAGCTGACATGCCGTGCATGCACAATATTAACGCACAGCAAACGCTAATGCTGTGTATTTAATGTATCTAAGGAGAAAGGCACCTGCCAGCAGGCACAGAAATCTCAACGTTATTTCAAAGTACTATTTCTGAACGTTCACTGATTGCAGTTGGTATTCTGCTGGTTATTCAGCTTTTCACCTCCTTTTTTGTACCTAGAACTAACATTTTCACTCGAACCCCTCTGCACTGTAAGCTGTGCCCTCCTCTCCTCAAACAATCACTACAAATTTTCTAACTAACATAGTGCAGAATACATCATGGGTATTTTTGCATTTCCCAGGACGTGATTCTAATAACAACTATATATATATGTGATTATATCTGAGCTTGAAATAAGGATTTCCCCACAGCTGCAGGCAGGCAGCGTCCATCCGCAGGGGATTCGGCGTTCCCTCGGCCACGCAGGGAGCACACACCAGCGCTCACGCCCAGGCCAGACCCGTGTACCTAATTCTACAGAAATCTGCCTTATTCACAAGTATTCTTCTGTTGTAGTTATCGTCTCCTGTGGAAATGTTCTTTCTGTGGCCCTCATCGTTTTCAGACTAAAGAATGCAAAATTAGTTGCAAGACCTGTGAGCATTCACTGCGAATCAACAAACTGTGTATAGGAATTCAGCCTATAGAGAATCCAGCCAAAATCCCACAAACTGCTCTCAACGTCTTTTTCTTTCTTTTTGCCAGCTATCTTTTGCAAAGCTGCCATCTTCTGCTTTCTTGCAAATTCATGGTTTTCAGGGGGTTCTTGTTTCTGCTGCCTTCTCAGATTACAATTTCTTTTGTGTTAATTAAGCTGAAAAATTGAAAGAATGTCGCTGACTCTACAAAGAACACAAAACAGGCTTGCTTGAAAAGCTAAAAATAGATCGTTCTGTTCGGAAGACAGACGACTCAGTCTTCAAACTATTTGTACAATGTGAATTAATTGCAGATGGCCAATTCATTTATTTAGACCTCTGTGACAAAAATGAAAGCGCTCCTGCGCCTGACGGTGCGCACAAAGCTCCCCGCAGGTAGCCGGGTCTCGTCAAAAACGGAGGGAGCATATTGTTCTCTTCTGGAAGTCAATTTGTCAGAAAGGCTTTCGATCTGATTCTCCTGCTCCGGTCTCCCGCGCTCTCCCAACAGCCCGGATTTAAGATGCGAGACTGATGTGCACAAACCAGGCGTTCCAACGGCCCGCTCACATCCACTTCCAGCGTTCACAGTATACGCTGTAAATCTGTTACATTCCTGCGATTAAAATTACATTTTACTATGATGTAAATGTTGTAACTAAACCCACCCAGACTATTTAACTTATTTGAAATTAATGCCGTACGTCTTTTTTATACAGCAGTATCTGTTTTAAATGGTATTTTAATTTTTCCTTCCTAGTCTTTCTCCTTAAAAGCAAAAGAAACTTTAATTAAAAAAAAAAAAAAAGTTATTGATTTAACGGGAGAGAATTCAGGAAGATCTAAATGGAAACTGATATTCCATCCTGGCTTTTATTGTTAGATAAACGGGAGGTTTCCAAAAATACCGTCTACTAGACTCGGGTCTATAAACTGTAGCTGTGAAATAAAAATATCATTGAACTAGATAAATTGTTTGGGATACAGAATGATCTGTACTAGAACTTTACAGCAGATCCTGAACAGCATGAGGCCTCCTTTGTGCTAGAAAACTAGAAACGTTGTCATTTGGGAGTCTAAATAATGCCAAGAAAAAGAAACTAAATATCAGAGTCCCTTTTCTCCAACTCCAGTGTCTCTCCTTCGCAATTTTACTACTTTACAGCCTCTAAATCCTTGTTTGCAGTCTTGCTGACTTGAAAAATGTGCAAAAGTTGATCCGCAGAGGGTCTGAGCTAACAGGGCTGTCGGAAAACCTCCCAAGAAGTTTCAGGTGGTACGATATCTGGCATGCTGAGAGTACCACAGATATTACATTTTTCTGTTACTCTTTTTGAGTAACATAACGTTGCTGTCTGCATTTCAAAGTATTTATATCACATCTCAAAGTCTTTAAATCACGACTGGTGTTTTTTAAAGGCATTACGTCTTCTAAGCCAAAAATACAGCTTGATACAGAAATGAATTAAATTTTCTGCCTAGACAAATGACCATCATCTATTAAAATTGAAATACCAGTCCTCTCCACTGTTCAGGCTCTTTCTGATACACTTATGGAGTTACTTAAGCTCATTGGTTATCATAGATTTAAAAGGGGACAGACATCGTCCTCTACCCTATATTTTAAGCTATATTGCTTTGCCAAAACTTCATCCAAACTCCCACCAAGGTCAAGAGAAACAATTTGTTTTCAAGCAACACCTAACAGGCTACAGCATCTTCCTTCTGTTTTTATGGACTACCAAAAAAAGTTTAAATAGAGCTACAAGCTCTACAAGAAACAAATCCTTTCCCATGGAAAGAAACTTTGTAGGACACCTCTCAAAGAAGACCTCCATCCTGCATGCTTCAAAATGTTTTTGTACTTTTCCTGGAAGTACAGGTGATGTCGCGGTGGAGCAGAGGACAATAAAGCTGCCGAATAGCAAAGGTCACCGGCCCTCAGCTACGTCTATAAAAAAAGGTCGCGACATCCCATGGGTTCAATGCAGGCAGAGACGTACCGAGGATAAGGTGATGGGGACACTCACAACGCTGCTATACACGACCCGCTTTGGCTCACGTAATGAAGTTAAACATGCCCCCATTTAATTTTGGTAGAAAACTGAAATTCTTTGGCCACACGTGTAAAGGAGGAAATCTGCTGTTGTTCTTCAACACATGTAGTAAGGAAAATGCTACTGGGAACACGGTCAGGCAGCAGCCAGCATACACCAAACAACGACGTCCCAGTGACGAGATGCCTGAAAAGGCAGAGCAACAAAGCTGACTTTTTTTTATTTTCCATTGTCGATTCTTTAAATTTTATTTATACTCTGTGGTGGGGCAGACTCCACAGGGATCATGTCCTTACACAGGCACATCCACCTCCTCTCAAAAGAGAAACATCTTTGTTTACTTAAACTATTTTTGTTAGACCTAATTTTTGCTGGTTCTAAAGAGTTTTGCCTCGCTTGTAAAGTAAACATCAACATCTCTGACAGAAGCACCACCTTTGAGTGCCCACGAAGTGTCTTGGCAGACCTCGTAAAGGTGACATACATATATATATATATGTTCACCGCCTGCTGAGGTGAATCGTGTCAGCCAAGGTCTTTCCAGCAAATAAAATGCTTTCCAAGTATTATCTATTGAAGATAGAGGACAGCGGGAAGGGAAAATTTGGGCAACACAACCAGAGCGGGGTCTGGCGCTGTGATATAAACCAGTACGCGCATCAAGCAGCGGGGCTGCGAGAGCGGAGGGCTGGACCCCGCGAGCGCAGCCAGGGGCCGGGTCTCCTCTCGGCACCCTCCCGCCCTGCCAGGATTCGCGAACCCTCCCGCACAGCAGTCCCGGCGCCCCACGCGCAGCTGGAACAGCGTTGTTTACAGACACCGACAGAGCCTGACATAACGCAAGTTACCGAAGCACCGGCCCGTTGGGTGACTTCTCTTCAGGGTCACGCGCTCCACTGAAGCCCAGGCTGAGGGGGTTGAAAGTTCAAGACAATGCACAAAATGCAGGAAAACACACGTGGAATAGCCCCCCCCTACACACTAAATACCCGAGAGATGAACCACTCTGTCCCTACTGTGGTGAGATAAGAGCAAAAAACCAAGGAAAGTAAATTAATTGTTGGAATAACATTCTATAGGCTGAGTTATTATGTGAACACGTTTCTCTGATATCAAGGCTGTCGGGCATTTGTAATGAGAAGAAGAGCGGTTAAGTGTCTGTACGTTACTAATTTCTTGCCAGGACACCACAAGAAGGTACAGCTTGCCTGTAAACCGACAGCTCAAAAGAAGGCACATCGTCGTGTGCAGTGACATCTTCGTTATAAAGGCAGAAAGTGATCTGTTGTTGAAGTAGCCTCTAATGGGTAAAGATGAAAAGTCAGTGTCTGTTGTCATTCTGACGCTCCGTGAGGGGGGGAAGGCAAAGAACAGGGCGCAAGACAGCAAGGCAGAGAATACTTAAAGAGCGCTTTAGCATTTTTTTCCAAATTTGTAAGATTTTGGGCTAGCAGGAATTTTAGTACACCTTCTCTCTAGCACTTTGACTACACGTTCTTAAGTAATTTTTAAACCTGGAGGAGTGCTGAAAACCAGCGTCTTCCCAGTTGACAGCACAAACAGGGGTGTCAGCCCCACACTCCTCCTCCGGTCAGACTCGTCCCTCCTCCGGTGCCCCGCATTGGCTTATTGAAGCGTCTCTGCGACTCCTGAAGGAAAACTAAGTCGGCGAGGTTACACCAGTTCTTGCATATCCACAGCCCCTGTCCCAGCAGAAACGTGTCTCTCTGGATGTAGAGCTCAGGGAATAGCCTGCCTTTTAAACCAAGATGACAGAAATCAGGTGCCACTATTAAAAGAAAAAAAAAAAAAGAGAAAAACCTCCTTTGTACAGACTGCAAGATTTCTCCAGTACTGAAAATCAAGACATCCCCGTTACTCAGGATGAGTGAGGAGCTGCAGCATTCATGTTTTCAAAGGTCGCTGTCTCGTTTTTATTTCCCCATCAGGTCGCATGAAAGGAGCACTTTCTTTCATTTTGTTGAAAATCCAAACCATCAATTAAATATCAACACGGCTAAGCTAAAATAAATCCATCATCCTGTAAGTTTTTAAATAAATCAATATACTGTTATGTTTTGCGATGGTATAAGACACATTTCTCCCCCTCTATAATTCAAAACCAGCCTTAACCAATTACTTCAAACTTTTCCCCAGACGGGACACATCTCCTTTGGCTCAACGTTTCACATGAGAATTTTCAAGCCAGAAAGAGTTTCTTCCACAGACAAAATTGGAAATGAGAGATTAAAATCACCCTAATGATAGGTACTGGGTTATGCCTTTCAACTATGGATCCGTGCCCGTATCTCTATAATTGTGACAATATTTTTCCAAGCAGAGTATCATGTTGTATGTAACACTGAAACTTCCTGGTCTCTACTCCTTCTCTGCTGCATGGTTACCATCTTATTTTTATAAGCATTCCATTCTGGGGCTGGCCCTTCAGCTTTGGCAGAGCCAGGCAGCTTCTGCTTTAAAGCGGCTGTTCTGCAACTAGCTGCTGCTTGCTGCATCCTTCTTTCCCGGCCAGCGCGTACCTGTAACGTCCTCCTCCCCAGCTACTGCGAAAACGGCACGTTCCCGCAGGTGCTGCCCCCAGAACAGGGCACGTGGCGGGAACAACCGGCCGCGACCTGGACCACGCACGGAATTGCCGGGGGGGGTTTCATTTCTGGGTTCTTTTGGAAGGGCTGCAAAAAGGCTGGGTTTAGACAACTTCATAAAAAAATTTTCTCGATTCCCATCCTGCTCACGCTGGCACTTCTGCTGCCGGGCTAGCCGGGCCTGCATCACAGAACGTTTCCACCGCCGCCCCAAATCAGCGGATAAACATCAGGGGAGCCACAAACAGCACCGCCAGGCACTTCGGAGCACTTGCTGGCTCAAAAATAGCGGTCAGCAGGGCAACGGCAGCAAACTGTGCTTAATATTTTAAGCAAAGTAACTACTGTATGATTTAACTTTAATTGGGCTGTTCTGTAGTGAGAATCTAGCCCTCTACAAATAATAATTAATGTTCTATTTTTTCCTTGAAAGCAAACAAACAAAACCCCTCAATGAGCGGATTTAGAGCACCCAAAACGCAGAGCGGTGCCTGGAGGGGCGGGCTGCCGCCCCGGGCTGCCAGGGCAGGAGCCTTCTTCACACATCTGCCCACGGGACAAAGCAGAAACCTTGTCCCAGAGGCAGACGTGGTTGTTTCCTTCCCATTTTCCTCAGCCTGATAATTGCTGCAGTTAAGAGTGACACACACAGAGGTGAACACCAACCAAGAGAAAAATTCAACCGTGGTGACAGTCCCAGAGGCACCTCAGCCCCTGATACGCCCAGCAGCCCTCGGGACATTTTCGGCTGATCCTTACTCCAGATCAGACATCTGCATCAAGGCAGTAAGTACATCATGGATTTTCAGCAGAAGTTACTCGCTGCTCTGGCAGGCAGTAATTAGATTACGGGAATTAGAGAAATGACAGGCTGGCTCTCTACTCGCCGTATGGGCAGCCTGCAACGGCTTGGAGAAGAGTAAGGCATTCAGATTAGCACAGGGATGAGCTCAGTGTAAATCCAAATAATACCAAAATAATACGTATTAATAAATAATGCCTCTGAACCAGCACATTTACTGCTGCAACGCTCATCCTTACCCTCTACTGGCTATCTCGCCAAACCACCAATGCAAAGCGTCCTGTGTGTGGGGCCCTCTGGGTATTTGCTTTCCTGGAGCATCTCAGCATCCTGCCTTCCCCCATGCCGTATGCCTGGTTCACACTCCCATTAGGAAATCCTAAATAGGTGGGAAAACGCTGGGACCCTGCCTGCAAAAGGCTGCGAGCATGCCGTGCAGCGGCAACTGCAACGACGGCGCTCCAGATACTGGCATACAAATGAACGTAACAAGCATTCAGCTTTGCTTATAAAATTCCCATATTCAGCACTGCCACAACACATAGCTTTAAAAATTAGAGCAGGGTTTTCCCATATATGGGAAAGCTGACCTGCCACTGTCGTACCAGCGCCGGCCCGCTCCCCGGGCAGCGCGCAGAGGGGAGCCGGAGCCTGACAAACCCTGCCTGCCGCTTCTCTGGGCTTGGCGCAAAGTATGGGCGCTCCCTCGAGCGCTCCGGGGTGACGCTGCTTTGCGAGAAGACTATAGCCACGTTATTTCTGCACGGGGTTCGCTCGCCAGCTTGACTGAACCCGTAACAATAAAGCCAGTACATTTTTCCAACCCTTCTATCTCAAGTTGCATTTGTACACGCATTGCTTCTACGCCTGCAGCAGGGCTGACACTGAGGTCTGAGCATCTGCATCCTCCTCTGGGCTTGGGCTTCACTCCCTGTGGAGGCTCCCCGGGGCCTGTCGGGCTCGGGAGCTGCGCTCGAGACCCCTGCCTCGGGCCAAGGGACCCCCGGGGCCAAGTTTTAATGCTTCAGCGTGATGTGTGAAACCCTGAGAGCGGCTGTGTGTAAGACGAGTGCTGAGACACCTCCCCTGAGCTGCGCGAAAGCATTTGAGCGAGCCCGTTGCTGCAGACCTCGTGGCTGCGGAGCCCCCAACGGAGGGCGAAGGACCGCGCAGGGGCTCCCCCTGAACCGCTGGCAGCAGCTGCCCGTGGGTTTGGGAATGTTCCATTGTTTTGAATGTATAGAAAGTGGAGAGAAACCAGCGCCAGCGACCGCGGCGGAGCAGCCAGGGCCACTGCCGGCAGCCGGAGAGCTCTCACTGGGAACAGTTTCTTCCGCGGGTTCGGTAACGCACATCGCATTCAGTGCTTCTGAGTCGATCAGAGCGCCTATCTGCTCACTAAATCCTAACCCCGGGTACTGCGCGAGCAGCAGCGTGTATTTATAAACCCCTTACAGAAAGGCAGGGTGAGCGGGGCTGGGACTATCCAGCTGCAGCTCTGGTTGTGCCAGACAGCTGCTCTGTCAAAACTGCTGGAGAAGCCTCGCTGCGTCGCAGGGGATGCCCGGTGACACTCGGCAGGAGCCTGTTTTGGCAGCCGTATGCTGCCTAAGGCGGAGATCTTTGAGAGGTGATTTTTTACGATACCAGTGGTATGCGCTGGGTACCTGGCTACGTACTTCTGACTGCGAGGGATCTGCAGGGGGGGGGGGGAAATAATTCTGGGTAAGCACTATTAATCACTACATAATCATGACTGCTTATTTTCCTTTTTCACAGTTGTTAAAATCAAGCAAATCAGTCAGATGAGACTTTGGAGCTCCCCGACACACACTGCCTATTCTGCAGGTTTCGGCCCCGCACGGGGAGCCGGGCGGGGGGCTGCCCCGCAGGAAGGAGCCCCGCCGGCAGCTCGCCACCCACCAAAGGGGCTGCGCGGGGCCAGCGCGGCGCAGCCAGCCAGGGTCAGCAGTTAAATCCAGCACCTCAGAACAGCAACAGAACCGGCACAATCCGACAGAAGAAATTAAAATTGTACGTTGGTAATCTCTCAGTTTTGTTATTAAAATGGAAACAAACTATTTAGGTAACTGAAAGCCTTGCATCACTTTAGGAAATGTTAATTACATCAGTGGTTTTACTGTAATGAGTTTCTTTTTCCTCTCCAGTTTTCTAAAGCCTTAGGAATATTTCAAAGGGAATCCTTCCCAAGTATGCAAACAGCAAGTCAATACTCTGAGGTTTTTTGCCAAGCTCCCTTTTCCCTACATCTCACACTCAAGAAAATGATTAGAAATACATTCAAATAAATAGAAAGGGACTGGAGGACTAGAGTTAGAGTCTAGTATGGCCAAATGGTTACAGATAACCAAAATTATCACTAAACTAGTCACACGTTTACCCATCGAGCGTGGCCCCTGACGTTACTGTGCTCCCTGGTAGTAAGAAGCAGTTTAAATGTCCGCCCCCGCTATCGCACCCGGAGAGGGACGTGCGGCGGCTCTCCAGCGAGCACGTCTCCAGCCAGCTCCTGGCAGAGGCCGCTCCAGGCACGGTTTGGTGGGTTTTACTATTCCAGTTGTGTCAGGAATCAGCTGGGTTCCTGTTCTCTCACCAAAGACCCTCAGCATTTCCCTTGTTTTAATTCACCATCTTTCCCTGGGGGGGGAAAAATACTAGCGATCAATAACAAATGTCATAATTAGTATCTCACTAATTGCATTCCTTCTTTTATTTAGAAATGCCACGCTGCAGCACCTCAGAATATTAGTCTTCCTTGTGCTTATTTTTTAGTACCTAGAAAAATGCTAAAAATCTATTTTCACCAAGATTTAGGAAGTTTATTTTTACAGTTAAAAACCAAATTATTCGGTATTACATTCTCCCATAATTTCAGATTTCTAAATTTCTAGTCGTGGTTGCTGCTACAAAATTCCCTACTTTTCCTTTAACTGCAGATGTTGCAATTGCCTGTTTAATGCTACGGTTACAGTTCACATTTAGGACAAAGCTGACTCCTTAGCGCTGCGCCAGTATAAATGTACAGAATAATCTTCAAATACACGTAATACTGAGCTTATAGTAACGCTGACAAAATTAAGTATACTAATCTGATAATCATGTAACACTATTTACATGACAAATTGGACCAACTCTAAATTAATTTAAAAAACTAAATCAAAATTATGAAAAACATTAACTATATCCATCTTATTCATCTACATACAAATTTTGTAACTATAATATGAGGAAGAAACACATTACCCAAGAACTTATATTAACAAATTTTAATATTGCCATCTTGAACTCAGTGCATTAAATACAAGGAGAGGGGGGCAGGTTCCAAGGAAAAATGCAAGTACCAAAAAGGTTGATTCAGAACTCCCCCCCCACCCCCATGTCCTTACTGGGATAACACGAAATAGGAAAAGTTTACTAGGTAAAATGGTAATTATCTTCTTTTTAGAGATTTTTGGCTTTGCAATTACTGTCTTAATTTTTTCTAACAAAATGCAATTCTTTTGTTAAGTTTCTAGAGAACAGTATTTAATTCCCTACCACACATCCAAAATCCTACTTCTGTAAAAATCATTCGGAACAAACAAGGAATGCAAGACCTCAGCTGTGACTTTCCAGAGACAGTCTATCTTCATATTGTCAAAAAATTACTAGTATTTTATATGTTCTCAAAACCCTCTAACATATTCTATATATAAAACAAATACAGTTTATCTGACATTTTAATAATATGTTATCCCTTTCAAATAAAATGGCAAGTTATTACTGCACTCTAGATTCTGATACTTATGGATTTTTTTATTATTTTAGAGGGTAAATAGTAAAAACACCCATGAGTGTGTAAGTACTTACTGTGTACGTTTGCACCCTATGAACAATATCCTCACCATCCCACCATTGGCAGGAGGGGGGTTAAATTTTATTACGTACAAGTAACAATCACAGGATTGATTTCTTTAAAGCTCAGGCAAATGAAAAAATACAACTGTGGAATTTTGCTATCTAAAACAACATAACCCTAGGAGTTAATCTCAGCTAGCTGTTATCAATTACCAGCATGAAGAGACACGCCACCTGTGTTCTCAAAGTCGGGAAAACATAACAAAATGTTAAAGCAGTTATGGACAGGAGCAAAATAACTCGAAAAGCAATGCTAACAATTTAACAACTAACAAGTTAGCAGAGCCCTATGCAGAAATACGGGAATTTCATTTATACTGCAGCAGTGAGAATTTTTTTTTTTACTTTCACTCCTGTACCACCAATGCAATTGGAATTAAACACACATAATTCGACAATCCATTAATGTTATCAAAACCAATAAATGACTAACCAATGCATTGCTATTTCTGAGGATGAAAATCTTTTTTACCTACGCTACAGTAAAACAATACACTTTTAAAATAACTCTATCTTGGGTATACCCATCTTAAAATCCTTCACAAGATTTATCATCTCAGTTTAATTGCTTTGCAAGGGATTAATTTCAACTACATTTGAGCTTTTTTCTCCTAGTTCTGACTTAATAAATTATGGAGGGCAACAAATATTAAGTATGTAAAAAGGTGACAATTGAAAAATTAAAATTCCTGGAAAAAACACTCTTTAAGTGTTAAATTCCCTAAAAAACAGAAACGGGCAAGATGTGTTTCAGACATCTGACTATTAGTCAACTATCGTTAAAGTGATCCAATTATTAAATAGGCAAGAATTATTTATTTTACTTATATAAACTATCCCTCTTTGCTGGGTCTGGAATAAATTAACACATCCACATGTTTCTTTGCTTACTACGCCAAGAAGAATGAGTAATATTTTTCTATAATAATATTTTGATAAGAAAATGAAGGTTCAGTTTAGATTCGTAACAGGAGTTTCTGCGTGGTTTTTATGTGCTGAATAAAATACGAAATGATCAAATTAGAAGGATTTGAACAACCTAATTTAAAAACAAAGCAGCTTTGCTCAAATACAAAAAGTATTTTTTTTTTAGCTACTCTATCAAATGAAAGCATATTTGCGCTTTCAAAAATATACCGGTTAAAGGATTTAGACAGGCCTCATATGAAGTATATTTAAACATCAAAACTAATTTAAAATGATCCAGAGAAACAAGCTGTGGAATGCCCAATCCTTAAGAAAAAAAAAAAAAGTAATTAAACGCCGAGAGCTTAGCTCGCCCGATGCAATTAGGGAGGTTCGCCTCCCCCGGCCCGGCCCGCCCCGGGCGAGCGCCCCTCAGCGCCAGCCGCGGCCGCACCTGCGGGCCCCGGAGAAGGGCAGGCCGCGCCCGCCCTTCCCAACCCGGCGAGCTCCAGGCGCGTCCGTCCTGGCTCCGCACAGCGGCCGCCATCGCCTCCCTCACGGCCTCTGTTCCCCGAGACTACAGCCCAGGAGCGGGCCCCGGGGGACACAGTGGGCCCTGAGGGACATGGCGGACCCGGGGGGGACACAGTGGGCCCTGAGGGACATGGCGGACCCCGGGGGGGACACAGTGGGCTCTGAGGGACATGGCGGACCC
>VUYV01000178.1:379104-410515 GCA_008711295.1 Anarhynchus alexandrinus | reverse complement strand
CCCCCCTCCGCCCCCGCCGGGACCCCGCTCTCCCCCCGCCATCCCTCGGTGTAAGGCCGCCGTTCTGTCGGGCTGCACTCAGCACCGGGCAAACCCGGGCTCCCCCCGCTTTGCACACACACACAGTATATATATATATACACGTATATATCTATATGTAAAGCTGCAGGCGGTGCAGAGTCCGACGGCGCTCACCCCTACACATCTCCCGCTCTCACTTCATTCCTCTCCGGACACATTCCTGCCAACGGGGAGGGGAAGAAGGGGGAAGAAAAAAAAAAAAAAAGGAAAAAAGCAAAAGCAAACAAACGCCACTGTTGCTAAGTTTTGCACTTTATACCCTTTTATATTTACAATCCTCTCCGGGCTAAAAATAGCAACACGCGATCCATTTATAACCGGCCGGACGTGCCCGCGGCCGCCGGCGGGGCCCGAGGAGGAAGGCCGCGCTCCGCGTTCCTTCTACCTGAGCTCATCCCCGCGGGACGGGAACGGCCCTGACGGCTCTGCCCCACAAGGAAAAGGGGAAAAAAGCCAGTGTCCCACCCGGGCTGCCCCGGGCCCCCCTCGGCCCGCGGGACAGCGTTCAGCGGGGCAGGCCGCAGGGGCGGTGGGGGGCTCCGGGCAGCCCCGGCGCAGGGCTCCGTATGGGACCATGGCCCTCCTTCCCCCCGCGGGGCGGTGGGAGCGACGGCAGACCCCCACCCAGCGCAGGGCGGAGGGGCTGTGCTGGGTCGCGGGCGCTGGGAAGGGCTCCAGGCACGGCTTTGAAACGGTGCTGTGAGCGGCTCCCGCTGTGCCCCCGTCCAGCTCCGGCCGCCGTCCTGGGTCTGGGGGTGGAGAGGGGCTGGCGCCGGCTCCGGGGCGATGCGGGGGTCAGCCCTGGGAGTTGGTCCACAGGTGGCACACAACTGGCAGAGACACGACCACACAGTGTTATCTGCAGTGATTATTCACGCGGGAGATTGTAACAACGCGGGATTTATTCCCTCACGGTTACTAACGCCTTCTGAATCCCACGAAAGATCTCCATTAGCAGCGGTGCGGGACTCAGAAGCCGCACGAGCAGCAGAAAGCGCGGTGGGGCTGAAGCGAAGCCCCCGGTGAGACCAGCGCCCGGTTCCGCGGAAGCCGCACCTTCCCTCCCGCGTAGGGAAACCGGGGGCCACACCAATGCCACCTCCGCCTCACACCGACACGCTGCGCGTTCCAAAATTCCCTCCCTTGGAAGCACGGGTGTCCTCACTTTACTCTCTTTGCCGAAAGAAAGAATCCCGGTTCAGAGGCAGGATCCCGGTTCGGACTCACGCATCACCACGCAGCGGCAACCAAGACTGCCACCAGCAGCAAACAACAGCATTTTAGTGCAATTTATCACACATGTGCAAATCCCAGCCACTTAAAAATAAGGGGTCAAACCCTCCCAAAGTTACGAGACTTTGAAGGAAAATATACCTTCTGGTTATGAGTCTTTTGGGTACACTTGAAACGTTTCTCAGTACTCTTAAGAGCGAGAAAATGTGGTTTGTTTGGACTGACAGCAGAAGTTCGGTGCCAGCGCTCCACAGATTGTAGCTCTGAGGAAAAAAGTAATAACCATGGTGGGACCCAGAGAAAAAATGACTGGAACAGTTGGCAACATCATTACCTACGTTTATTCCTCCTAACGGCCCCGTTTCAGTTGCTTTTCTGATATTACTCTTGATTTTGGCTTCTCAGTGGGAAATCACATCACCTCACGTCTTGTCTGCCCGGGAGTTTTCAGGCTGTATTTTCCCTCCGCAGCTCTACCACGTACACACTCACACCGCTTTGTTTATACAGCAACAAAAAGCATCGATGTGCAGCGGCGCCTTCCCAAAACTTCACGTATCACCACAGCAGACATGCAGCAAGCCGGTCAGGCTTTTCCTGGAGCTCTGCTCATTGTATGCATTGTAGATTTTTTATTGTAATATTCCAATTTCTACCAATTTCCACTGGCTTTTGGCTGCCCGCTACAGGCAGGGGTTGACACTGCCCACCTCCCACCATCTGACGTTAGCGATCAAGTGCCATTTTCAGGGTACCTTCAGGAAGGCTGGAGGCAAAATCCCTGAAAACCGTGATGCTGGGAGTCGTGAATACGAGAACGCAGCCGTGGTTCTGCGAACGCCTCTCTGGGAGGAGATGCTTTAAGCAGGGGAACGGAAACTTCGCTGCCACATCGCTGTCAGCGTGGTAACTGCCTCTGCGTTTGCAAGAAACCCAGATTATCCTTTCTTTCAGTCGTCACGGGGTTGCTGCAGAGCGACAGTGAAGCACGCGCTCAGGAGACCCGGGAAGAGGTACGCACCTCTGCCAGGAGAGCCCTGTCCTGCTGGAGCTGCTGCGCAGAGTACTTTTCTGCGCGAGAGAGCGCTGAGCCCACGGGCTGGGAGCACCGTCTGAGCCGGCGGAGAGCGGAAACCTCTGCGAAAGGCCTGGACTCGCCGTGGACGGGCCGTGCGCCCGGGGTTCAAAGGCAGAAAGACGCAGGACAGAGACAAGAAAGTACAACTTCACGCAAGCTACGGATAAACACTTGTGCAGTAACGTTACAGAAACTGATATTATTATTAAGGCAAGTATAGCTCCAGGAACTACTTTTTTTTTTTCAACTGAGGCGCAAATAATAACCCGCTGCAGCCGTGAAACCGCTGCCAGAGGCGGGTGGCAGCCATCCCCCATCCCGGGGCCGGGCAGGCCGCCCCCGCTCCCCCCGAGTGCTCCGCGGGAGAGGATGCTCCCGGGCACCCGCAGAGCCGCGGTCTCACCAACGCGACCCAGCTGGGCTGGCGGCTCCGGAACGCAGAGAGCTTTTCCACCACTGACATCTTTCTCCTGAATGCATCTCTCCGGGGTTCTTTTGCCGAGGAGCCCCCTGAGCCAGGAGGTCCGTGCCCCCCAGTGCTCCGTACCCCCGGTGCTCCGTACCCCCGGTGCTCCAGCCGCCTGCCCCCTCCCCGGGCTGAGCCCCGAGGAAACCCCCATTTTCACCCGGTTCCCCACCATACAAGCTTGCAACCCCCCTCAGTCCCTTCCTCTGCTCCTTTCCTTCCCATTTTCACCCTCTTCCTTTCTTAACCCGAAACCCTGACACCCACCCTCAGTCCTTGCAGCTTTGGCCCCCTCTTCTGTTTGCAAACCCAAACTCCCTGGTCGCGTTCCCCTTGGAGCTCTGCCGAGTATTCACTAAGTGGAAATACCACTTCTGTCCCCTCCCTTTATTTCCCTTCCTTCTCTCCCCTCCTTTTCAGAGGGCGGTGGTGGAGTGGGGAACGCAGAGACCACGCCAGTCGTCCCCGCAGTACTGGGACGTTTGCTGGTGTCCCCTGCAGCAGAGCGGTGTGGGCTCCAACACGGGTCTCGCGGCCGTTTGGTGCCGCGACCGCCTGGCTTGGGGTGCGCTATGTCAGAGTAGTGGTGTAGAGATCCCATCGCTCAGCGTCTTGCAAACCCGCAGCTCCAGCCCGGCAGGAGCAAAGGGGAGCAGAAGAGGGCGCGTGTGTGTCTCTTGTGAAAATACCCTCCGGTTCTTCACCACACACATCCACCCTGGAAGATGTTCTCGGAGACCGCTTCTGCCCTGAAGCACTTCCACGCTTCTGCCAAAGCTCCCGACCGGGCAGTGCCCCTTTAGATTCGCTATTGCTGCTCCCAGATGTCGCAGTCCAGCGTCCCCTGCTATGGCGTGACCCGGCACGTCACCTTCAGAACAGGACTGGAAGTGGAGCATCTCCAGCCGTGGCCACGCAGGACTGCAGGGCAGGATGAGGGATTCGCGGTATACGGAACCGTGACCGCAGCGCTGCGTTTACCTGCGTGCCAGAATCCCCGTGGCAGGGGGACGCGTGCGGGGGGAACAATCCCAGTGCCATGCCGGGGACGGGGACGAACAGGCAGGCGCGTCCCCACGAACCAAACCGGGTGTGATAGCAGCAAAGCCCGGCTTTGTATGAGCCCATATTTATTCTGGGATAATTCCTTCTGGAATGGAGTCGTCTTGCTCCTTAAACGGATTAGAATGTAACAAAACAGAAATAAAGTTGTATATGTAGACAAGCGCTCTGCACTGAAAAAAATAAATTATGCTGGGGAAAAAAGAGATAATTAGGCAACAGCGATCCCAGGAATACAGAGCTCACCATCTTTTGTGCCTGCCTACAGCCCCGTAACACGCAGTATTTCACACACTGTCCTCGTGTTTTGGTCCACAAAACCTGAGGAGTGTGCTGGGTGTCCCCCCGGGGCAGGGGGAAACCCACCGGTAAGAACTCGGAGCAGCTTCCCCCGGCCCGTGCCAGGGAGCGCCACGGCAGCTCTCGCGGGGACTGAGTGACGGAACCCCTCACAGCACTGCCCCGGAGCGGCAAACCCTCCACCCAAAGAAAAGCAGTCATTTCTGCTTCCTGCAAATCAAAACCAGCCTGAGGTCACCTCACGAAGGAGTTGCGTGAAACTCCACGTGCGTAGCGGCGAGAAGCACCTGGGACAAAGGCTCCAAAACTTCCCCGTTGAAGCGGCCGACAAAAGCCCAAGTGCTCCCGGGTTACCGGATCTCCAGATGGCCGTTGACCTTTGTATTTGTTTATTTTAAAGATGTGTCACTTTTCTTTTTCTCGTAAGTCAAACAATTGAATGATTTCTAAATTCTCTTCCCTCTGACCTCTCATTTTCTTCCTGTTTTATTCTAGAAATACTCATTCAAGACTCAAATATTAAGAGTGGGTATGGCCCAAATGTTGCAATCCTTCATTCCACAGATCGCTATCACTATTGCAATTGCTATTCCCGCTGGATCTGGAGAAACCCCCACAAAAGGACACTATAAAATACACACTTGAATAGTATATGCAAGGAATATAAAATAGAGACTCTGAAGTATCTTTACACAAATAATCCTTAAGAATTAGGAAGACGGGGCATTATTTGTACAAAAGGAGTGTTGTAAGCGATGCCTTCTGCTCTCAGCGATGCCTCAGAAGTTCACTTTGTGGATCCAGGTAATTATTCCGTGCTATGATCGCGTTACCCCCATGGAATCATTCTCTCAGGCTGAATTCGCTTCTCCAGAGACACCGATACCCCGCGGAGATTCCGCTTTTGAGCACAGATGATTTGACCTGCTTTGACGGTACACGCTGGGAGACAAGAGGCGGAGCGCTTCACAGAAGGGAATTCTGGAGAACGGAGGAAATCACACAGCCGGTTTTGTCAGACAGCTAAAACAGACGCTGCAATTTTGGAAGCGACTGTGGCTTTGTTGCTGAGCAGCTGGGAGAGCGAGCGGGCAGCCCGGGCTCCCTCCAGCGCTGCCTCCAGGAGAGCCGCGATTCTGCCGGCAAAACCGCAGTCCTGCCAGCCCGGGGGCCGCGGGCGCCCGGCACAGCCGGAACGATGCCGGTACGTTGGGGGGGAGGGGGGGGATGACACCTCCAGCAGCCCATGGCCACTTTATACTGCCATCGTTATGTCCACACAGTTTACACCACTATAAATAGCACAGTGGTCCACAGCCTACCAGATGTGGTTATCCCAGTACCAAATGAACACCACGTCCAAATCCAGACAAATTCTTTGTTACGGTACACCAGAAAAGATTCTACTCCATTATCTCCACAGCCCAAACTAAGAAAGGGCCATGGGAGCTGAAGAACAGCTTGTGGAGCCAGGCACTGGGCTCTGCTGGCACGGAGCATCCCGACCACAAACGGGCACCCAGCAGGACCCGACCCACCGCTCACCCGAAAGCCGAAAGCCGCTCTGCCCAGGAGCGCCCTCCGCCATCCCCTCCAACCAAACTGGTCCTGACGGCACCGTCCGTACCACAGAGCCATTAAAAAAGAAACTCCAAACCCAGCACGCTTCCCTTCATGCTGTTATTAATTTAATTAGCCTCACAGATTTGTGTGAGCATTCGAAATTACACCAAATAACGTACCTGCTCTCACTGGGCTGAACGTGCTGAGGAGCCAAGTCCCAGCGAATGAACCCCCCGTGTCCTGGGGGAGACACCATCAGACCTTTAAAGTGTCACAGCACTTGAGGGCGCTGCTGCAATAAATTTAACTCACCCTAAAAACCTCTACTTAGTTTTATTACGAATTAAAATCGCCCATTAAAACATCGGTGACCCACGTTGACACTTCCTCACGCTATTGCTGTTACACCGTGGCCCTACTGCTTCGGTAAGCAGCGACCAGAAGTTCGGACTGACGTTCAACATTCAAGGTCAGCACCCGGCTGTCCTTTCAAATACTTGCACAAAGTGATAAAGTGGAAGGAGGACAAGAAAACAGTTTAATTCAGAATTATTATTTTTTTTCAGTATAATTTATTTGCTCTGGGTGAAATGAGGAGGTGTGAGAAAGCATATCTATTCATGGAGCGAAAAAAACATAACTGGGGATGAAGATGCAAATGCCAATTTCTCTTAAGGGAGAGACACGAGTTTATGGGCAGACCGATTACCCTGTTCTGCTCCGGGTTTCCCTGGCCTTTATAGCATCCTCCCGGCAAAGGCTTCTTGGCCCTCACAAATAAACCCACACCCCTCCCGCGCCTCCCACCACCTACACCCTCCACCGCCTCCTTCCCTCCCTCCTCCCGGCGGAGCCAGGTCCCGCAGGGTGCCAACGGCAGTTTGGGATGCTCAGTGCCACATCCAAGGTCTGCCCCCACCAGGGATCGCTTTCTTCAGATTCCACCCCAAGTGCACATCTCCCTCCAGTGCTGTGTCACGGACACCTTCGTTCTCTGTGGGTCATGGCAGTATTTCTGCTTTTTCTGAATTCATGTGACTAGTGCCCCTTTTTTCCTGCTCTGATGTGAAACAGTCTTTTGACTGAAGTTACAACTTGCCAGCCCCAGAAAATTCTCCGTTCAGAAGTTCTGCCAATGCAACGTTGAGTTTGATAACATCTTTTTTTAATCACAGGACTCCTGCATTTTGTTCTCTTTCTCCATTTTGAGCAGTACGCTCAATATTTTTCATTGTAGTAGTTTATTAATTACATGGTTGTCTCAAAAAAAAAATCGGGGGGAAGAAAAGTGACAGTTTTACTTTTGAAATTCTGATTGATACTGACTCCTTACACAGAAAGAGTAAAGGAAAACAGTGAAGACTAAAAAGAATTTTCAGGTTTTTTTAATATTCCTGCAGCACTGTATTTCCCCATCATTTTATTCAACAGTTGTCTGTGTCCTTAAGAATTTAATATTTAAAAACGCCCTTGTCAAAAGCAGAAATACCGTGTGCTTGACAACACATCCTAAAGCATACGGACTGTTTTGCCAAAGGTTAGAGACAACCACAGCATCAGTCCTATAAAAATACATTAAGGTACGGACTACTGCTTATATGTCAAAAATCATCTGCTCGTGTATAAAGCCAGGGACAAAATTAATAAAAGGAAAGCAATCAAAGAAATATGCCCTAAAATCCGTATTTGTCAAGAACAGATAAGAAAACAAAGAACAGAGCACAAAGTAACTCAGTGCTTTATCTGCAAATGAATGAATCCTTTCTTCTACAGTGTTCTGTGATTAGTTAAGAGTAAGAGTTAAGCTCAGAAATAAGTAGTAACAAACAGTGCATGTCCAAATTAACAGCTCCTCTAGTTGTGACATGGTATCAGTCTGTGTGTTTGTAGCCCGAACCCAGAGCAGCAGCTCTCCCCTCGGGTTTCGGCTCCTGAAGCCCTCGGGCAGGCAGAGCGAGAGCCGAGCCGCCCCCCGCCATCGGTCACCGACCAAGAGACCTCCCTTTGCCGCGGCTGGAAATCCTTCAACCTCGTACCTTTTCCTGCAGAACCAGCACAGCTGGAGTCTTCCCTTAACCCCCAGCGTAGTCATTTGCTGAGCTTCAGACTTAGCATTTTACCAAGAGATAGGAAAACCTCATACATCTGCTAAGTTCAGTCCTTCTAGGAACTATTCCAGTAAGATGCTTTGTGTTTCCCGCTCCATGAAAAAACAAAAAAAATTAAATCTCATCTACAATTGACCTTGACGGATACTGAGAACATTTGGCACCTATTAAAACCCCTTTAAGATGAGACCCCCTGAGCTATATAAAGAAATGTAAATGTGCACTTTATACCACGTTTAGTTCTCTGGAAACACTACCGCGGTAGGTTCAGTCAGTTATTTTCCATTGAAAAGTCATCTTAAAATATGTCCAGAACTAACTTTTTAAACGTTTATTGAGCAAGTAGGAGCCCTCTATACCATCCTACGCATCTGCTTTTTGCAGGCAAACTATTAAAAGAAATACCTGACAAAGATCTGCATAGCATTGTCGTCATTCATCTGTCTGGTCCACAGACAGGCACCGGGGACAGTCGGAGAAATACAAAAATCCACTTCATTAACTTCTGTACTGAGAATTATTCCTTCTTACAACGCACAAGGTCATTAGAACCTCTGTCAGACCACATCTAGGACGCGGGGGCAAAGCCAGGAACCACCAACAGCGGGCAGCTCTGTCTCGGTTGGCACCAGAGCTGCTGTCATCAGAGCCACAACCCACTGAAGCGTCCACGAACAAATCCCCAATCAAAGGACAGGAGGAGAAAATACGCTGGAGGTCTCAGAGGCCCAAAAACACCACTGCCACTGGAGAAATGGAAAGGTCCACCTTGGGAACAGGGCCGGCCAGCGTTTGCCTCTCCCTTATTAATTAAACCCAAAGTGTTTGGCTGTTCCTGCAGCCAACCCGAAGCAAAGCCCTCTTCCCCCAACGCTGCCCTCAGCACGGCCGTCGGCCCCCGCGTGTGAGGGGCTCTCCCAGAACTCACTGTGATGAGATACTGTTTTCCATGAGCGTCTGGGTCAGATGTGACATAATCTCTTTCTGGAGGGAATTTTGGGAAGCACTGGAAAACTGCTGCTTCCCAAGTGACAGCAGCAGGATTTTCTTTATGCGCAGTGGGATGCGGGTGGAGGATAAAGCTAAAAGGTAAATAGAAATCTCATCGAGTAACGCAACGTGGGCAAATTCCTAACGACCAAGACACGCACTCTTCTTGCGACGTGTTCACGGGGGAGCTGGACCGACCCAAACCGCCCCCACAGCCCTCAGGACGTGTTCCAGGGGGAGCCGACACAGATCCCTCCCGCCCCCCGGCACAGCTCTGCGCTTCGGCTGCGCAGAATCCCACCTTCGCTCCTGGAACCCAACCGCCCCGACCGCCCCTCGCAGACCCCCGGCGGGTCGGCACGAGCCACCTCCGTGCTCCACCACCAAGACCCATTTGCCATAGTTTAACCCTTACATTAATACACAAACCTGCACGAAAATTCTGTTCTCTGAGAAAAATATACCGGAGAATATTCATATTTTCAATCTGATTCTGAAGATGCAGCTTCAAAACGCAAACGCAGTACCCGGGCAGACTTGTTTTGACTGTGCACATAAATGTTTAAAAGATTGTTTCTGGAAGCCCAGCAAAAGTTGGGCTTGAAATCTCTCAGCGGAATTACATTTTCGTTCAAGCAACACCGCATAGTTTGGAAGCCACAGAAAACATCTATTAAGACAGTTGCTAATTTAGAGAAAAAATGACCCCATCTGGAACAGCGTCTGCAGCGCTGCTCATTGCACCACAAGAAAAATATTATTGTACTGCAGCGTGTGAAGCTTTGTAACAAAGATGACGCCAGGTCAAAAGAATCTAACTTACAAAGAAAGGCTGGTGCTGAGCTCTTGCTTTTACTATAAAAGATTAAGCCCACAAGGAAGTTGAACATGAAGGAAGGGGTGGAAAAAAGATGAACTGAACTGACAATTAACATAAACTTCCCTCCCCCCCACCCCGTGAACAATAAAGACTTCCAGCTCTAGGAGGATGCTTTCCAGTAATGGAAACTGAGGTAAGTAAATTACAGAGACCTTAGGAAGCATTGTTTTGAACATAAAAAAATATAAGCATAGTGAGAGCATTATAGAACCATAGAATGGTTTGGGTTGGAAGGGACCTTGAAGATCATCCAGTGCCACCCCCTGCCCTGGGCAGGGACACCTCCCACCAGCCCAGGTTGCTCCAAGCCCTGTCCAACCTGGCCCTGAACGACTCCAGGGATGGGGCCTCAACAACCTCTCTGCTCAATCAGAGCAGATTGCTTAAGTAAGGCTTAAGTAAATGCAGAGACCCCCCAAAAACCCTCGGGGAGATGACCCCCTGAGTCAGAGACCGCAGTGCCTCCATCAGTGGAGAGGAGTCGTCGGGTATTAACGAACAGCAGCTCGAAGTGAGGGTGGGCTAAGGGTGTACCAAAACCATCTGACGGGCGACACGCAACGCAGGGGGACCACACCAGGCACCTGCCCGCGCAGCAGTGCCGAGCCGCCGTCAGCCCCAGGCACCCGCGGTGGAAGACACAGTGACCAGATATATCCACGGAAGCAAGAGAGGGACCAATGAATGCGGCAATCTCCAGGATCAGGAAACAGCCGAGTGAGATGCAGAGGACCTGAAGCGCAGTTTAAGGCATCCAAAAGGAAACTGGGCGCTTCTCCCCTTTGGCTGAGTTAGTCCTGGGATAAGGCAACGGCAGAGAGGAGGACAGGAACCCCACCAGTGACAAGAATCCCACCGGGGGACAGCTTTGTGCTGCGGCAGCAGGAGGGAAGGGAGCAGGCTCTGAATGGGGCAGCTGTGAAGTGAACCGAGTCCCGAGAGAAGCAGCTGTGGAAACAGAGGTTCTGACAGGGCCTTTGTTAAAACCAAAGTGAGATGAGTTCCTGGAGAGCACCCTGCCAGTGGTAAGGTTCAGGAATGCTAACGAATTTTTCTGAAAGCCGATCTGACATAGTGCAGCTGTGGAAAGCGTGCCAGGGAAGGGAGCAGCAAGCAAACCAACGGGGACAACGGGATGGAGTAGCCAAGATGGAGACCAACTAGTCATGGCCAACACCCACAGAGATCAGCAGCGGTGCAGGGGAGATCACACTTCTCGCAGGACTATGAGCCGTAGCCCACGGATAACTCAAGCCCTGTGTTTCCAGCAGCACGCTGGGCACACGTGGAGGACCAAGCTGGTGACCGCCCCAGGGAGGAGAACCTGGGGGACGCAGGAGCTGGCAGGGGTGGCGAGAGCAGACACGGCTTCCCTCCTCTCTTCTCTCCAGTACTACTCCAGTACTCCAATACTCCATCCACTTCACCCATCCAGCCTGTGACCTGTGCATGGGGACATGGACTTCAGCATACGTGGCTTATGGGCAGATCATATCATGGAATCCCAGGTTGGAAGGGACCTCAAGGATCGTCTGGTCCAACCTTCCTTGGCAAAAGCACGCTCCNCTGCTTCGGTAAGCAGCGACCAGAAGTTCGGACTGACGTTCAACATTCAAGGTCAGCACCCGGCTGTCCTTTCAAATACTTGCACAAAGTGATAAAGTGGAAGGAGGACAAGAAAACAGTTTAATTCAGAATTATTATTTTTTTTCAGTATAATTTATTTGCTCTGGGTGAAATGAGGAGGTGTGAGAAAGCATATCTATTCATGGAGCGAAAAAAACATAACTGGGGATGAAGATGCAAATGCCAATTTCTCTTAAGGGAGAGACACGAGTTTATGGGCAGACCGATTACCCTGTTCTGCTCCGGGTTTCCCTGGCCTTTATAGCATCCTCCCGGCAAAGGCTTCTTGGCCCTCACAAATAAACCCACACCCCTCCCGCGCCTCCCACCACCTACACCCTCCACCGCCTCCTTCCCTCCCTCCTCCCAGCGGAGCCAGGTCCCGCAGGGCACCGACGGCAGTTTGGGATGCTCAGCGCCACATCCAAGGTCTGCCCCCACCAGGGATCGCTTTCTTCAGATTCCACCCCAAGTGCACATCTCCCTCCAGCGCTGTGTCACGGACACCTTCGTTCTCTGTGGGTCATGGCAGTATTTCTGCTTTTTCTGAATTCATGTGACTAGTGCCCCTTTTTTCCTGCTCTGATGTGAAACAGTCTTTTGACTGAAGTTACAACTTGCCAGCCCCAGAAAATTCTCCGTTCAGAAGTTCTGCCAATGCAACGTTGAGTTTGATAACATCTTTTTTTTATCACAGGACTCCTGCATTTTGTTCTCTTTCTCCATTTTGAGCAGTACACTCAATATTTTTCATTGTAGTAGTTTATTAATTACATGGTTGTCTCAAAAAAAAATCGGGGGGAAGAAAAGTGACAGTTTTACTTTTGAAATTCTGATTGATACTGACTCCTTACACAGAAAGAGTAAAGGAAAACAGTGAAGACTAAAAAGAATTTTCAGGTTTTTTTAATATTCCTGCAGCACTGTATTTCCCCATCATTTTATTCAACAGTTGTCTGTGTCCTTAAGAATTTAATATTTAAAAACGCCCATGTCAAAAGCAGAAATACCGTGTGCTTGACAACACATCCTAAAGCATACGGACTGTTTTGCCAAAGGTTAGAGACAACCACAGCATCAGTCCTATAAAAATACATTAAGGTACGGACTACTGCTTATATGTCAAAAATCATCTGCTCGTGTATAAAGCCAGGGACAAAATTAATAAAAGGAAAGCAATCAAAGAAATATGCCCTAAAATCCGTATTTGTCAAGAACAGATAAGAAAACAAAGAACAGAGCACAAAGTAACTCAGTGCTTTATCTGCAAATGAATGAATCCTTTCTTCTACAGTGTTCTGTGATTAGTTAAGAGTAAGAGTTAAGCTCAGAAATAAGTAGTAACAAACAGTGCATGTCCAAATTAACAGCTCCTCTAGTTGTGACATGGTATCAGTCTGTGTGTTTGTAGCCCGAACCCAGAGCAGCAGCTCTCCCCTCGGGTTTCGGCTCCTGAAGCCCTCGGGCAGGCAGAGCGAGAGCCGAGCCGCCCCCCGCCATCGGTCACCGACCAAGAGACCTCCCTTTGCCGCGGCTGGAAATCTTTCAATCTCGTACCTTTTCCTGCCGAACCAGCACAGCTGGAGTCTTCCCTTAACCCCCAGCGTAGTCATTTGCTGAGCTTCAGACTTAGCATTTTACCAAGAGATAGGAAAACCTCATACATCTGCTAAGTTCAGTCCTTCTAGGAACTATTCCAGTAAGATGCTTTGTGTTTCCCGCTCCATGAAAAAACAAAAAAAATTAAATCTCATCTACAATTGACCTTGACGGATACTGAGAACATTTGGCACCTATTAAAACCCCTTTAAGATGAGACCCCCTGAGCTATATAAAGAAATGTAAATGTGCACTTTATACCACGTTTAGTTCTCTGGAAACACTACCGCGGTAGGTTCAGTCAGTTATTTTCCATTGAAAAGTCATCTTAAAATATGTCCAGAACTAACTTTTTAAACGTTTATTGAGCAAGTAGGAGCCCTCTATACCATCCTACGCATCTGCTTTTTGCAGGCAAACTATTAAAAGAAATACCTGACAAAGATCTGCATAGCATTGTCGTCATTCATCTGTCTGGTCCACAGACAGGCACCGGGGACAGTCGGAGAAATACAAAAATCCACTTCATTAACTTCTGTACTGAGAATTATTCCTTCTTACAACGCACAAGGTCATTAGAACCTCTGTCAGACCACATCTAGGACGCGGGGGCAAAGCCAGGAACCACCAACAGCGGGCAGCTCTGTCTCGGTTGGCACCAGAGCTGCTGTCATCAGAGCCACAACCCACTGAAGCGTCCACGAACAAATCCCCAATCAAAGGACAGGAGGAGAAAATACGCTGGAGGTCTCAGAGGCCCAAGAACACCACTGCCACTGGAGAAATGGAAAGGTCCACCTTGGGAACAGGGCCGGCCAGCGTTTGCCTCTCCCTTATTAATTAAACCCAAAGTGTTTGGCTGTTCCTGCAGCCAACCCGAAGCAAAGCCCTCTTCCCCCAACGCTGCCCTCAGCACGGCCGTCGGCCCCCGCGTGTGAGGGGCTCTCCCAGAACTCACTGTGATGAGATACTGTTTTCCATGAGCGTCTGGGTCAGATGTGACATAATCTCTTTCTGGAGGGAATTTTGGGAAGCACTGGAAAACTGCTGCTTCCCAAGTGACAGCAGCAGGATTTTCTTTATGCGCAGTGGGATGCGGGTGGAGGATAAAGCTAAAAGGTAAATAGAAATCTCATCGAGTAACGCAACGTGGGCAAATTCCTAACGACCAAGACACGCACTCTTCTTGCGACGTGTTCACGGGGGAGCTGGACCGACCCAAACCGCCCCCACAGCCCTCAGGACGTGTTCCAGGGGGAGCCGACACAGATCCCTCCCGCCCCCCGGCACAGCTCTGCGCTTCGGCTGCGCAGAATCCCACCTTCGCTCCTGGAACCCAACCGCCCCGACCGCCCCTCGCAGACCCCCGGCGGGTCGGCACGAGCCACCTCCGTGCTCCACCACCAAGACCCATTTGCCATAGTTTAACCCTTACATTAATACACAAACCTGCACGAAAATTCTGTTCTCTGAGAAAAATATACCGGAGAATATTCATATTTTCAATCTGATTCTGAAGATGCAGCTTCAAAACGCAAACGCAGTACCCGGGCAGACTTGTTTTGACTGTGCACATAAATGTTTAAAAGATTGTTTCTGGAAGCCCAGCAAAAGTTGGGCTTGAAATCTCTCAGCGGAATTACATTTTCGTTCAAGCAACACCGCATAGTTTGGAAGCCACAGAAAACATCTATTAAGACAGTTGCTAATTTAGAGAAAAAATGACCCCATCTGGAACAGCGTCTGCAGCGCTGCTCATTGCACCACAAGAAAAATATTATTGTACTGCAGCGTGTGAAGCTTTGTAACAAAGATGACGCCAGGTCAAAAGAATCTAACTTACAAAGAAAGGCTGGTGCAGAGCTCTTGCTTTTACTATAAAAGATTAAGCCCACAAGGAAGTTGAACATGAAGGAAGGGGTGGAAAAAAGATGAACTGAACTGACAATTAACATAAACTTCCCTCCCCCCCACCCCGTGAACAATAAAGACTTCCAGCTCCAGGAGGATGCTTTCCAGTAATGGAAACTGAGGTAAGTAAATTACAGAGACCTTAGGAAGCATTGTTTTGAACATAAAAAAATATAAGCATAGTGAGAGCATTATAGAACCATAGAATGGTTTGGGTTGGAAGGGACCTTGAAGATCATCCAGTGCCACCCCCTGCCCTGGGCAGGGACACCTCCCACCAGCCCAGGTTGCTCCAAGCCCTGTCCAACCTGGCCCTGAACGACTCCAGGGATGGGGCCTCAACAACCTCTCTGCTCAATCAGAGCAGATTGCTTAAGTAAGGCTTAAGTAAATGCAGAGACCCCCCAAAAACCCTCGGGGAGATGACCCCCTGAGTCAGAGACCGCAGTGCCTCCATCAGTGGAGAGGAGTCGTCGGGTATTAATGAACAGCAGCTCGAAGTGAGGGTGGGCTAAGGGTGTACCAAAACCATCTGACGGGCGACACGCAACGCAGGGGGACCACACCAGGCACCTGCCCGCGCAGCAGTGCCGAGCCGCCGTCAGCCCCGGGCACCCGCGGTGGAAGACACAGTGACCAGAAATATCCACGGAAGCAAGAGAGGGACCAATGAATGCGGCAATCTCCAGGATCAGGAAACAGCCGAGTGAGATGCAGAGGACCTGAAGCGCAGTTTAAGGCATCCGAAAGGAAACTGGGCGCTTCTCCCCTTTGGCTGAGTTAGTCCTGGGATAAGGCAACGGCAGAGAGGAGGACAGGAACCCCACCAGTGACAAGAATCCCACCGGGGGACAGCTTTGTGCTGCGGCAGCAGGAGGGAAGGGAGCAGGCTCTGAATGGGGCAGCTGTGAAGTGAACCGAGTCCCGAGAGAAGCAGCTGTGGAAACAGAGGTTCTGACAGGGCCTTTGTTAAAACCAAAGTGAGATGAGTTCCTGGAGAGCACCCTGCCAGTGGTAAGGTTCAGGAATGCTAACGAATTTTTCTGAAAGCCGATCTGACATAGTGCAGCTGTGGAAAGCGTGCCAGGGAAGGGAGCAGCAAGCAAACCAACGGGGACAACGGGATGGAGTAGCCAAGATGGAGACCAACTAGTCATGGCCAACACCCACAGAGATCAGCAGCGGTGCAGGGGAGATCACACTTCTCGCAGGACTATGAGCCGTAGCCCACGGATAACTCAAGCCCTGTGTTTCCAGCAGCACGCTGGGCACACGTGGAGGACCAAGCTGGTGACCGCCCCAGGGAGGAGAACCTGGGGGACGCAGGAGCTGGCAGGGGTGGCGAGAGCAGACACGGCTTCCCTCCTCTCTTCTCTCGAATACAATACTCCATCCACTTCACCCATCCAGCCTGTGACCTGTGCATGGGGACATGGACTTCAGCATACATGGCTTATGGGCGGATCATATCATGGAATCCCAGGTTGGAAGGGACCTCAAGGATCGTCTGATCCAACCTTCCTTGGCAAAAGCACGCTCCAGACAAGAAGGCCCAGAATCCTGTCTCGCTGAATCTTCGAAGCATACAATGATAGGGAATCCACCACTTCCCTGGGGAGATTATTCCAACAGCTGATTGTTCCCATTGTGAAAAATATTCCTCTTGTGTCCAACTGGAATGTCCCCAGGAGTAATTTGTACCCATCACCCCTTGTCTTTTCCATGTGACTCCTTGTAAAAAGGAAGTCTCCATCTTCTCAAGTTGACGATGCTCAAAGGTTTTAATAAGGACCAACTAAAGAGCCTTTAACAAAGTCTTCATAAAAACTGACAAATTGTTCCTGTTGGAACAGTGTTGAATTTTCTAGTGTTGCACACATAAAAATCTGAATTATAGTTTGGTATTAAAGTTGGACAAGGAACTGATAAAGCCCTCCATTCAAATATGGCTTGCTCAAACCTCTGTCATTCCTCTGCAGCCAAAGCAACATGTGGCAATACTCCATCACACTTCCACGCGTATGGGACAGGCATCAGCCAGGAAACACACACACGTCACTAACGATACTCCTCTGCCTCCAAAAGCCATTCCCACCTAAACCCACGAGCAAATTTCTCCCCAACAGCAGCACCGTTACCCACAGAAATCTATCAATACTCATCCTCTAAAGCAACTGCAGCGAATGCTGCCCATCCCCGGGCAACGCAGTGGGGGTGTGCCGTGGTGCGACGGCAACGTGCCGGGCTGCCTGAGGGAGCGCAGGTCCCCACCGCCGCGCTGGCCCCGGCTGAGGCCGTCTGCCGCACCGCACCGAATGCCGTTCCCCGAATCCTCAACCACAGTTTCACATGAAATTACTCTTTCTGAAGAAAGGTGATCTGTACTGGCTGAGATCAGTGGGAAACGAAGATACCACGCATTCGAGCGCCACGCCAAGCCGGTCGTTGAGTAATCCACATTTCAGCCGAATTAAACGGTGCGCAGTTATACAGGACCACAAACATCTGTTTTCAAGAGGTGTCCGGATCATTGGCAGCTAATTGTACTTCTCTGTTACATTCCCTGCCATATGCTGGGGGATCATCTCAGCAAGCAACAGGGATTTTCATCTCAAATCCTAACAAATCTGCTCTGCGAGGCGTCGTGGTTTTCCCCGTGTCACTCATCAGACGATACCCCTCAGCTGCTCCTCTGCTCTCTCCACGCCTCGCGCCTGCTCTTTCACAGCGCCCAAAGGCTCCTGCGCCCTGCCTAGCCACAACTGACCGTTTCTTCACGCCATCCGAGAAAAAATTCCCTCCCTTGCCAGGAGTAAATATAGAATTTACCTCTTGTACGCGCTCGCACTCGGGCTGTCCCCTGCCCCGCCAGCGCTGCCACCGGCACGAGGGGTCGGGGAGCAGCGTCCGCGCTGGGCAGAGCTCTGAACGCCTCCGTCCCCCTCGGCGGGAGCGGCTTCGGCCGCCTCCGACCCCCGTCCGGGGCTGTGTCTGCACACGCGAAGGGCAAAGGGAGATGGTCGGGGGTTGTGAGCAGCCTCATTAACCAGGATTCAGAGATCTCTGGGGCACTTTGCTTGGCGAAACCAAGGTGCCGACGCCGAACGCTGTGATGGCGCTTTTGTGGCCATAAGAAAAGTGTATATACACAAACAGAATTTGATCTTTGGCGCTCAGAAGCAAAAACCACAAAACCGGAGGTGACTGCAGCACTGACAACAGACGAGGGACGGACTGCGCCGGCGCCCGCAGTGACGCCCTTCTGCGGGACGTCAGCAGGGACATCACCAGTCCGCCACAGTCCCCGACCTGGTGCCGTGGGGTACAAAACCTCACTCAAGCTTTCGCCTCTCCCTTCCCCAGCAAGGTGCTACCTGTGCAGGGCTTTCTGACGGACCGCCCCGGCGCTCCAGCCCCAGGAGTGCTGCCGGGAAGAGGGGCGGCTGTCCGCAGGTGCGTCCACCCCGCACATCCCGTCCACCCCGCACATCCCGTCCTCCAGACGAACGGACGGCAGCGGACTTGCTCTCGGAGGAGCTGCGGCAGACCGGCCTGTGGGTGGGCAGAGCTGGGGGGACGCAGCAGTCCCGTCTCCCCCCAGCCCTCGGAGGGACAGCAGCGTGGTGAGAAGTTCCTGCAATCCCGCAGCTTCCACCGGTGCCACGAGCGGTGCTGCTGCTGGCGAGGAGGGACGTGTGGACGGGGTATTTTTATCTCCTCTTCGTTCCCATCCCCGTCGAGCCAAAACAAACTTCAGCTAGTTAGAGGTGGGAAAGATGGTTCACGATGAGACGAGGATTCCCTGGCGCGACTTGCGTGTCACCGCTGGACGTGTGCCGCTGCGGTGGCACAGCTGCATCGGTGATGGCCTCCCAGCTTCCAGGGACCTTGCCAGACGAAAGCAGCAGACCGACTGCTTGATTTTTAGCAGCTGAAGAGCAGCAGTAAACCGCATAAGTATTATGTAAAGCGATCTTTTTCTAAGTATATGTTCATTGTGCGCAGAAGAAGTGGATTTAATTACAAACAACTGGAAGTTTTTAACAGTCTGGATTGCCCCCTACTCCCCTTCTGAAATCTAAGGCTTGGCAGCAGCTTTTGGGTTTCATTGCGAGTCTTCTAAGTATTTCCTTGGAAAGACTTTACACTTGGTCCCAGGCAAGAAGTCAAAATCAACATTTAAAAAGCATGCCCTGCATAATTTCCAGGACTCGGGAGCACTAAGGTATACTTACAGAGGCCAGGAGGAGAACTGCTTTCTGTGCTTTTTGACTTTGTGCATAAAGCTGGTCTTCAGACAAGGAAGTTTATATTCCAAATAATATTTTTAACTACATGCGGTCAAGTACATAACTGATCAGGCCTTTCCTCAACCCCCTCCCAAAATAAGCCTGAATGGTAAATATCTTTGCAGTCTTTTGTTTTTGCTTAGACCTCTACTAGGCGTGACAGATGCTCAAACCTAATACAGAATTATTCAACGGCAGAAAAGGTTTCAAATAACATTTTCTTAAACTCCCTTATACAGCAAAACTCCAGTTTGGGCCCGAAAGTGACACTCAGGCTAAACCGGCTGGTTCTGCACTGCGGTGTGTCACACACCGTCTCGTGGTGTGTCACCGTCCCTTTGCCCGGGGGACGGCACGCTGTCCCCTTGCCGACACTGGTGACCCCCGCTGCCGCGGGCTCCGGGAGGGGACGGCGGGCACTGTCCTGCCTCTGGGAATTGTCCCATCGGCATCGGTGGCACTGCCGTGGAGGCGGCAAGGCTGAAACTCCAAAGGCCAGCAATGAAATTTGGCCCTTTCCATCTCTGCTAACCAAACAGACTGGCGCAAACTGCTTCCCACCGTCCAGCAGCAGTGCACGTGGCACTTCTGGGTACAAGGATATATACATGTTTAAGGACTATCCACTCAAATTTTATCTCAATTTTGGTTTTGGGGAAAAACAGGTAAGAAGGAGTATTTTCCTTGTGAATATTTGAAGGGTTTTTAAAAACAAATACATATTCTTCTGGAATACCTGTGAATCGAGTCCCGCATCTGTCACTGCCCAAAACCACAAAACACTACAGACAAGAGACTAAACTTCACCGAAGCTGAGAGAAACGAGAGCACAAGCAGTGTTAAGGAATCGGGCTTAGAGGAGAAAATATCTTTTAGCTTTTACAGTCTAAAAGGTATTTGTTGTATGTTTTTAATCAACAGAGAAAAAACAGGTCTATCAAATTGTGAATTTCCTGTGTGGGCATAGGGCAAGGAAAGCATCAGGAGAGTGTTTATGCAGTATGTTTCTTCCAAACAGATAGTTTTCGCTGGTATTTATAAAAAACAAAATGAGCATGCAGATTTTCAGCTCACAATAGCATCCCCTTCTCTCAGTGCCTCCATTTCCTCCCCTTGTAAAGTCCCAGTCCCACAAATCCCCCAGCGCTCCAGAAAACCTCCCGGATAACCGGCGATCCTGAGATTTCAGCCTAAAACACAACCAGAAGAAATGCAAACCCAAACAAACACAGCCCACAAACTGAAACGTTTGTTTGGCGGAGGGGGGGTGGGGAAGGGAAGAGGAAGGGGTTGCGGTGTCACTGAGAAAGAGAAGGACAAACCCTATAAAGTGCCTTTTTTTCCTCCTTCCCGCAGCAGCATCTCCCCGTCGCAGCCCGCGCTCCGTGCCCCGCGTGCCGTGCATGCCCAAACCGCTCTCCGGGCACTGCCGCGGTGCAGCGCGGCGCCCCAACGTCTCGGGCAGCGCCGGGGCACACAGCTCCCGCGGGGTGCCCCCGAACCCGGCCGCGGGCCCCGCACCGTCCGCCTCCCCCCACGCAGCACGGCGAGAGCCCACGCGCTCTGGGGAAGCACGCGAGGGCATCGCCCCGCTGCCGGCGTCCCGGCCAAACCGCCGCGAGCAAAACCAGGAGTCGGAGAGGACTACAGCGGTGGCCCTGCTCTGATGCCCGGCACTCGTCTCCTACGGCGCAAGGCGACAGGAGAAGCTCAGGGCAACGCTACGCGTGTCATCCTCAGGAGCAGCAGCCATGCCCTCTGCCTGGTGTGGCACCGGCACATCGGGCACTCACCGCACGATGGAACTACACCCGGAGCCGCTCCTCGCGCACTGGGCCAGCCGGTACGAGCCGAGCTCTTCCACTGCCCACCACTGCTCCCGTCGTGCAGAGGAAGACGAAGGTGAAGCTGGAGCCCCTTCAGTCCCANCCAACAGGGATGAAGAGACAGCCTGATCCCCAGGGGCACTCCGCTATTTTTGCCTTGACAGAAAGAGGAAAGGGCACAGAGTAGCAGTAAAACTGCAGTTATCAGGTTATTTTAATTTGCAATGATGAGAAAGTGGAGCCGGGCTCTCCACGAACACGCGCCAACCAGCGCGTGATGAAAAGCTCTACAGCTCCCTAGCGAAGTCCGGAGCTGGAGCCTGGAGAAGCCCTTTGGTTCCCGCACGCGGTGGCACACAACACACCTTCACCAGCAGCAGGACCACCACCACGATTGTTTCAGGGACATATGAACTCTCTGCAGCAGGACAGGAACAATTTAAGGCTGCAGTTCCGGTCTCCGGCTGTCCGACTGCCCGTGGCCAACGCAGCACAGCCCGAGGGCGAGCACAGGCACGGCGCCCACGAGCTGCTCCGCAGGGCAACCCGCTCCTCAGCCGTCACAGCAGCGCCTCTGAGACACCACCGAACTTCAAAATCCAATAAATGCTCCCAAAATGCAAGCCTTAGCTTTTTAAAAGCAACTTATTTTGGGTTGGCATTCCCGTAATTTAACACGGAGGAAGCCCATGGCAGGCAGAGACGCGCGACCCGCCGGGGACGCGGCAGCACTGCGCGCAGGGGGACACCGCTCCGCCATCACGTCCCAAACTGTGCTTTAGAGCGAAAGCCTCTTCCGTGCAAATCCATACAAAAACACTTCCCCAGTCACACCGGCAGCACTCCCTTCACAGGTAAATGGCGGTGGGCGGACGGGGGAAGCTGCCGGGGACATTCCCATGAGCGGTTCCCGCAGCCCCTTCCCACCGGCGTGATGACAAATGCCATTTGGGATGGGTGAGCGCTCGGNCGTCCCAAACTGTGCTTTAGAGCGAAAGCCTCTTCCGTGCAAATCCATACAAAAACACTTCCCCAGTCACACCGGCAGCACTCCCTTCACAGGTAAATGGCGGTGGGCGGACGGGGGAAGCTGCCGGGGACATTCCCACGAGCAGCTCCCGCAGCCCCTTCCCACCGGCACAGTGACAAATGCCATTTGGGATGGGCGAGCGCTCGGGCCCTCCATTCTTTTGTTTTTCCACTGAACCCGGTACAGTTCCTTGAGGTTGAAGTCATGACTTGAGGGCAGCACTGCTGCGCATGAACGACCCCGTGCGGGGCAGAGGCGAGTGGATTTGGGGTCTGAGCGTACCGTCAGCCCAGTGCCTGCTGCGACGCAGACAGACCGGGGGGAGGCACCCAGCTGGGCTGGTTGGTGTGCTGTCTGTGATTTAAACACACAAAGTAGATTGTAAAACTGCATCGCATTTCTTGTTAGGAACCGACCCATCCTCCTGAGATCCACCTCCTTCAGCGGGCAAAATAAGCAGCAGCAACTTTCTGACATCTGTTTAACACCCTCTGCCTCCCCACCCACCCCACCGTCCTCAGTGCAGAGGACATTCATCTTTATTTTTCCTTTTAGTGACATGCAAATCTTCTAAAACACTGCTGAGAGGCAGACACTGGGGATTTTCTTTGCAGAGGGAACACGTTAGAGGAAGTAAAGAAAACTTGAGCTGAGCTATTTATAAAGCATTGGGTGGCTTGTTCCTCAAATGCTGCATTGACCGGGGGAACAACGAGAATAAGTCATGGAGTTCAAACTGCCTTCTCGAGACACATCCTTCAGGTCCAGATATCCAAAGCATTACAGAGTTAAACGCTGGTAACCGGGCTTTCTTACGACAAGTGCCTGAGTTATCCTTGCTCCAGGAAATTGCCGAGCTTTTTTTTCTTGCCTTTTCTAAATTATAGCAATTCGAAGGAAATTCAATGAAATCATGCATATTTGTGAATAAGCACGCTGCCAAATTTAAGGGAGCCAGGGAAGAGCTGCATGTAATTAGAACTAACTGCGCTCGTCAAGGTTCCTCCTCAATGCGCGTGAACACACCTTATGGAGATGTGGGGATATCCATAGCGCACGAAATGGTCATAAAGACACTCTCCACATTTCTGTTGGGATGACTATTAATCCCTTTCCTCTGACACCACAGGTTTTGCCCACGCGAGGATTGCCGGCTAACGCACTTTGCGGCATCTTCCTGGAGGCCGGTGCACACGTGGAGCTCCAGCAGCCGAGGCACTGCTGCGTGAGGCTGCTCAAGGGCAGACAGCACTGGAACGGCACCAGAATTTGGTGCAAAGGTGGCCCACGTGTCCATGCAAGAAGCTCACCGAGGCACAGAGCGAGGGGGATTAGCTCACGCAAACCCCGCGAAGCCCACCCGTCCGCCTGAAACGCCACGGCCAGGGTGGATGCGCCGGTACCTCTCTCTCTGTTCTACTATAAGGTCCAACCCTGCTCAAGAGTACGTTGAAGTCATGAGTTATTTGTGAGGAACACTTGAGGGGCCTAAGCCCTTCCCCTGCAAAGGGCAAAAATATTCAGTGATTTCTGGAAAAGTTCTCTTAAGGTTACAGGAGATGCCAAAGGAGAACACGAACAAAGCACCAGCGCGTACAAATGCTTTTAGCAGAAATACTTGAAAGTGCTAAAAATTAAAACATCAGCCGTGTAGCTTCAGCAGCGTCACTGGCAGACTAACAGGCACAGAAGCCCTTCTAGTTTTGCATGGAAATTTTTTCAGGAGTAATGACATACACTACACCTTCATGGTCATGCACGTTTGGAGTCAAGGTGGGATGGCACTGTACACGTCTCTCGAGTCTCTCATCCCTCCTTCCCAAGGAAGCCACACGAAGAACAAGGGTTAACAGGGAATTACTAGATTCTTCTTATAGAAAAATAAATGGGTAGACATCAGGTATGAAAACCAGAGAGGTCATAGCTGGAGGGTCCTTCCCTAACCCTGACTGCAGCGTCTTCACCCAGCCCAAGGAGGGAAAACAGAATTTCTCTGTAGTCCAGACATTCTCCCTGCAGGCACCTGCCAGAGCTGCCCCGGACACCCCTTTAAGGCCGCGTGCAGTATCGCAGACACAGCTCCAACACCCACATTGGAGAAAAATGCTGAGAAACAGGAGAGAATCTCAACAGCATTTTTGTAGGCAGCTCCAAAACCTTCACAAGTGCCCCGCGCATCAGACAGAAGGAGTTTGTGTGTACTTCGTTACAGCAGTACAGTTGGAACTACAAACAACATTAACACACTTGGTCTGCTCTCTCTTCCTGTTCCTTTATCTTCTTTCATTTATTTCCAAAGCACTTTTTCTTTTCAGCAGCACCAGGTCAGGTCCAATCCTCCTCTCTCGCGTTTCTTCACCGCTGGTCCGTTCCATGGGCCGTTCCCCGCCAGGACACCGCCGGCCCCGCGGGACGCGCGCAGCAGAGCCTTCGGCTCACCCAGTCCCAGTGCAGACGGGACCCGACGGCTGCGCAGAGGCGATCATGACATCGTCTGCTCTGCAAACGGACGGTGCTGACTCAGCAAGAGCACGACGAGCTTCTGCCGGCCCTGTGGCACCTCAGCCAGCCGCGCTTAGAGCCCGCCACGCCAGCCACCAGTTAAAAACGTAACAGCACAGGTGAGACCCAAGTGCCACCACTTAACTGCTGTTGTTAATTGCTATTAACTGCTGTTGTGCTCAGCAGGTAACCTCCCTGTAACCGGGGGCTGTAAGTGGAGTTCCACAAGGTTGCATCTTCCTTTCAAGTCAGGCCGCCCATTCACACCTGAAAACCCTCTGCCCCGACCCCTCTCCAGGCCCAAAGGAAAATTTGTTGGGACTCGGCTGCCCCGATAACGAACTTGTGACTGCAGCCAACCTGCGTGCCAACCTGGGTGAGGCGTCACGTCCCTCAGGCAAGGAACGCGGTGGCTTCGCTCGCTGCGTGTGATGCCGGTAGGTGCCACAGCCGTCCCCTCTACAGGCGGAAAGGGAAAGCTGCTATCTTCCTTCAGAGTAACAGAAACGGAACAAACAGCTCAAAAGCGGTAGTCAAAGAGAGCACCGTTGGGGTGGAGTTTTAGCTTTAAAAAAAAAATTTTTTTCTGATAACTCTGAAGTTACGTCCACGGCTACACATGAATGCAGCCTCTCTGAGGGATGGATGAGGATCTTTATCCCACCAGGCATCTAACGAGTGAAAACACAGATTACCACGGACGCAGAGACCGCGTACATGCTGGGGACGGGGGAGATGAGGCACCTCTGTGCCGCTGTCTGACGGCACAGCTGTGGTTGGTGCGCAGGATCAGGGAATGCCCCAAATTCCTCACCCCCTTCCCACAGAAACCCACGGTTACACCTGCACAGAGCGTCCCGTCAGCGTTGGCTGTGACTGTGAAAGTAATCATTTTGCAGTTTGGATCTCCATACAGAGAGCGCCATCCCAACGTCACCACAGCGCACCACCCACTAACGCCTCACACAACGCTGTTACAGCAGCGCTGTGGGGGTGTCCTGACGCCCGCCCTTCCCACACCCCCTCTGAAGCAGCTCAAACTTTGCCAGACTCCAAACGCGCTGGCTGAAGCTCTCCGCACCATGTGTCTGCCTGAGGCTAATGATTTTCTTGTTCATGTGGAGGTGGTACAGGGAAAAAGTCAGGGTCGGGAGCTCTGAAGGAAAAAAGACCCCACAACACAAAAAAACTCCACACACAAAAACCCCAAATCCAAAAAACAAAACAAAGAAAAAAGCAGGGAATGATGAGTAGTTTGCCTGTCTCCTTTCTATGAAATTTTAAAATGGGAGCAGGAGAGAAACTACTTTACTAAGTGATCCAAAGCATAGAGATGCCAGTGCTGAAGACCCCACATTGCTCCAGGGTTCAGTGAACGTTCCCCAAGTCACAGCGCGGGTCCTGGAGCCACCACTGCTTGCACACCGCCTAAAGCCTTCTTAAAGTCTGCAAAGCTTTCCAGGTATTTTTGTTCTGGGTCTTTGCTCCAGACCCAGAAGATCTCCGTTTACCAACGGAACAGGCAGCGCTCTACGCACTCTTCATCCCAGGGCAGGTCCGCAATTAGCGCACCACCTCCTGCCGTCCACAGCAGCACCGTCGTGTCTGCACTGGAACGTACTGGGCAGACGGAAACCACAGAGATTCCCCTGTCCGGGTGTTCTTGTAGTCTCTGGTAATTACTGGGGACCCCACTGGAAAATGCTGTGGTTCCTTCACCACCACCGCCAGTCCCTTTGGGGAACACCCCGCAGTGCGGCCAGCGCAGCACAGGGCGCACGGTGATCAGCGCAGCCGCCCCTTGCGAGGCCCTCGCACCGCAGGCGGCCCCAAGGATGGAACCCGGGAGATTTTGGGTTTCCTATTCCTGCTCTTCTTAAAGTGGAAATTAAATACCAATTTGGTATAACATGTTTACTGACAGAAATCTTGTTGAAGAATTAGCAGTGCCAGGATACGGGTTCCCTCTACATTTAGTCTATTCTGTTCTTTATGTCTTCTACACAATCTTCCAATAAGGATCAGGCACTTTTTTGTGGGGTGTGTGCCCCCTCTTCCAGCTCACAGTACCCGGGGCACGAGAAACAAAGGGGCTGTTTGTGAATGGAACTGTTGTCAACCGGGATGGGCTCCCGAGAGATGGGACGTGGTCGGGTGCTCCAGCACGTGCCCACCTTTGTACCGGGCACCTTCCCCTGCCCGCCCGACCCCCTGCCGCCCTTGTCCCATGGCTGGTGGGCAAGGAGGGCAATCATAGAATGGTTTAGGTTGGAAGGGGCCTTGAAGATCATCGAGTTCCATCCCCCCTGCCATAGGCAGGGACACCTCCCACCAGCCCAGGTTGCCCAAGGCCACCTCCAGCCTGGCCTTGAACACCTCCAGGGATGGGGCCTCAACAACCTCTCTGGGCAACCTGGGACAGTGCCTCACCACCCTCACAGTGAAAAACTTCTTCCTAATGTTCAATCTAAACCTGCCCTCTTCCAGTTTGAAGCCATTCCCCCTCGTCCTATCACTCCATGCCCCAGTAAAAAGTCCCTCCCCAGCTCTCCTGTAGGCCCTTTAGGGACTGGAAGGCCGCAATAAGATCTCCCCGGAGCCTTCTCTTCTCCAGGCTGAACAGCCCCAACTCCTTCAGCCTCTCCTCACAGGAGAGCAAGAGAGAGGACACCTCGCGGGACTGGCCACAATGAGCCACCCGGAGAAGCAGAGCAGCTCCGTTCTGCCGCAGAGCTGCCGTGGCCGACCCCACCGCAGGCGCCCACCGCAGCTCCCGGCGGCACCTCCCCCCGCCAAAGCTCACCCTGCAAGAGTGAGCTCTGCTCTCTGAACACAGAGCGTTATTAAAAAAAAGCCGAGTACTACAGGGGAAAATTAGCCTTAGGCAAAGACGGGGCATTTGAAATCAGTGGGAGCTTCGGACCATTTTAGCTTTAGTCTTTGGTGGCATTTCCCTCTTGGGCATCCACAAAAGGAGAGCGGTGCCACCTCATCTCACAGCGCCGTGCGGGGACACGGGCGAAGCGTTCGGTGCCTGCAGTGATCAGTGCTACAGCAAAGCCCACGAGGAGCTCAACAGTTCCTTATTCAGCGCAGGGCAGGGATGGTGTGTCGTACAGAGGGCACAGGGTGACACATTGTGAGAGGGGGACAAGAACACTGAATAGCGGCTCATTCACTGCACAACATCCATCTTGTGCCCCGAACGCAGCACGAGCCCTGCGGGGAAAAAACACAATGTAAACCATACAAGACAGTCTTTAATTACATGGTATGGAGGGGTTACCATGCAGCACGCACGCGGAGAGGGTGACTGCGGTTACTCTTCACGCTGAGATTTCCTAGCTTTTTAAAGTACGTTTTTCTTCCTGTATAATACATCCCCCCTATAAAAACTACAAGTTTGCATGCCCTATATTCATATTTGTACCAATATAAATATTTCTGTTAGAAACATTTTTACTTAAGCACTGATGTAGATAAAATTCAGAATGACCATTATTTAGTATATTATAGTTTGATATAAATGCCTAAGATGACGAGTGCATATATCTGTATTGGCATATTGACATCCACGTTTCCTTTTCAATATGGGAATAAGCTACCAGTACGTTTTACATAGGTAAGAGTTCAGCCTGAGAGTGAACAAACTCAGCACGCACCGGCCGGCCGGGCGGCACGAGGGGCCGCAGCTCCCACAGCAAACCAGGCAGAGGGGGGGACGGCCACGGGAAAGCAACGCGTCCCCCAGGAGAGCTGAACCGCCGGCTCGGGCAGAGTCGGGGTTTGTTGGAAAATACTAACCGATCGACAGCGTTAAACCCCGCAGGCAGGACGACAATTCTTTGTTCTCATGTAATATTTGTTGTAAGATAAAAAACACAATTTAAGTAGAATTATACTTTAAAGTCTTTAAAAAAAAGGATAAAGGAAGACCCAACATTACTGTCACCAGTGAGAAAGCACACGCAGACTGGAATTCTTTTATGGCAAAGTTTAAAATCCTTTCCCCCATATGCACACACTTTCCATTTCAGAGCCAGGATTGTCGTCAAACAAAAACCAACTTCCACGTGCTCAAAATGACCCTCCAGCACCCAGCAGTAGCCCTGAGCTCACACTACGTTGCCAACGTAACGACGATTGTAATCTTGAAGTTGCAATTTGTGCCGTACGCTAAATCAAATCCAATGAGATTACACCCGATTGTGCATTTTCCTTTCACAAAAACAAAGCAAAAAACCTACTCTGCTGCAAGTAAAAAGTCAGGTTATTGCTTCAAAAATAGAGCACGTGTTATGATCTTTGCTCTACTGAAATTAACAGAGATTTCAGGAATCTGGAATTTACCTTATACATCTGTGGTGATGAAAAAGGACCCCCAAAAAATGATGAAAAAGACCTAAAAATCAAGTAACAGGATATACAGATATCCACTGGGTAACTGCACCCGTGCACTGCACATCCCTGAGCACTCCGATAAAATGAGGAACTTTCCTTCCAAAAGAGGAACTGCGACATGGGAACACAAGTATGGGTTGTGCCGAAGCGCACTAATCCGAGTGACGCTCGGGGGCAGAGACCGGAGCGTGCAGCGGGCGGGCTGCTACCCACACACCGCACACGGGGCAGCCGCGGGCACCAGGGACTCCGGGCACCCCCGCGTTCCCTACAGCCCAGCACGTGACAGGAGGACATGCTCTACATTTGCAGCCCTTGAAAGGGTACGAGCTAACACAGCCTTATGTTAAAATCATTTACTCCTGGGGACAGACCCCTCCTGAAGCATCAGTGTTACTTTCAAAGACGGAGCATCCCCCTGCGCTGCCCTCGGCTGTCCCATCGGTGATAAGGTCCTGCAGGAGCACATCAGCCTAAGAAGTTGGGAGCACGAGCGGGAAACCGCAAGTACCTATCACAGCTTTTGCCATTGAGCCTTCAGCCCCAAGCGAGGAGACACCCCCAGCTCTGCTCCTCTTCAGTCTTTTTTCCCCCCTGACCTTAACTCCATTCCTTGGAATAAGACTCAGCTGCAGCTTCAAATCCCCGCTAGATGCTCCTGCTCCCCTCATTCAGCTTTACTGGCCCGCACGGTCTGCATGTGTAACCCACCAGCATCTAAGCCCCAGCACAGAGACACTCAGCTGTGGCAGCGATGCCTGCACGATGCCTGCACATAAAGTACAACCAAATACACCCCAAACTACTTCTTCCAGTTTAGAAATAAAAAATTCACAAAGTCAGAGTGAGAGCGGGATGCAGGGGAGAAGCAGCAAGGGAAGGAAGCTAACGGGAAAACTGACAGTCCCCACGCAAGGAGCGGGGAAATGGGTCTCTCGGGCATCCCAAGATTTACAAGAGGGCCAGAAAGTGACTTCCTGCTATTCAAGTCCAGGCTGAAGTGTAACAAACCACTGCCAGCGTAAGACTGGCTCATATCCATCAGATTGACAAAGAATGCTCTCTCTGTTGGCTTCACCATAGATAATTTCAAACTGCTAAGATGTTGTTTAAACCACTCAATGTTTAATGTCATTTCTGCAAAGAACAGTTCTGTGGCACATGTTAGAAGCAATATTAAAAACCAGGCGACTGAAATGCTGTCTACTGCAAATACAGACGCCTATCAGACAGCCTTTATGACTTAAAGGCTTGCACATTAACATCAAAATTAGCCCTACTGGTTTTTTTCCCCCTAATTATTTAATCTACAAAGAAAACCCAATTCTCACCGCTCGTTCTCCAAGCACTTGTTCGCTGCAGAACAAACACTAAATACGCTATAAAAGCCGCACCGCCCAAACCGCCCGAATCCCCCCGCGCAGCCCGTGTCCCACGGGACAGCCGCCGCGCTCGGAGCCGCGATGTCCCCCCGTCCCCGTCCCCGCGCACACCCACCCGTGGGCAGGTGCTGCTCGGCCCCTTCTCGCAGCGGGTGTGTGCCCCACGGACCGCTGCACCCGCGCAGCTCCCACCACGCCAGAAGGAGCTGTACCTCTAGAATAAGAACTTTTACCCCTAAGACCCAGAAAGTCACGTCCAATGTTGTTTTCTGGAGCTCCCTGGAGCTCCCCTCCGCTGCCACCGGCCACAGACACTCGCGGACCCCCCGACGGCTGCCGCAGGCGGCTCCTGACCCCCCGCACACGCCGGACGCGGTCTCTGTCACCCGCGGACGCTCCGCGACCCGCGGCCCACTCGTGCCGGACGCTCCGCGCCCCCCCGCGCCGTGCGGGGGCGGAACACCCCCACACACCCCCGGTGGGTCCCTGTGCCGCGTCGCGCCCCGCACCGACCCAACCGGGCGGACGGACACCCCGCACCGCCCGGACAGACAGACGGACAGACAGAGCCTCTCCACGGGGCTTCCCCCGGGGGGTCCGCGGTGCCGCCGCAGGAACATCCCGCGCCCCGCCGGGCTGGGACCCCCCGCTGCGCGCTGGAGGACGACGACAGCGACGGAGGGGACAGCGCAGAACGAAGGCACACACCGAACCGAGGGCGTCCCGCGGGCGGGGGGCTCGCACCCGCCGAGCGCCCTCCGTCCCCCGCCGCTGCCCCCGCGCAGCAGCAGCCGGTGCGTCTGCTTGTACTCCCGCTTCTCCGCCTTCAGCGTCTTGTCGATGCTCTTGCTGCGCTTCTTGTCCGCCCGCTCCTTGGCCACCAGGTCCTGCCGCAGCCGGTGCCGCACCTGCGGGTCGCCGTGCTCCCCCGCCGCCGCGGGGGGGGCCGCGTCCGCCGGGCCGCCGTAGGGCGCGGAGGGGTGCGCGGCGGCCAGGCGGGAGCGCAGGCTGTAGCACAGCCCCATGGTGCCGGAGCCGCCCGCCCTACGGCGCCGCGGGCATGCTCTCCGCCGGGACGGGACGG
>VUYV01000178.1:326518-378656 GCA_008711295.1 Anarhynchus alexandrinus | reverse complement strand
CCCCCCCCCGCCCCGTCCGTGGGGTCCCGCGGCCGCTCTGCTCCCGGGGACGGCTGCGTGCGGACTCGGTGGCCTTAAAGGTCTTTTCCAGCCGCAACGGTTCCGCGCTGCTGTCCCGCCCCGCCGAAGCAAGGAGGGGGCACCGAGAGGCGCCCGGTGTCACTCCCCGGTGTCTGTGCGTCCCGTCACACGCGCTCGCGGCTGTCAGCGGCTCCCTGTATTTTCCACCGACACTTGTCATCCGGCGGACGATGGAGCTGACGATGGAGCTGACGATGGAGCTCGCTCCCTCGCTCTCCCCTCTCCGCTGGAGGCACCACATCCACTTTCTTGCAACAAACTTCAGGTCACCTCCGCGGCCGCTGTCGCTTTACCTGGCGTGGGGTGACGCTGCGGGCTGTGGCCGTGTCCCCCTCCCTGGCAGCACGCTCCGCGCGGTGCTGCCAACTCTGTCATACTGTGTTTTATACTCATCTCCGGCCGGCTCTGAACATTCGCTTATGATATGACTAATACTCCCTGGGGCCCGGCCACGCATCCTGCGCTCTGGAGCTGCATCTCCAACAGCTCGCTCTGCTGCAGCCCGTCTCCTGCAAACAGCCTGCGCGGTTCTCCCTGAAATCTCAGTTTCTCCTTTCAGTACTTTCTTGCAACTTAGATATCTTTGTGATAGAAATTTCTCTTTCAAAAGCTTCTGCGAGCCGGTGTCAGCAGAAGGACAGCTCCGCTGAGAGGATGACCCTCTCTTCCCTCGTTATTAACACCACCTGAAAGGCTGAGCAGGTCGTCTCCCATAGGAAACCTTTGGGTGTTTCTGTCGCTGGATGAGGACAGCTTTGACAGAGTAAGAGCCGCCCTGCGGGAATGACAGAGCTGCCCACGGGGTCACCGTTAACCGCCGGAGCTGACCCGCTCTCTTCTTGTACCTTTTGTTACTCCTTCTCTTGGGACCCGGCCTTAAACCAACCCCTTTGACTGCGCTGCAGCAGAGGAGCCGCGTTACTGGCAGGCAGCGGCAGCGTTTCGGCAGGGCTCACCGTGAGCCCCGTCCTGCCGGAGGGAGCTCGGGCTTCTCTGTGAGCTGGCTCCCTGGCGTCCTGTTGCCAGAGCCGTTCCGGGAACAATCAGCGACAGCAAGTGGGGACGCCAGAACAAAGTTCAGGAAACGCGTTTAAATGGTCTGCGAGCGCGCGCTCAGGCAGAGACGTGAGCAAGTGCTCCACAGCAGGAACATGCCCGGAAAGACTTGCACCCATTCCCTACGGATTCGCTCTGTGTGTGTCCCTCATAGGAAGGAGGTTATTTATTTCAACAAGTTTATTTCTATTTGACTCGCTCTCAGTCGGGTGTGGTAACTGACAGCTGGTTCTTACCTCTCCACTCCTGCAAATCACCCGTGGAAAGACAGCGGGTCTATTCCCGGAGAAAGACATCACCCAAGCAAAGGGAGGGAACGTCTCCTTCTTCCCATTTATCGTGTTGCCTGTGTGCCATGCAAGGCACCTAATCAACGCCCCGCTGCCTGGCTGTTACAGCAATTAGTAAGTGTACAAATTAAATCATTACACAGCAGACAAGTTCACTACACACATCACTACGAGCCCGAGCTCCAGTTGCTGTGTGTCACAGGAATTAATCCATCTCCCATCGGGCTGGAGATGCCCCCGCGACTCACTCTGCCTCCACTGCTGTCGTGGTGGTTCCTCTGCGACCGTGGGTCTGTCCTTCTGGTGAACACTCCCCTGGGAATGTAATATACCCAGAAAACATAAAGGTCAGCCTAGAGGATTATTTATAGTGGCTTTCTTTTTCTTCCTGTGCTTCTTGGAGGGGCACTGGGACAAGAGGAAGGTTGTACCTGCGGAGGGGACAGTTCTCTGAAGCACGCGATGTCGTGGGGATCTATCGATGTGCCGCCGCCTGCAAAAGGAAAGTGAACTCTTGAGAGCCGTGGAGAAAACAAATCCAAACAGACCCAAAAGGTAAAATGTGAAACTAGGAAACAGCATTCAGCCTGGGAATTTGTTCCCCTGGCTGTGCGGGTACACGAGCAGAGTTTTCCTGCTTGTGCAGTTCACAGCAGGACAAGTTGAAGATCAGTCCGTCTTGCTTTCCTTACTCTGAAACCCGTTCCGGGGCAGGTGACAAGTTCTGCAAAGCGCACCAAGCCTGTCTTCGCTGTCATGGCCATCCTCTCCCCGCTGTGGTCTGAAGTGGAAATCTGAAAGTTGAGGAGGATTTCCAAGTGGAGGACAGGCTTTCCCCTCATCCTATTGTTCTGAACCCTTAGAATAACTCGTAAAACTTATGAATTACTTGTTTCAGGAAATCAGAAATTTCACATCCCGGTATACCCCTGGCTGTGGCCCTGCCTACAGTCACAGTATGGGTGTAGCTGCACAAATTCCAGCTGTCAGCAGTGTCAGAAGCACGGTTCATCGGCTCCCCAGCTTACACCAGTTTTAGTTGGTGGCAAAAAGCGACATCGAGGATAAGGTCACGTGTTTCATCTGAGCAAAGAGTGTGTGCCACAGGCTGACAGCGTTTGAACTCGCACAGTTTCAGTGATAGCAGAGGAAATCACCTCCAAGATGAAACTGTCTTCTGCCATGTATCAATATCGTAGGCTTTCATTGTACTTGCAGGAAGGGGAGGAAGGGGATGGAGAGTTGTCCTTCCCCAAGCACTGCGCTGCAGATCTCTCTGTATTTTTATTCTGTTGTTTCTACCATCTGCAACAGGGGAAAAAAAAAAGCAGAGAGGTTAAAAAGCAGAGCGGGCCATCTGGGAATGCAAAAAATACCAAGGACGAAAGGCAACAACGGCGAGACTGCAGCCTTAAAAGAAGCAGTGCGGACACATAAGCAAAAAAACTTGGCTCAACACCAGGAAATATGTCAGCAAGAGAAATGTAAATGAGTCAAATTTGCATTTATTTGTGCCTTGGGAGGGAAAATAATTGATTGAACTCAAACTCCCACCCCTGTTACTATAAGTGATTTACCCGTGCAAGGTTCACCTCTTGTTGCAAGCGCGCGATGTGTCAGAGCCGCCGATGCGCCTCTGGCGCTGCCCTCCCCCGGGCGGTCGGCTCTCCGGCATCGGCAACAGGGGAGCTTTTCCCGTGTCGGTGGCTGTAGCCCGGTGCCTCTGCTAAAGGCGTCTCAGGTGAAGGAGTTCGCTTTTCAGTCGGGCCCTGTGACTGCTGCTCACGGTGTGGCTGCAGCAACGGGGGGAGCTGAGGGCCCCTGAAAAATAAATGGTGCCACCCGGCTGAAAAACAAGGGGTTTAGGGCATAAGGAGAGGAATCAACGTTTGTGGAGTTTGCTCAGTGTCTATGGTTGAACACTCACTATGGACTGTGAGTGTTTTCCATTAATTTTAGCTGAAGCAGGTTTTATCTGGTCTCTGCTTCTGGTCCTTTGCTTCAGGTCAATTCTTATTTTGCTGTCATTCCTCCGTTTCCTACATTGAAGTCTAGATCTAAAAGGGTGACTAAGCACCCAATTTCAATCTCAGATTCCTAAATCCTTGTTTAAGTATTGATCTAAACCGTTAACTTTTTGTCTTCTTTCAGCAAGTGTGAGAGCCGAGAGTTCCTGATGCCGATAACCACAACGCCATCAGTGGCCTTGTCACATCTCGTGACTTAAAAGCCACTTCATCTGTAAAATAAACATCGTGGTATGCAGATAAGGCACGGTGGGTAGAATTAGCTGCATTTAAATTGTATTCCCGATATAAAATGGCAAAAGGTACCAGTGCTTGTAGTCACGGGACGGTGTTCTGGAGACGTGATCAGCAGACGCAGTGTTGCTGTTCCTGCGCAGCAGGCTTTCGCCGTCCCCCCCGGGCTCGTGAGGGCACAGGCTGAGCAAAGCCACCCTCATCTAGGGAGACGTTCAAATCCATTCCATGTATAAAGAGGACAAAGTCTTTATGTGGGGAGTCCGGAACGTATAGATACGGCTGTGGGAGGTGACGACATCCTGGTCTAAACGTCAGTCCTGATCGATACCCTTCCAGTCCGTCTTTGGTTCCCGTAAGCCACACGGTGAAGTCCGGGACTCCAGGAGCAAAGCTGTCCACTTCGCTGCGTGTAGTTGAATAGATAAGCATCCAACTTATTAATATCCTGATTGATTTTCTGCAGATGTTAGTTACCCTGAAGCAATTCCCACGAGATCTTTCACCACCTCATCCAGCGTTTGTCTTCTCCTCAGTCCTGACAACGCAGTGAGGGATAAAAGACCGTCCGTGGCATCCAGAGGTGGCAGCGGGACTTGGATATCTGTGTCTGAGGGCGCTGCGTTCTGGGTTCCGACTGACATTGTGGGTGTAAATTAAAGTGTGACTCCCGGCTCCGTCGCTCTCGCCAAACGTGCGAAGGCGCTCGTGTAGGTGTCTTTTAGTAGTAATGGCAGTCTGTGCTCTCTCTGGGGAGACTCGCTGCTCCCTGGCAGGAGGGCTTCCCTGGGCACAGACCCAGCCAGTGTCGCCATCCAAACTCCAAAGTACAAACTTTTCACTCTGTTGAATACAATAAATCTTGCTGCCTTTCCCCCGGCTATCTTTACAGACGCTTAGTTGGTTTTCAGCATCGTGCCCCAGTTTTCCTTCAGAAATATCAAAATATTTTCCCTTCTTTTCTTTTTTACCCATTGAAGACCATGTGTGAGGTTCCCTGCAGTGGCTTTCTGGGTCCTAGAGCTGCCACCTGAAAATATGTTTATGGCTTCAGGTGGAAAAAAAAAAAAGTACATTGTAAGATTCAGAAATCACTTAACCGGGTGACCTTCCCAATTCCACTCCTTTCACTGGGCGCTGCACAGATATCTAGCGTTAACCTGCCCCGAGAGGTGCCCCGAGTTGGGCTAGAAAGCCACTGGGATTGCACTTGTGAAAACAGCAAAGCAGTATTTTGGTAAAGCAGCCTATTTCCATGCCTTAACTGCCTTTCCTACAGCCCGCGGGTGCTCCCTGCTGCCCCTCCGTCCCTCCCCAGCAGATAGAGTGACACGTTTGTTGTCGAGCTCATTGTGGCACCTTTAGCCAGTCGGGGTTGTCATGGGACTCCCCGCATAGGCAGAGCGGGTTTTCAGGGATAATACACGGCGTAAATGAGCAGCCTTGTTCTGTCAACCAAAGTCTGTGTGTTTAGAAGGGCCCTCCAGCGTGTTTTCAAAAATACTTGGGTGGGTGTTAGCGGTGTGAGCCCCTCCGGCCTCCCCGAACGCAGCGATGCTGTTCCCCCTCCCCCGGACACGCTGCAGTGTCTGATGGCCCAACTCCCCCCGGGGTGTTCCCGCAGCGGCAGAGCCTGGAGCAGCCGCAGCCCCTCGTCCCTCAGGCTGCACCGACCTGTTGGCTCCCGCCAGCCGAGGCGGGGAAGGACACAGAGACAGCGCTCGCGGGCAGAAACAACCGACCGGGCGAGCGGTCCTGCGGTAAGGCGGCTTGTGCCCAGCAGCGGGACGCAGCTCGCGGACGGTGCTGTCCAGCCGGAGGGTCAAGCAGGTCGAAAAGCTCGGGGCCTCCGAAGGATTTGGCGGTGGACCGCGTTCCCTGTGAAACGTGCGACTCCCCGCGATCCTCCTTCCAGTTCTGCGCTCTCCTCGTACCCCGAAACAGCACCGGAGTCGCCTTCCCGAAGGAGGAGGCTGGAGCCAGCCTGAAGAAGCTGTGCGCTTCACGTCAAGCATGTTGTTCGGTCCATGTGACTAATTAAACCCGTAGGACATGAACACTCATTTCTGAATCAGTGTCTGAAAAGATCACACAACCTTTTGGAAAAAACAAGTAAGAACTGAGCAAAGCGTTTCACTTGAACTAGCGAAGTCTTACTCAGATGTACAATTTTCATAATACAACTGCATGTTCGGTGCAATAAGCAAAGAACAACTGGATGTCCTGGAGCGCAGCCAGCGTCCTGCTTTGGTTAAAAGCTCCGTCCTGCGAATACTGCACTCATATGTCACTGCTCTTATTCACAGAATTAACACAAGACTTAACTGAAGTGGGTAACGCCGCCACTCGCCCCTCCGTCAGGCTTACAGATGAAGCAATCGCAAGCCTCTTTTTTTTAAGTGACTAATGCCCAAAGTGTGGCAAGTCCCAACTCTGACTGTGCGCCCAAGGGGTTTTCTGCGAAACTCCGCAAACCGGGCACCCGGCTGATTTGGGCGCTGATGTGACCGCAGCGCTTTGTGTGTGAGCGAGAGCAAACAAGCGGGGTGGAGGTGCTGTGGGCACGGGGGGAGGTTACACGGAATGGGACCTTTGGGGCGGTATGGGCCGGAGGGGCAGACCTGAGAGAGATGGAGACTACCGTCGACTTCCTTTTTGAGTGGAAACAATTCCAGAAATCTTTCCCGCTGATATTCCTCACAAATGTTTGTTAAGTGCTCGGGTCAACAGCATTTAATTTTGGCCTCACAAAGCATAGTCTCATTTTTAAAAGTCAAATCTGCCCTTTGATTTTAAAGGCAGTCTGTGCCGTTCAGGTTTTGAAACAATTTAAAACAGAATTAGCTTATTTTACAGCTTTATAAATCTCTCCCGGTTGGCTCCAGTGTAAGCAGGCTGTTAAGTTCTACCAGTAAAGATTTCATCATTTCTGTGAGCACCGCAGTTCAGTATTTCCCACGGAAGCGCTGGGCCAGGCGGGCTCTGCCAGGCTGCGCGGTGCTCATGCAGCCGTGAAGGAGAAAATGCAGAGGAACGGGGCATCTGCTTTCCTGGCGAAAAAAAAAAAAAAGCCCTGGAGATGCAAGCAACGTGGCTGCACCGGGCAGGGGCGGTGGGGAAGGCCGGTGTCTCCTCCGCGGCGAGCCCCGCGCAGCCCGGCGGCTCCACCACAGCACAGCTCTGTGCCCAGACGCCCAAGCGCCAAGGTGAGGGTTACACCAAGGTGAGGGTGACAACAAGGTGAGGGTTACGCCAAAGTGAGGGTGACGCCAAGGTGAGGGTGACGCCAAGGTGAGGGTGATGCCAAGGTGAGGGTGACAACAAGGTGAGGGTTACGCCAAAGTGAGGGTGACGCCAAGGTGAGGGTTACACCAAGGTGAGGGTGACATCAAGGTGAGGGTGATGCCAAGGTGAGGGTGATGCCAAGGTGGAGGGCAGGAGCTGCCGGGACGGAGGAGGCTGAGCAGACCCGGGGGCTCTCAGGAAGGCGCTGCAGTGGGACGCCTCGAAGGAACGGGAGGCAGCAGCCCCGCAGAGGCGCTGAAGCTCCCCCGTACCCCTCCTCTCTATACCCCCGCATTGCCTGGGCACCCGCCGCTCGCCCCTCCTCGGGGCTGCAGAAAACGGAGGTGTCAGTTCCCCCCAGCTGCAGTTGTAGCTGTAGTTCTGATTATTCGTGCACCGCTTCCAGGGCAGGACACCGTCGGCCATCGGGAGGGGAACGGCGGAAACACTCCCCAGAGCACAGCAGCCGCGTCTGCTCTGCATCACACGCCGTCCCTCGACCCCGCTCGGGGACGGTGTCGGCGTTTCCCCAGGCACGGCCCTTCTGATAACGCAGTCAATCCCAGCAGGGAGGTGACGGATTTTGCTCTTCTGTTCTTCGCTTGCAGCGGTACAGCCACACCATGAGTTAATGAAACCTGAACGTACAGTGCGGGCTGCAGGATGAGGAAAGCCCAGTGTTTTCCCAGGGGGGTGATTCATGTGCAGAGTGTTTTTTTAATGTTTTCCTCTGCTGCACCGCTGTGAACCGAGTTTAGCCGGCAGCAGACAACGGCCGGTGGCTGGTGTCCCTGCGGCAGCGCGGAGCGGTGGCCACCACGGAACCCTCTGGATGCCCCCGCGGCCGTGCGGTGCCCGGTCCTGCCGCAGCATCTCCCCGCAGCGCCCACCGAGGGCTGAGGCAGTCGCTGCCCTTGAGGCAGCCAGCTCTGAACCCCGTTTTGAGCTGCTGATTGGGCCCCAGTGTATTAACACCAGCCTCATTAAAAGCTGAAAAAAGAACAAACCCACTGCATTTCTTTTTCCCTGTTTGGATTGTTCTTTCACTGCTTGCTTTCTCCCATCTGGTTTCCACCCAGTTCAGATCATAGAATCATAGAATTGCTGAGGTTGGAAGGGACCTTTAAGATCATCAAGTCCAACCATTAACTAACCTACCCTGACAAAACCACCTCTAAACCATGTCCGCATCTCCCCCGGTCCCAGCGAACGCTGTGGTGCTCCGTTGCAGGCACAGGAGGGGAGTGATGGGTAATTTACAACCTTTCCTCTTCTGGCGCAACAACAAAACCCCAGACCTGGAAAAACACAGTGTTCCTTCTCATCCTCCTCACAAGACGTATTTTGCTGTTTTCCCACTAACTGCTGTATTTTTCACCTTCCCAGTGGTTTCTGTAGAGGAAGAATTGGTTCACTCTTTGCCTGGATAGAGCTGAACCACACCTGGTCGGAATGTCCAAGCAAAAAACCTGTGGTTGTGGGGACAGACAGACAGACAGAACACTGCCCTTCGCTCAGGAGGGTCCTTCTGTGCCGAGCTGAAGCCCTGCGGTATTCACTGGACCGAATGGAAAGGCCCCGGGTGGAAGAGGGAACAACCGTGCTGAGGAAAAAGACTTCCAGTCTCGTGTACAGAGCCCTCCTGGAAGCGCGAAGCGTTCCTGACTCCCCCTGCTGTTACTGCTGTTGAAAAAGATGAAAGAGAATGGAACGGTGAAGACGGTGAAGCCTTTTGTGTTGAGAAACTGTTTCACCTGGCAAAAAGGACACCAAAGGCTGTCCTGCGCGGCGCTACCAGCAACGGGTACACAGGCTACAAGAGGAAAAAGACAAAAACCTGTCACTGTCTGGATGTGACAGCAGGTACTGCCAAAGGATTCTCGCTTTCAGAGCTGCAAGCCAGAATTTTAGTATTCTGCACCAAGGGCGTTTTTTTGCCAAACCTGTGTCTACATTATGAATTCAGCCATCCTTTGCACAGCTAGTTAGAAAACATGAAAATAAGATTTTTAAAATACACCATTTTCTCCAGAGTTCACTTTGCCAGAAAAAGAAAAGCCCAAGAGTTTTTTTAAGAGTAGATTTTCATCTATTTCTTAAGCAATTTGTTCAAAATTTTACTGCCACATCTCGGCGACACTGGAACACACCCGGGATGCACAAAGATGACGCCTTGCTGAGAAGTTAGGCGAGCTCCAGGTTCTCAGGGGAGGCGCCTTCCTCGTAGTCCCCCATTTCCCACTTCCCTGTAGCCATAAAAACGGCTCCTTTAAACCCCTTGAGAACCTTTAATCTGTTTCCACAGGCGACACAAAACGCGTTGTGCCACTGCGCTGGCAGAGCTCGGCACGGGCAGCTTTCCTTCGCCTTAGACAAGGTGGAAGTGCCGGCGCCTCGTCCCGGCACACGCTTGCCCTGCGCAAGCGTGCCGTGGTTTTCTGCGGCCACAGGTTGTACACCTGACGCCGCAGGGATGGTGAGCAAAGAGCTCTGTGCTGTAGGATCCAGAGCTGCTCGCTGGCCGCCGCGCAGAACGCCGCCCAGGGGACGGAGGGCAGCAGGGGTCCCTGTGCTGCGGCGACGAGGTGGCCCTACCGCAGAGCGCTCGGGTCCCCGATGTCTCTCACACTGTCTCATACTAATGCTGAGCTGTTTTTAAAATACCTTTATCTTCCATGTGTTGGCTTGCTTTGGCTTTTGGATGGAATTAAATCCATGACGGTATTTAAAAGTGCAGATTGCAACAGGCTGGGCAGAGACGCAGCCCAAAACCGTGTCCCCGCGGTGGCACGGGCAGGGTTTGTACCCAGCGTCACCCCTGGGAGAGCGGTCCCGCCGGAGGGCGAGGACGGGGCCGGCAGCACGGGGGGAGCACGGCACAGCAGCGCATCAGTCCCTGCTGCTTTCTGGAGACTGCTCCCCAGGAAAGGGCAAACGTTTGTATTTGGGATTATAACATCTTCTTATCGCTTTAATCATCTCTTTGTTTATATGATACAACAGACTTTGTTTTCTGTTCCATTTAAAAATGTGCTTTTCCTTGCGATGATGTCAGTCATATCTGAAGTGGTATTTGTCACTGGACAGTAAAGGAAGTTTTGATGAGCTTTACTAATTTCTGCTGATGACATTTACTTGCGCTCCCATTATGAAATAATTCTTTCTACAGCCAGCGCTGGAGTAGACGTCCGTGGTCTTTCCAAGAAGATTTTAGGTGCAGAATGCAATGTTAAATATCATCCAGCCTTCACGTGTCACAGAGAGGTTTATAGGACTGAATTAAATTCCACTGAGAGTAGAAGTCACTTGGAGATGAATTTCGTAAACAGACGAGCGCGTGTAGCCTGCAGAGCATCGTTCCTTAATTGACTCTCTCACATAAGGACTTCAGAAACACTTGTTCCTCTGCAGGACTGACGCTCCACAGAGACAAACCCCCCTGGGACAGTCCGTGTAGTTCAGCACCGGTCCCTGAGCTGATTCCGTTCCAGGGTGGGGGTGTGCGCTGGGCTGACCCCGGCCGGACGCCCGGTGCCCACCAAAGCCGCTCTGTTGCTCCCCTCCTCAGCTGGACAGGGGAGAGAAAATACAGCAAGAGGCTCGAGTGGGTCGAGATAAAGACGGGGAGATCACTCACCCATTACTGTCACGGGCAAAACAGACTCAACTTGGGGAAAATTAATTTAATTTATTGCCAATCAAATTAGAGGAGGATAATGAGAAATAAAAATTAAAAGACTTTCCCCCCATCCCTCCCTTCTTCCTGGGCTCAACTTCACTCCCAATTTTCTCTCCCTCCTCCCCGCAAGGGACGCAGGGGGACAGGGAATGGGGGTTGCAGTCAGTTCATCACACGTTCTCTGCCGCTCCTTCCTCCTCAGGGGGAGGACCCCTCACACTCTCCCCTGCTCCAGCGTGGGGGCCCACCCACGGGAGACAGTCCTCCACGAGCTTCTCCCACGTGAGTCCTTCCCACAGGCTGCAGTGCTCCATAAACTGCTCCAGCGTGGGTCCCTTCCACGGGATGCAGTCCTTTGGGAACAGCCTGCTCCAGCGTGGGCTCCTCTCTCCATGGGGCCACAGGTCCTGCCAGGAGCCTGCTCCAGCACGGGCTCCCCGTGGGGTCACAGCCTCCTTCGGGCATCCCCCTGCTCCACCGTGGACCTCCATGAGCTGCAGGGGGACAGCCTACCTCACCATGGTCTTCACCACAGGCTGCAGGGGAATCTCTGCTCTGGTGCCTGGAGCACCTCCTCCCCTCCTCCTCCACTGACCTGGGTGTCTGCAGGGTTGTTGTTCTCACTCCTCTCTCCCGGTTGCTGTCGCGCGGGTTTTTTCCCCACTTCTTAACTATGTTGTCCCAGAGGTGACACCACCATCGCTGATGGGCTCAGCCTCGGCCAGCGGTGGGTCCGACTTGGAGCCGGCGGGCATTGGCCCTATCGGACACCGGGGAACCTTCTGGCAGCTCCTCACAGAAGCCCCCCTGTAGCCCCCGGCCACCAAGCCCTTGCCACACAAGCCCAGCAGAGCGGAGCAGGAGGCTGCCCGGGGCTGGAGGAAGCCCCGGGGATGGAGGTGACGCGGGGCACGGCCCGGCCACCTGCGTTATTTCAAGTGAGCGAACGCATCCATTCGCTGATGAGTACAAACGCGTTACAGCATTCTGGCCAGTCGCTGGGGTGGGAGCTCTGGTTCACCCTGTGATTAATTTCCTTTAAAGCTAACAATAACGTAAAAGGAGACTGCACACGAGTACCAGCCTCAAAACAGCTTGGAAATGCTTTTTTTTGCAAATTGTTGTAAAGAGCTCTGTGTTTGCAGAGCTGCAAAGTTCACGCACAGATAAATTTGGCAGCAAAAATCACAGACGCACCATATACTCTCTGTTGGATTATCTACTACAAAATCATTAGCCGAAGATTAAAAAGAAAATTCACAGATATATTTCAGCTTTCACAGTTTAAGTAGTAAATGGCTTCAGCAAATAATTAATATGACAGAAAGAGGATTTGCTGAGTGAGGCAACGGTACCAGTATTACTACATCAACTTAACTGTGTCCTGCCTTGCTCGTTAATCCCGCTGTGCGTGTCGCTAAGGGTACGAGCTCGGGCCCGGTCCTGTGCCGAAGTGCCTCTGCTGTTGCCCGTCCCCGATCGGGTGCGCTCAGAGCCGCATCGGTGTCTTCGTGCAGCGCTGCTCCGGGTGAGCCCGGCGTTCGCGCTTGAACTACCGCTCATACAGACAGCTTCTGCGCCGCTCAGGTGGGCACAGCAATACGGGATGAACAGGTGGAAACTTGGAACATTTAGTATTATAACTATTTGTCAAAAGCATTTGAGATAATTTTGGGACATAATCGTGTCCATAGACAGCAGTTTTCTGTTTTGCTCTGAACACTTGTGCCCGCGCATCAGCGCCTTTCTTTGGAATGAACTTTCTGGTGGGTAACTCAGGCGGCTGTGGGCGCCTCTGCGGTGCCTGGGTTGCTGCTTAGAGTATTCATTAAAGTCTCTTCACTTGGCCTGTTAAGCATCTGAGGATGTGTTGTATACAGACTGTCTCCATTCATCTTAAAGTCAAGAATTAGACTTTTGAACATTAATTAAAAAAAGAAAAATCAGAATTGTATTTGCAATTTGAAGAACACTTCTGTTCTGGCTAGTTATTTGCATCTGGAAAGAAACCAAGCAAAGAAACTCTAATTTAGAGAGAGTGATCCGACAGCCGCATTTCGGAATACTTTTTCAGCAATAGAGTCTGGATTAAAATTAAACATACGGGATCAATAGTTCCCATTTCAGAGAAAATGAGGATTACTGGACAGAAAACAAATCCCAGCATTTGGTTTGATGATCAGAAATGTATACATTACAGGTACCCGCAAAGCAATCGATCAACACCGCTTGTGCTTCCCGTCTGAGAGAAGCACGGAGAGGGGAAGACGGCAGAAACAGCTCACCCTGAGGCTGCCCCCCCTCTCCAAAGCCATGCGAACGGTTGCTGCGAGCCCACATTTTGTGGAGGCCGTACAGTGCGCTACACCAACCACAGAAGCGACGTAATAATCACGGAGAATAATTTAGCTTCTGGGTTGATTCGGAATAGTTTTGCCGTTTGCCTTGATAGCACATAAGACATTTATTCATGGCCAGAATACGGCAGTGACGCGATGGGAAGAGTGAGCAGACCTTACTCCTAAAGTAATCACACAAAGATCAACGAAGAGGAGGCAGGACTGAAATTGAACCACGTATTTAAGATGTAACCAAATGTTACTAGAGATGAGAAGCACAAAAAAAAAAAAATTGCAATTTAGAAATATGATTTTTAGGAGCTACGTTCGCTTGAGAAAAATCCCAGCAGCGTTTCATTGTGTGGAGAGATAAGGCACAGTCTGGACAAGAGACACGGGCAGAGCTGGAAGGAGAGGGGACTAGCTGCAGGGCAGCCGCAGGAACTCCCCAGTGCTCAGTAACTCTCCGACATACTTATTTTTCAGAACTTTGGAAGATGTTATTTTTTTCAGAAGAATTTTCTCGTAGGTAAAAACTTCAGAGAAAAAGAGAGAGAGAGGGAGGGAGAGAACGACGATGCTCGGAAAGGAAGCTGCTGTAAAAATGTCGTGCTGTTGGCACAGAGACACTCGCTGCACCTCACCTTCATCAGCAGTTGGATTTCTTTTTTAATAAAGGATTTCTTCTCCTTAAAACAGCCTTACTCATAAAATGTACTTGGTTAACATTTCAGTATATCACATATAACTTCATTTGTCCTGCTGAAACTTTAGCATTCATACAGTTCTTGTATGTGAGTGCAACTCAGCATGGAAAGCTCTCCTGGAAAAGAAGGGTAACTTTTTCTGTTGTTCTATTATAACAAATTTCACAAACTTAGTTTAAATTTGAATAGTTTAGTGTTTAATTATCTGATACAAATTTGTTTTCCTGTGCTTATTATTTTTGGAAACTTGTTTTGAAGAACAGTGTGTACAATATATCCTTGGTTATTCTTTACACTTAAAGAAAATACTAGATTAGTATTAGAATCATAGAATTGCTGAGGTTGGAAGGGACCTTTAAGATCATCAAGTCCAACCATTACCCTACCCTGTCAAAACCACTTCTAAACCATGTCCCCAGGTACCACATCTACCCCTTTTTTTAAACACCTCCAGGGATGGCGAATCCACCCCCTCCCTGGGCAGCCTCTGCCAATGTTTGATAACTCTTTCAGTGAAAAAATGTTTCCTAATATCCAACCTAAACCTCCCCTGACATAACTTGAACCCATTTCCTCTCGTCCTATCACTTGCCACCAGGGAGAAGAGGTCAGCCCCCACCTCTCTACACCCTCCTTTCAGGTAGATGTAGAGAGTGATAAGGTCTCCCCTCAGCTGCCTCTTCTCCAGGCTGAACACCCCCAGTTCCCTCAGTCGTTCCTCATAAGACTTGTCCTCCAAGACCAGGCACCCTAAATCACACAGCGCATTTCAGTCCTTCTAAAGCTTCAGATCCACTATGTTGATTACTTGGCTTGCATTACTGCTGACACACCGGGCGATTAGAAGACACCCTCACCCCCACTGTGACTGGGAAGCGAAGGTGAAGAGGTGCAGTGACCAACTCTCCACCACGCAGAGCCTGCGGCGCTGCACGGGGCTGGTACGTCTCGGGCTGGAGCTGTCACCACTGGACCACTCTACTCTGTCCTTATCCTCGGCGTTGTCTTTAAACTGTAAGTGCTCCAGGGAGAGGGTGTAGGACATTCTGATTATGACAATTAAGAGGAAAAAAATAAAAGTAGTATAGAATAATTTTCATAAAGAGATAAAATGTTAAAGATACAATAAAAACTAAGTGGTAGAGAAGTCAAGTTCACGTCCATGGCTGTCTCACAAAGGCGTGGTATGGCTTATGGAAAGAGATGGAAAGGAGAGATGGCTTTGAAATAAAATACCTCATTCCCAATATCAACAGTTTTGATGAACAGATGTAGGATTTCTTTTATTCCATCATCCCTCTCAATTAAAGCCACATCTTATTTCAGATCTCTGACACCCTAATACGAGGGAGTTCGTTGCCTATCTCATCTTCCTGCTGATTTTGCCACTGTTTCCAAGACCTACAGCTGACACAGTGAAAGGCAGAAGACCGCTGTCAAACTCCTGATGAGCAATACTGCATAATTACGCGTTAGTTACTAACCCACTCAGTTAAGCGCTGTGCCCTGGACCTGTGTAAGTACCTGGTGTCCCGCGTTCTGCAGACCCTCACGGTACGGCGTCCACGGAGCCCAGCTCCCGCTGTGCCATCACTGCTTCCTCAGCTTGTGCGTTTTGCGCACCCACTGCCCCCGTGGTGGTGACAGATGAGAGTGTCCTCTCCATGAGACGTGCCAGGGTCTTCTGGCGTGGTTGTACCTGAACTCTGCTTGAGAAAGGAGCGTGCTCCTGGTTGCCCTGCGGTAGTGGACCTAGGTGGTGTAGCCCATTGAATCCTCAGAGCACAGTGCTTGCTTCATTGTGTGTTTTGCTTTACATCACACACATTTTTCTGTTGGCACAACAAAACTGGTGTCTGCCGTTTCAGGAGACACCCACACCTCGCGCAGAGCAATCCGTTTCAGCAGTTTCTCTTTCCTTACGACCCAAGTGCCATTTCAGATGGCTTACCGCTGCCCGCTGCCTGACAGTAACGGCATTTCTCATGGCAATCCGTTACTCGACGGTAAAAGCCTCAGAAACTCATTTACCTGAGCAAAGTGCCGTCACTGACAGCCCCGTTCCAACCACCTCCAAGTTAACGGACTTTGGATACCGATCCCACTTTTCCATCTGATGGCATTTTTACCTGGACAGGGTCCAGATGTCACAGCTCAGTGACACATCTCTCGTCACTGCTGAAGCTGTTTCTGTTTCGGTAACGATTTGTTTCACAAGGCGTTCAAACATGGGCTGCAGTTCCACTGAAATCCCAGAACTGCTGGTAGAGAGATGAATGCGTCATTTTGACTGCAGATAACATCAGTGTGTTCTTCAGAAGTTTCTTGAAACTCCTCGAAGCAAAATCAGATTCTGCCTCTGTCATTCTCTTTTTATTGCGACATAAAAGGACGCGTGCGCTGTCCTGACCAAAGCGGCACAGTAACCGGGGTGTGGGAGAGAGGATATGTCGTAATTCAGGTTCCCTGTACAAAAACATGAGGACAGAAATGGGAGGCACACACCTACGCTAAACATGTGTTTGGGGATTTGAAAATAGGGACATATCAGTTCATAAACACATCTTTTTGTTCACATCTGCTAGACTGCCATCGGAAAGATTGGTTTTGTGGTGTTGGAATTGTAAGGTGGGATACCAAAGCATGGCTCTACTTCTGAAATGCAGCATAAAGAAGTGGCGTATTAAATACATCAAACCAGGTTAAATGTTGGCTATAAAAAAACCCCACAAATCCAAAGGTATTAAATTGTACTATCTATTAGGTTATCAGATCTTTTCTCGCAAAGAATTGTAATAATCCTTCTGAAAGGACTGATTGATTCTTTCCTTGGAAGAGAGAATAAATGCTTTACCAGAGCAACTTTATTGCACTTTTGATTACGGTGATGCAATTTGCTTTGTTTTAAAGCACACCGGTGCTTTTTTCTGCATTACTGCAGTTACATTTCTGGGTGGTAGAAGTAAGAGAGATTTCAAGTTAATTATTCAAAAGAATATATGGAAAATGGTGAAGCTGTACATTTTTAGGCACTGCTTTCTGCTCTGCAGGCTCAGCAGAGTCGATGCTGGTAATTTTCTGCCTACTGATTCCTGATTTTGGAACGTTTCTTAGTAGCATCACAGTTACAAGAATTTGCCAAAAAAAAACCCCGACAAAGCCCTAAGTTCCCAAAATACCATCTCATTCTGAAGACCAGGAGCAAGAGGAGGAAGAGAACAATGAAGAGGTACATGTAGAATTCCACTACCTGAGTTAAAACTCCAACAAATAGCAAAAATGCAGTTGGGGTAAAGTGTTGGCAGCATAGAGGAGCTAAAGAAACGGTTCTAAGGAGAAGTTTTGCTTTGTCTGCTCCATCGTGTAGCCTGAGTGATCCCCCAGAAAAGGCTCTCCCACAGCAGCTGTGAGTGTCCAACGCAGCGTTTAGAGACTCAGATGTACCTTGGCCTTTCTGGAGACTCTCGTGTGCTGTTCTGCATGTCGCCACGTCCAGACTGGATCACATTTGCCCTAATGAGAAAGTGCATCAAAGACGTTTTAAGCCTCATTTAACAATAGATTGGGTTTCACGTTACTCTTCACACTGATGTTGGCCTTCTGCTTGTTAAGGAACTGCTAACAGAAAAAATGTTTAGGAGCGTTGGTGGAACTGTACTGTTCCCCGCAGCTGGTATCGTTGGTACTGGGTGGTGTGTAGCTGTGTTACAGGAATATGATGTCCTGGTGCGACATTAATGCAGGAATGAAGGCCACAAGTCCCAGTGGGACCAACTGAGAGAAGTCTGGCGCAGGATAATGCGCTACGGCTGACCAAGAATGAAGAGAGTAAGGTGGACTAGCGTTATCTCTTACCAACACAAATGTGTTCAGAGAAATTGAGAGCTATTGTTTTTTCTTTCCTGCTTTTCCCCCCAAACATTTGAGTTTCTTAACAAACAAATCCAATATTTGGAAAACTAACACCATGATGGCCACACCAACACGCGGGAATGGTGAGGCGTTGGAAAGCAGTTCCAGCGTCCTGTACCTGCGCACCCGAAGCCTCTGTGGGAAGAGAAGGTGGCACCTAGAGTATTCTGGTGGTTCATTTTTGGGCAGCTCAGTTCGGAGGGGAAGCGGGCAGGACGCTCCCCCCTCACCACGTGCGCAGCGATTCCCGCACAGCTCCTGCCCGCAGCCGCAGAGCACACAGCCCTCCTTTATGGGGTGCGATACTCTAAGAGTGATAATTACCTGACTAAGCGTGACGCAGACCAAAGCACAGCCACCACCTAACCCCATCTGAAAAACAGAGGTGGTTGTGTTGTAAATTCACAGCGCTGGGGAACACAGAGCCATGAAGGGTCTTGCCTGCCGGTCACGGATCCATACTGGCCAACCACGTCCACGCCGTAAGAGGGACTGATTTCCCTCAGCATTACCAACACAAACAAATAAATGATTCCTTCTTAACATTGGGGCTTTTGGGGNGGGGGGGGGGGGGGGGGGGCGGGGGGAGAAAGAAAATACATCTGTTTTCATGGCAGATGCTATATCCATTCCCTTTTTGCCTATTGCGAGGCAATGTACGATTGAAAGAGGAAGTTCCAGTGCCAGATGAGCTCTAAAAATAACACTCCACTTGGCTGTCATTTGCAAGAACTTCATGATGATGAAAAGCATACAAATAAAACATGCTCCTCTGGTCAGTTAAGTCCATCTAACCTGACTTTGCAACACGCTAACTTGGTATAATTTGTATAACATTTGCAGGTTATTTTAATGTACCTTCCAGTGTCACATCTGCTGCCAACAGAAATGGGACAATAATGGCATTTGGAAGAGAAAACGAAAGGCACAGGGACTGCGTACACAAACTCGGTAAGTGTGCCAGAGACCACGACCAGAGGGGCCAAGAAACTCGTTTAAAAAGGTACTGTCCCCCAAAGAACGATCTGTCCTACCGCGTTCCTTACAGACACGCCAAGTCAGGCTTTTGGATGCCCATATGTTTGATGCAGACACACAACGTTTTTACTTTGGAGCTGATTAATCCTTAATTTTGTTTTGCACAAGGGAATCAAAAGGGATAACATCATGCATAGCTTTTCTGATATGTCTGCTTGTAAGGCCTATTGAAATTTAAACGGCAGCGTTTCTTCCATGGTGTGTTCCTGTTGCCTTGCAAGTTTGGAGCACTGCGCATTACAGCTGTTGGACTTTTGTTCTGCTGATTTGGTCCGGCATCGTTTGGATGGCTCACGACCAGAGGCGTTATGCCTTGCGTAGTTCCCCATTCCTTCCTGCTTATGGGAACATCCTGCTTGTCCTAAGTTTCTTTGCAGGGCTAAATATCTCCCCAGAGGAATTCTTCCCTACAATCCCACAGTCAGTTCTCATCGGATCTGGCTTAGAACCATACCGGCTGCCAAGCATGCCTCTTGGCATGGAGGTAGGAACTCCACATTTTCTCGTTCCCCAGTTAGGTGAGCCAGCCTTAGAGAAAAATAAGACTTTATTTTTATTCTTGCACTGTATTGTACTCTCCCTCAACCTGCGACAGCAGCGCTACGTTAGGAATGATACGAGGGACAAACCAAAATTGCTTGGCAAAGGCACTCATGGAATACACGCGGAGTTTGGCGTGTATGTTTTCAGCCTCTGAGGACAGACCACCTGCACAGTCCAGTTCTTGTTGTTAAAGCCCGGGAGCTCGTTCCAGGCATGTCAGTTTATCGCAGTACAAGAATTCGGCTTTGTAAGAGAGCCCAGCGTGGTGAATGGCCAGTCCTGGAGTCTGCACGGGACAACGCCGCGGTGTTGGAAACGCTTGTCACACGATTTGTTGAAGACACTTCAACTCGGGAGGTGGAGTTCAGAGGGGATTGTGCTCTATAGCCAAGTTAAACTTTCTTCTTTCTGTGCTAACTTGATTAACTGTTGGGGAAAACAGTCATTTGATGTTACTGAGGGAAAGTACAGCAATTAGACTTTGCCCCCCATGTTCTGATGATGCTCAGACCTCACGATGTTCTGTGCAATACTGACACAAAGCAGCTCTTGCCTCCAAAGTCTTCACAACCTGAACTCCTTAATTTACACGTATATAAGATACAGCCACGGGGACAGACATCCCCTCTAAAGTATGCTACTTCTTTGACTTGTTTAGATAGTTTGTAAGGATCTAGATCTCTACCAATTATCAAACAAGGAAAGGTGTTGCTTGTGTACCTCTACAAGTTCTACGGAAAAAATAAGGTGCAAATGTGGTTTAATTGCAGCTCCTCTATGCATTCGCAGTCTGGCTGTTGCTAAGGCAACATGCGATTGAGAGACATACGAAGGATAAACAAGGATCTCTCCGAGAAGAGATATTGAATGAGAACGGTAAGGAAACAACACAAGTTCATCCTGGTGTGGTTCTCTGACCTTCTCTTTAGCAATACAGTTAAGCATTTAGTCTTGCTAAACTAAAGCTGGAACCTGTTATCAAAATACTCCAAGGATATTTTTACTAAACACCAGTTGAGCAAACACGAGCACTCGGTTTGCGCAGACAGCGACCTGGCTGTCGGCGCAGTGGCACACGTGCCTTTGCAAACAGTGCGTTTGCTTCAGCGTTGGGAGGAGAACAGGCTCCTCGTGCATCACAGGCTTCTAGCAATGGTTAGATAACGGCTGGACTTGATGATCTGAAAGGTCTTTTCCAGCCATAACGATTCTCTGAACACGTGGGGCAGAGAGAGGTGACGCATCGATGCTCACAGTAAAGACCTTCCAGCCATTCTGGGAGCAACACCGAATGCCGTAAGGACCGTTCACGGCTCCTGAAGCAGAAGTTTCTGCTCCCAAGAACATACCTTTGTTTCCACCCGTTGTTCAGCTCGCTCCGGTTGCTGTTTCGAGCAGGTGGATTTGGGCAGACAAGTGGGGGTCTGCCATGTACGGTAGAAGAGAGCGTGTTACATCTGTTCAGGAGCAGGAACCGCTCTGTGGGGCTGCCAGGCTCCTCTCTGCGTTTTCGGCCGGGGTCGCTGGGTGACAATGCTTAAGGCAAGATAAGTCACCTGCTAAGAGAGGCGTCTGCAGCCAAAGGCAGGGATAATTATAAAAAAGGAGTCAAGACGGTACAGTGATAGCATCGTGCTCAATTGAGTTATTTTCTGCCTATTACAGAAGGGGACAAACCACATAATCTTGTTTTGAAACCGTTGGCTCTCTGCTTAAGGGAATGCTGGTTAAATGCTGGGTTTGTTTCCGTGCGGCCGTGTTTTTAATTCTCAGCTTCAACGGCAGCGTAGCGGTGTATGAAATACTCTACGCTGCGCTCTCTCGGTTTCGTGTGGCTCAGTATCAGGTAAGCACAAAAATCAAGTCAATAGTGTCCTTCAACGCCGGTTTTCAGATGGAGCAAACTGTCACATCTCTATTGAATTTTGTTGACACGAAAAAAAAAAGAGGTTTCTTCAACTCCAGTTTAATTTACACCATTGTGCTGCACAAACCTGCCCCGTGCCGTGCTCCGATCGATCCCGCAGGCTGGTGCGGAGGGCTCCGGGCGCGCGATGGCTGTTTTGCCCTCCCTCAAGGCAGGAGCCTTATTTTAATAACTGAAGGAGGGACAGAACAATGTCGCAGGAGGTCCGCGCAGTGCCGAGCTCCGCTGCGCCTCAGGCTGTGGTGTTCACAAAGACGAGGAGGTCCTCGCAGCATTAGCAGGATTTGCACCGATTGGTTTTTTGAAAACACAGTTGCACTAACTTTCATTCTGCTATTTTGTTTGGTTTTCTCTTTGAGAGAGAGCTGGAACGTGTTTGCCAGTTGGCTAGAAACTATTTAAATGACTTCTGGTTCAGTCAGTAGGTTAAATAATCCATTACTTGCATGGGAAAAACAGGGTGTGAAAGACTCTCTCAAACAAAAATGCTGTTTAGATCTTTGTGACAGCAAATGGAGGAGAGAGGCGATAGATGAAACAAATAATATTTTCTCAGCTATATTAGTGCTTAGTTCAGCTATCTTAGTGCTTAGTTCTTAGTTCACTTTGCTTTAGGCCCTCTCCCCTCAGGATCCTTATTACACAACTCCAGAAATATTATTCCTTGAAATGACCCAATTACTGGCCCAAATCCATTAGTTACTGTCGTTACTGCAGTACTACGAGGAGGATCTTCCCACATCACGCTATCGCACGTGTTCCAGGCTGGGAATGGGCAACGGGTCATCCAATTCACACTGTGCTCCCGTTCCTAAAAAACAGCCCCCGGGAGCGGTAAACACAGTTGTGTTTCCTAGCAGAGGAAAACACAGAACAGCACTTCAGATGCTGTGAGTTTTGACTGTCCTCACCCTTCTCAGTTGTTCTGCTTAGTGTCACATTTAGGATTTCTTTACGCCTGAGACCATTTTGCACTGACCTTGCAGAACCGCACAATTATCTGGGGACCAACGCAGTGGAGATGACAGAGCGTCGCCATCAGCTTGTCTACGGGGTTCAAAGCCAGCTGCCACCACCCACGACAGGGATCGTACTGGAGAGCTTGCTGGGGAGCACTGGGATGATGGGTTACTCAGCCACATCAGTTATTTTGTCAACTACAGTTTTTACAAGTTTGGATTAGGGGTGAAGAAACAAAAGGAGAGGAGGAGCCTTCTTGGGAAGTGGGCTCTGGCGCGGTTTGCCGGGGCATTAAAACACCCGTAGTAAACTCGGTTAAACAGAGGGCAAATTCTCTGACGCCGTAAGCATGCGCAACGGCAGCGGCACAGAGGTGTCACCTCTTCCCCCGCTCACCCGCTGCGCGGCGCCCGCGGTACCAGACGCTGCAGGGGCACGCTGTGCTCCGAGGGCTGCACAACCGGCAGGAGGAGGATTCGGGTGTCGCGGGTTCTCGTCAGTTCTCAGGGCGATCACCCACTTGTACAGAAACACAGAATATTGCTTCTAATGTCTCATTCTGTAAACAGCAACAATGGTTTCTGGCTTCTATAAGGACAGGTCACACTAATATGGCAAAATTTTGTCTGCATAGTTATACCGCTGTATTTATACAAGTAAACTCCAAGTATAGACACTCTTATTCCAGGAGTCTTTTTTTTATTTTCTTCTTAAGTGTTTCTTAAAACTGTTCTCAAGCTGCACAAGCCAAGCCAGGATAATTTTCTAAACATCAGTACATTGTAAGCTACAAAGGATGCCTTCTTGTTTACTTGACTCGCTGCAGATGCGCCTCACTGCTGCCATCAACCTCATACAGCACCATATGGATTTCTGTGCGCTGCTCCGTGTACGTTGGGCAATCCATCAGCTGCGGCGCCAGAGGAGGAGAGCAGTGGCTGAAGTCTGGCCAAGATACTGCTGTTGCCTGACCACTGTCATGGCCTCCCAGTATTTGCTGTGTCTTGGCCCCTCTTCTGCTCTCTGCCAAGGTTTGTGCAGTGCAATTTTTAGGTTTGGGAAACTGAGAACGCAGAAAAGACCCAAGAAAGAACTGGGCAAAGTGTGGCAGAGAAAGGCTGGAGGGTTATCACTCCTCCAGCTCTGCAAGAGGAGAGCACCTACGCGGCGAAGCACGAGCAGGAGGGGACCGCAGGCAGCGGTGCCCCGCGCTGTCCGAGCCGCCGGGGGATGCAGCTCAGGAGCGGCGGTGGGCTGGTGAGGGGACCCACCAGCAAGCGGAGGCAAACAGCCCTCCGGGCCTCAGGCCACCGAGGCTGTGTCCTCAGGGTTGGTCTTTAGCTGCCCAACAGTCAGAAAAGCAGTGATTGACTGTGATCTGCACCATAATCACCAAAATCTGGTCATGCTCCAGAGACATGCTTTTTCTCCCTGCTCCCCTTCGAGCAGCCTCCCCTCCCTTTCTCCCCTGCGCCCATGGTTAAAGCACCCATGTTTGAAGAGGGGTTAATTCCTCATGGTAGAAAACCACCATCCAAATCAAAAGTTTCCAAAGCTGAGGTGTTAGACTGAGGCCCACACACACAAATGAACCACCGACACGGTATTACGCTCCTGACTACTTTACGGTCACAATTAAAAAGTCTCTTTGCGCACCACATTCTGCTGGAAACAAAGGACACACGGTACAGTTTGGAAACCTGTAACCCAAGTGTGCAAAAGAGCGATCGCTGTTGTAAACGGTTCTCCCACTGGTAGCCTTTCTTTCTCTCTACGAACACAATGAAGAGCGTGGTACCAAGTTCCTCCTCCGGCAGAGGTGACTCCCCGAGCCCTTGCCCTGCCCACGAGCAGGACACCGGCGTTCAGCCCTCACTCCACAGAGCCCAAAAGTGGCAGAAGGTGGCAGCCACTGCAATGACATATTTAAAAGAAGGAAGAAAAAAGGGGGAAGGGATATTCCAGAGCTCACTTAGCACTTGGCAGAGGTCAGCCAGTGCTAGCTAATGACAAGAGGAGACCAGAAAGCATCTTGGAATAGACCCCGATGAGCTCCGTCTGTTACATCCCCAGACCACCAGTTGCTAAGCACTGGACTGCACGCTGAGCGCGCAGCTGTAAACATCCATCTTCCCTTACAAAGGCTCCTGTTGACTTTTCCCAGGGCTGAAGTCAACTCACAGCATCTCCCATCACTGCTCACCGGCGTTGGAGCTCTATGAAGGCAGGTGCACGTTTGTGGGCAGCTCTGCACGTCTCACCAGACAAATCTTTTTCCCTCAGTGAAACGTCTGCGTTCCTACATTACACGTACAGAAACTGGTTTGAGGCATTGTATGCGATGAATATAACCCCTCTGCTAACAGCTCACCCGCGAGGGGCTCTCCCTGCCCATCCGCTCCAACCTGGTGGAACAGCTTTGCCTGCCTGATGTTGCAGAGAGACCTGAAGCCACCCAGCGCAATCCTACAGCTAAAGCTAAACTGTCACGCACTTTTCTGGCTCTCCTGTCTTCCCAGATGACTTTTGACTTCTGCTTTCTGCCTCCCTCCAGTGGCAAGTACTCGAGGAGGAGAGTAAAGCTTGAATAAGAACAGGGGCAGGAGGCAACGTGGCGATCGGTGGTGATGCAGACCGGACTGCTCTCGGCCACTGCAGTCCCGCGCCCACCGTGGTGCACTGCGGTGAGAGCCAGGGAGCCACGGCGGGGGCGAGGACGGATCTTTTGATGCTGATGGAGCACATTACAGAGGAGAAAGGCAAATACTGCCAGCTCAGCCAGGACCAGCCCAGAGACTGCTGTTCTGCACAGCAGGANAAAGGCAAATACTGCCAGCTCAGCCAGGACTGCTGTTCTGCACAGCAGGTGCTATCGTGGACTCTTCTTTCTTCCATTATCTCTCATAACATTTTTTATGCTAATTTACATATGTTTCGTGATTTTGTGTGGGGGTTTTTGTTTATTTGTTTGGTTGTTGTTGTTGGTTTTCCTTCATTTATTCTGGATGTCCCACCACATCATTTCCGGAAAAATCAAGAACAGACTGCAATTTTCTTGAGGCATTACCTTACCTTTGATAGTGGTATCTTCAACATATAGTCTTAGTCTGAAGAAATTGGGAGACACTCCCATTTCTCTTGACAGCTCGCTCTACCATCTAATGACTTTTCTCCCTTTAAATAGTAAGGTGACCCAGTGTTGTCAAGCTCTTCTCCCAGACCGCAGTCCTAGTCGTAACAATCCAGTAGAGTGCCCATGTCTTACAAATTTCAAAAACAGGCAAATCACCACCTAATTATGTGAAGCCATAGTATGAAAACAGGCTACTAAAGAATCCCCAATGGCACATCAAAACAATATACCTTACAAAAATTTTGAGCACTCTTAGGTATAGTCCATGCTGCACGGAAAATTTCCAGACATCACTTTTCTCTGTATGATATGTCTACAATGAGTAGATAAAAATATTTATGAAATTTAAGTAATCTTGAAAAGAAACATGCAAATATTTGAACTCCTTTTGTTTGATGGTAGCGCTGCCTTGGGATTGCCGTTCTGTAGTTCTGAGAAGCGGAAGGGTTTGGCAAGTGCATTGTCACAATTAGGAGTACATTTACACATTCAGAAAAGAGCTGTATTTGAAAATGAACCCCCCGCCTGTTCCATGAGGACTGCCAGGGAACGTCGTCTGAGCCCTTCTACCCCCACTCCTGTGGTTTTCCACAACTTACTGCAAGTCAGGTTCTTCCCTCTCTCCTACTACTGCTCTCTCCTGTTGGTAGGACCACACACCAAATGCCGCACTTTTGTTATCAGACTCTATCAACGAGCAGACTAACGTTACTGTGAAACCTCCCGGTGTACTGCTGAGAGCTTGGCCAACAGTCCTTGGATCGACCAAGCTGGTGACCACACTCCTGTGGTTTGGTTTCACGTGGCCTTTGTGGCGACCCCGGGGTGTCTGCCCACGGCCCAGAGGCGCGTTTCACACCCGCCGAGGAGCTGAGCCGCTCACAGCCGAGCTGAGCAAAGACGTGGAGTGAAGAGAAGAAATCCCTACGGGCTACGAGAAGACAGCACATCTCCTGCTCATTTAAAACTCAGCTGTAGAATGCTCTGTGTATCTGGCTGGAGAGCATTTCATCTTTCTCCTTCTCCCTGCCCGTTTGCCTCTCGGAGCGCAGCTGGCTCATCCCTGGTCCCGTTTGTCCCCTGACCTACCCCCGAGCCACTGGCCGTTCGCCTGCGTGGTGGCTGCTCCCTCAGAGGAGCTCTGTGCTCACCACGGCAGCGTTTCTCCGCCGCAGACACCAGCCTGTGCCGGGACTGGGGCTTCTTCAGCGTCGTGCAGCCAAGGGCGAATAGCTCAGCGGTCAGACCGAGGCCATTTGCGCATTAAGGCTTTAGCTGATACCGTAATTGCACTGGTGCGAACAGCCAGCACAGGCGCACCGCATTAGCGTAAACCAGGGTTGACCCCTGTATTTTCTGTCACAGGCTCTCCAAAAAGCCCCGGCCCAAAGACAGTGTCTTCTGTAGACGTACCGGGGGAAAGCCTTACAATAAACAGAGCTCATTACGGTCCTCCACGGAAGATGCCTCTCTGCAGAGGCACAGAAGACAAAGCAGTAGACCTTCCCTTGAAGAGCAAGGGGAGGAGGGTTAGACTGGACCTGCACAGTGACCCGGAGCCGTGGCCCAGCAGGGACGGAACAGGGTTGTCCTGGCCCGTGTTTCTCTGCCTGGGCACTACACCACCGTTCCTTGGTGGACCACCATCAGGGAGAGCACGTGGGCTTTCCGTGTTGGAGTAATGAGGCCCATTTTGATTCTACAGTTAAGACCATGTGAAGCCTTCTCAATGCCTTTCTAGGTGAACAAAGGCTGGTCAAACATTTCATGTTATCTGCTGCAGAATCTCACAGATGTTTCCTTGCAGAAACCTTAAGCAGAATACCAAATGTTTCAACATCACATACAAAGCTGGTCTGGAGCCAAACCTTTACGACGTTGTTTTGTGTTTGCCTATAGTATTGCATGTGCCTGTCAAATCCGCTTCCTGTTTTGGACATTAGATCTCGGCATGGAGAGCTTCCAAATACTAGCCAGGTCCAAAGTAAGCTGTGCTCCACAAAAATAATAACAGTAATATCAGAAGAACTATAAATACTCAAATGAATAATTGTCTCTTTATTATTTCCTGGCTTGCAAGCTTACATGTGTTCATAGGAGGGGGGTCAATTTTAAAAGACATATGCTAAACTCCTGCTGGCCAAAGGTATGAAAGTCTCCATCACTCTCACAGCCTTTATATCTTACATGTCAAAGCGATATCTAGCAAAATATGCATTTAAGACCCATACCCATCACTTATGATATTAATACAATGGGCTTTGGAGTAGGTTTGTGGCTTTGTCCACTGTTAGGTCTGCTGAAGACAAAGGGATTGCCATCTTGCTGTCACTGGCAGCATTCCAGGCAGATACGAAGGGTTATGGAATTGCTTGTGAAGTACAGAAGCAGCATGTTGGTGGGATACCCAGTCTGATGAGAAAGAGTGTGACAGTCAGATGGGGAAGAAAATCACATGTGTGACTGTGAATGCCCACCACAGACAAGCAGCTGGTGTTTCGCACACCAGGCCTACAGCCAGTGGCTCTTTGGCTTCAGTCTTAACCTAATGTCTTTGGGAAAAATACTTCCAGATTTGCAATCGGGATTTATTTGTTAGGGCTGGTTTGACAGGAGATCAAAAATGTTGTAAAATACAACAGAATAAAATAAAAACATTTGACTAGTTAAAAAAAATAGACTAAGAAAATGAACATTTCTCATTTCTTCAGTAATTTCTAAATCAAATCTGAGTTTTCTGGTTATTTCTATAACACTGAATTTGCAGACTCTATGCCACAGAATTGTCACGAGGACAGCGTTTGTAAGACATTGAATTCAGATAAAGTGCACACCTAATTTAGAGCAGTTATTGCCTTAGTTTTGTTTTCCACCAGTAGGATGAAACTAATCAAGATATGACAGAAGAAACGTGCGAGTCTGAAGCAAAGCGCTCGCCCTGCCGTGCCAGCAGAGGACGAGCAGCATCTCCGAGGTGTGGGTAAAACAGCAGCATCACGTTGTGCCTCTGTCCCTGTGCTCTCCTTGGGCTCTGCAGAACAGTGATGGCAAAAAGAAATGGTGGCAGCGCGGTCTGAACCACACCTCGGGGAAGGCAAAAGCTGTTACTGGTAGGAAAGATGATGTGCAGACGTAGAAACAACACAGCCCGCCGGGGATGTGTCTCCGCACGGCAGGAACGACACCCCGCTGCGCGCCGGGGGCTGCACCGGGGGCTGCCCCCGTGTAAGGCGAGCGTGTGCATTTTAGCAAGATGTGTACAAGTTTCCACTCTGTCCCTCCCAAACACTACCGTTGCCCAACATAGTTCAGTGTACGTGGAAAATTATTTTCTTTCCAGATGTTCCTATTTAGAGCTCAATAACTGCTTTAAACTATATTAAAATTACATTTAAAATACTAATAAAGAGAATAAAAACATTAACCGTATGTTCCATTATGCCGTAGTGAGCTTGTGTTTAAATAAGATACGTATTTTAGTACAAGTTAAACATATGCGCAAAGCTGTCCAACAGCACACATGAGATTTACAGTCATGGTTCCTTTGGGTTTTGAGAATTGTCTTCCTAAATCATCTACACAACTCCGAACCCCACCATTTTTCAAACTGTTTTAGTGATTTGAGCTGTTGATTATCACCTCTTTGAGGCTGAGCGTGAAGAGGAGGACCCAGTGGCCACGGGGAAGCGCGGGTGAGATATTTGCCACTGGCCAAGAGCCTTCTGTTACCTCTGTCTAAGATTGTCACCGTCTATTAATGTTTTTTTGGTGGGTTCAGAGCTGTTCAAAAAGTCACATTTGAGCCACAAGGCTGAAGAAGTGAGTGGAGATGAAGCGGCAGAAAAGGTGGGAGCTGAAGACAGCATCAAAGGCAAGACACCAGAGATGGATCCTTCACCCGCCCCCCCTGCGCAGCCCCCCAGCACGGAGGACCCTTCCTCAGCGGCGGCACGTCGCGCCCTTTCCCCGTCACGTCAGAGGGGGGAAAGCCGTCAGGTGAAGTTCCCGTCATCATCACCACCAGTGAACTGTTTCTGAACAGGCAAGGAAAGCCTAAAAGCAACCCCACCTCTTACGACACGCATGCGATGGGTGCAAAACATCCTAGAAAAAATACAGTAACAGCACTTAATAGGGTCTGCTCCTCCAAGAAGGACCTGAATCCCGTATGGACAAAGGCGATGGTGTAAATCCGCTGTCCTAAACCGTCGTTACCGCCCTGCCAGAGCACGTGTGCCGGCTGTGCGTCCGGCTCTGGCGCTCACAGCCTCTGCCGGCGCTGTCGGCAGCGCCACGCGCAGGAACCGGTGCTCCTTTTCACACCGCACACCGTCTCTGTGGCCTCTTAGAGAAAATTAAACTTTTGACAAAGTAATCTGGCAACTGCTTAGCGCCCTGTTTGATGTGTAAGTGTGAACACACCCTTGTAACTCCGGGGGGTACTGAGCGGGCGCAATCTAGAGGATTTGATTCATATCCTTTTAGTACCTATAGATCATCCTCGTATAAATCCCGTGTCCCGGACTGTGGCTGTCAGTGACCGAGTCACCGAAAGCTTTTATGAAAAACTTGGTCAACGTGCCGTTACCACCTCACACCTGCACTTCTTAAGAGGTTCCACTATGCCATCCCCGGCCTGATTTATTTAATCGTCTGGGTTGGAAATGCTGTTTAGCAGTCTCACACCCCTTTTCCTAGAAAATAAAGATTATTAATTTGAACTCTCCCTCCCCTCCCGCCCCCTCCTGTGGTTCAGGATATTTCATGACAATGAACTGGACGAGATGGAGGAGTCAGAGAAGTTTTATCCCTCTGCCTTCTGCTTTACTTTGCACAATTCCATCTACAGTGTCCAAGTCAGAAAGGCTTTGCAATTTCGTGATCGTTCTGAATCACAGGAATTCTGCTTCAATTCTCACTTTGCTTCTGCCCATTTTTTTTTTTCTGGGTCATTTTATCTCTTCCAAGGCCAACAACATCCTTTGGGATGACAGCTATTATTTATACACAGGTATGTTTTTCTTACTACTGCTAAAGTTTTTCTTAGTATTGAAGTGAGTAAGTTTGCAAACAAGACATTTTTAAAGTACAGTGAATGTCCTTTAGGACCAATGTTAGAGTGGATTAGCAAGGATATAAGACAAAACATTTTGTTCGTGAACTGTAGACAATTAATTGACTTGAAAATGAGAACTAAATTGAGTAAAAAGAGAAAATATTTATCCACCCTAAAGTTTCACTGGCTTTCAGAGCAAGACTTGTTCTGCAGAGTTTCAAACCACCAAGAATGTCTGTTGGAACCATCCCCTATACTTAAAAGATCTGCAGATTCCTTTGAGAATAATTATAGTCCAAAATTCCAGATAATTTCTCTTTGTTTCATTTTTCCCTCTCGAGATAACAGTGGTTGTCAAATATTTTCACAGTTTGGATTTTTTTCCCTGGACCACTAAACTGTATTGTGCCATCAATGCAGAAGAACCATTCGTTCTGCCAAACGCTGTTGGGACTGAGAAGGCGGTTGGCCACGCGCGCTTCCATCCCGTCCAGCTGCCTGCTTTGTTATTTCACAGGTCAATCCTGAAGGTAAATTTTCATACATATGGAGAGGATTTTTTTTTTTTTCTTAACTGATGCATGTTGGCAGTTAAATTAAGGGTCGCTGAATGTACTTGGTCTTAATTTTTGTTATAAATCCAAAACTGACTTTTTTGTTTTAAGGAATATGGCCTCAGCATCCAAGCTTTGATTTGAAGGTGAATTTAAAATCTGTGTCTCAGCTTTGTAAAGGGCTAAATCACACACCTACGCACCATCGTCCCCACTTCTCACGCTACATCACAAAGAGGCCTGAGTAGGGGTACACGTTGTCGCCCTTAACCCACTGCTTTGCTCCACCACGAGGGACACGGTGGGAGTTCCCTCTGATCCACAGCCTTTGTCTGCCTGATTGCTTCCCGAGTCAGCCTTAACAAAGAGGTCAAATCTGTTACTTTCAAGCACTTCTTTTTTTTTTTTCCTCTAAAACAAAATTCTTTAAAATGCTTCAGCAAATCCTATGCTCTGCTGATTCATAGAATCACAGAATCATTGTGGCTGGAAAAGACCTTTGAGATCATCGAGGCCAACTCTACCAGGCTGAGTAGATAACCGAGTAGATAACTCTACCGGTCCCACTTCTAACCCATGTCCCTCAGCACCATGACCAGACGGCTTTTAAATACACCCAAGGTTGGCGATGCAACCACTTCCCTGGGCAGTCCATTCCAGGCTTTGATAACCCTTTCAGCGAACAAGTTTTTCCTAATGTCTCACCTAAACCTCCCCTGGCCCAACCTGAGGCCTTTTCCTCTTATCCTATGGGTTGTGTCTTGGGAGAAGAGACCGACGCCCCCTCGCTACCCCCTCCTTTCAGGCAGCTGTAGAGAGTGAGAAGGTCTCCCCTCAGCCTCCTCTTCTCCAGGCTGAACACCCCCAGGGCCCTCAGCTGCTCCTCGTAAGACTTATTCTCAAGACCCCTCACCAGCTCCGTTGCCCTAAAGGAGGGCAGGAGGTTTAAACCAGGAGGTTTAAGGGGAACCACGTGGCTCAGCGTTGGTACTTGATCAAGCGCATCTCTTTTGGTTTGTCAGACCATCAGACCGGGCGCAGTCTGCTCCTAGGCTGGATGGAGATACAGTGGCGTCCACCCTTATTGCAGGGTTAAGCACAGCAGCGACTTCAGCTTTTAAACTGCAAGCCCGGTCCTACCCACGGGGGAGCCCCCAGTACAGTCCTGCCGCGGTTCAGCCCGGGACGTTTGCAATTTATGGAAAGCGCACCAGAAATTCTTTGCAGAAAACGGAAACGACGCCTGAGCGCTATTGTCTGAGCCCTATATACCGACCACCTTCCTCACTGCTGTGGCAAACCTCCCCCCTTCCTTCATGGAGGACCGCTCCAACGCTAAATGATTCCTCCATGAGTATTTCAGACACACGGTCTCATTTCTGGCAGCCTCCCCTACGCTAAATTCTCTCTGGTGTCTGGAACAGCTGCTTATTCCTCCAGCCCGGGCCTTTGAGATGTAAATAGTGTAATCCGACTTCAAGAGGCAAGGAAATATTAGCAGAATTTAATGTAAATATTGTATAAATCATCCCAAAATAGCACGGCCACGGGATGAGCCAAAGACACTAACTGAAAGTTAAACAGACTAAGTAAATATAGACTAAATATATTCCCCTCCTGGAATTGCCACTGGAATGGATCCAGAGAGGAAATAGGTTAAAATGCAGTCTTGTGGCAGTGATATTAAAAAGCCAATGGAGCGTTTGGTGACATTTATGATGAATTTTATGTACTCCATACATTTTTAATACATGCCGAGTTAAATATTGTCAAAGCTATAAAAAGACTATGGAAAAAAATGTCTGGTTTCACATGGGTGGACACTGCCTGGAACTCTCTCTGTGGGTTTTGTGTGAGAGAAGTGTTTGAAAGAAAACATGAAAGGGAAAAAGAAAAAAACCAACCCCGCAGTGCAGTTTTTGCAAACTGTTACTTGCCCATTTGGAGCCTTAAAGTCATCGCACATCAAGAAAACAGAATTTCCAGGACACGAACCACAATGGGGAGCAAGGAATGGGCTGTGTTAGTTCCATCCCTTACACGTGCAAATGGAGAAAAATCAATCTGATTGCCTACTGTGGCTTTGTGCAGCTTCTGGCTCAGTGCAGTGTAAGTACGAAAGGACCCTTTTCTCATACGGGTGCTTTTTTAGGAGGTCCTGAGCCACGGCTGTCGCAAAGGTGATTAATAGTAGCTTTGTGCACAGGTACCAGAAGATAAACAGATGCCCAGACCCACCCAGGACAGCCCCCGAACACAGGCGCTTCTCTTGATGTACCAAAGATTATTTTTCAAAAAGCTACTTTGCCCCAAATTTTGTCCAAACTACGAACAGGACGGGATTTCCACCCCTCCCAGTCTCACACCCAAACAAGCCGGCAGCCCCCAGACGCCCCGCGCGGCTCAGCCGCTCCGCACACTTCACACCCGAAGCTACAGGCAAAGCCCAAAACTCGCAAAGGGCACCGAGATGGGTCTGAACCGACACAACCCGCAGCTGCTTTAGCTGCTCTGCGTTGATGAGATTCGTATGCTCACATTTTCACTGTGAAACGCTGGAGAGACTCCAGGAAGGTGAGTGACTCTGTTGTGCAATCCCTTTTCACAAAAACTTCTGGAACAGCTGTGGCAAATTAACTAAAATTTTCTTTCTTTGCAGAAATATCCTCAGCCTATGGGACAGGAGAGGAAAATGACTGAAACGCAGAACGCGGGCTCGTACCGATCTGTGCCGTGTGGCCTCCTTACGCCACTTCTTCTGTCCGTGGCCACAGTGACCAACCACCCCCAGACATCTTGGGACTCCCCATGAGGGGTGGTGACAGGGTGAGGGGTTCCTCTGACGGAAGCGCGGCACACAACTGCAAGTTCAAAACTCAATAGCTGAGAGACTTTAACATCCCCTTAACGTTACCTGAAGGCTGTCCAGTCCCACGCACAAAGCAGCGGGGAGGAAAATAACAGAAGAAGGGTGAGGGAGAATGAGGAACGGGGACGCAGCGAGTCCCACTTCAGTTTCTTTCTGCCTTCCAACACCACGGACTTTGTTGGCTTTAGTGAACGCTGTCCCAGATGCAGGAGGAGGTATTTGCAAACACCCAACACGGTGCAGGACCCCGCGTGACGGGGAGATGCGCACGCAGCACAGCTCTGGTACGTGTGCACGGCACCGCGCGCTCTCCTCTACCGGAGCCCCACAGCTTCCCGGGAACCCTCCTCGCCGCGGCTGGCACATGGCGTCCAGCGGCGCAGGAGACGCGGTGGATCTCCGCCGCACCATCTCCGCTGTACTGTGCAAACGGGGTCGGTGCTGCCCAGCGAGTTAACCCCGCAGCGGTGTTTTGCCTAATTCCATCTTTCCTCCAGGGACTGAGCCCTGGATAAAACTCTGGTGACGTGTCCGTCGCCAGTCCCCCATTCAGACAGCATTTGACAGTCCCAAAATGTGGTAAAATACATCATTGGCTTAATTTGCTCCAGGCAAAATGCAGCAAAGTCAGAAAAGGCCTTTCCTGCGGAAAGGTTTACAAGTTGGAAACGTCACAGACAGGCTTTTCCCCGACTGCGCGCGTTGGCCGTGGACAACCCACAAAACACCAACTCCACTTTAACAAGCAAACCAGCAGATCACCCTCGTCCTCCCCTCCCAAGTCTCCCACCCAGCTCACAGCGAACTCCCGCCCAGAGGACATGGTTGTCACCAAGTCAAAGAGCAGCGGTGGCCCATCAGCCCCCAGAGGTGGGCGGCTGCGCCAGAGGAGCTCAACTCACCCACTGCCTCTGTCGGTGCCCACGGGGCCGTCCCCAGGGAAGAGCAGCACAGCGCCCAGAAGGAAATGAGAGGAAGGAAACCTCCTGGGGCAGTGTATTGGCTCCTCCTTAATTGACAACCTTCTGTTAAAGGTGCTGGGCCCACAGCTGTAGCAATTTAAGCTCTAATTCCTACAAAACAACCTCGAGAGGCACCTCCTTGGCTTTAGGCTGCTTCTGGAGTCTGCTGCCAGGTCCCCTGAGGCCCTGCTCCATCTCCTGAGGTTGCTCAGGAGGCGGTTGAGGAGTGGGAGGACATCTGGGAACCCCGAGCTTGGGAGCCCCCCCGATACCGAGGTGATCTTCAGCAGCTCACTGAGCCCTGTGCTGCGGCGTTACCTCTGCAGGGTCGGTCCCGGGGACCCGGCAGCGTGGCGGACCCAGGACCTCGTGGAGCGTTTCTATTTAAAGTTGCTTAAGTGGTGCCAGAATGTACTTCAGGTGTAGTCACCTAAATCCGCAGAGGTCAGCCTCTGGTGTCTGGAACTGCTTCCCGCGAATGACTGCTGCTTTGTCACCCAGAAGGGACTATGAAGCTGAAGGTGTTAGTAACTGCGGGCGCGCGGTCCGGGCGGCACAGTGGCATAAGAGCATCGGAGCTGCTGCTCCGTCAGGTCGCCCCGCCATCAGCAGAAGCGGGTGACCGCTGCGGAGACCAAATTCCAGCTTTGCTGCCTGACACAGGCTTATTTCTCTTTGGCAACTATCCCACATACTAACTTCTGACACTGTCTGCTACTTCTAAGGCAGTTTGGGGATCTCCCCCTTCGCAGATCCCCTCCCGGTCTCACACCGAGACACTTCAGGGCAAACGCTGCAGCAGAAGCTAAAACTGCCCAGTGGCTGAAAGCAGGTACGTAAACCCACGTGGTGGGAGTGGGTCTTGGAGGCACTGAAATTCTGCTCATCGGGGTAAAGAAACACTGTGAGCGTAACGGGAACGGTCCCAGCGCGAGCTCTGCCGAACATGGAACGAAGAGAATCGTTCATTTGTTAAATCCAGATCACAAATCACTGTCTTGTGTAGGTCCTAAGCTTCTGCTCGAGAGAATAGACCTCTTATCTAAACAAAAGGAAATAATAATGTACATCAGGAATAGAAAGGGATTTTATTATGGAATTGAAAAAAAAAGCCTTAATTTTTATTATTTTTATTTTGTATTGCTGAAACAGAGGAAGCATCAGACCTTTTTACTATGAGGTGTTGGACTGATTTCTTTTACTCCATTTAAGCAAGCTTAAGCCAGCTTTCAGTTTTTGCTTTCCTAAATATTTATCCTGTTTGCTTTTCAGGTATTTCATATTAGATTTAACATTAGATACTTCCTTTTAAAGATGGCTTCTATAAAGTGCCTTCCAAATTAAATCCAGCAAAGTAATATGCTTTGAGACACAGTAGAATTGAAGAAGATGATAATCAGTCATCAAAATCTAATTTTTCCTTTATTTGGCTTGCTGCATTCAGTGAATAACATTAGGGTTTAGCCTTATTCCACAAAACCACAGGCTACTTTTTATGTAAAAATCCACCTCATTGTGGCAAAACACGAAATTTCAAAATTAGAATTAATTTGAAGAGTGTTTCTACAGGATGGAGACTGAAGACTTGATTTCAGAGCACTGAAATTAGAACATTTTGCCATTAGCTTCCGTGGTCAGACTGAGTCAGTAATGAAAATAACTCTTCATCAACACATTTCACACAACAGTTCTTGGTAGCAGATAGTGCTTTATACCGAGCGTCTGGAATGGCCAAAGGCAGAGCTCATTTACATCGCTGTCTCCTAAAACGATGATGAAGTGGGCCAGGGAATCAAAGCAGCAAGGGAGAAGCAAATACAGTGTTTTTTAATTAAAAAAAAAAAAAAGTTACATTCTGCCTAAGAATCAAATGTAGCCACAAAACCCGAATGAAAAATGTTGTTTCTTCTCCCTTCTGCGTTCAGCTTTCCACGAAGCCTTTAATCAAACAGACTCCTGCCTAAACCAGATGTGTACCTCATTGTTGGAACTCCACCTAAACCCCAGCACAGCCCTCTCCAGAGATCACCTCCGACACAGGGAAAGGTGCAATTCATCACAGACTCAGCTGGACTTCATCTGCAAAGCAGCCAAAAGCGTGTGCTGGGTGGGATTTTTCACCATCAACGCTCTGGTTGAGCCAAGAAACGCTTCCAGAGGCTGACGCTCGAACCACGGGGCAGGGACCAGCACTGACTGAAACTTGGTCACTCTGTTCCCGGCTCTGCCGTTGACATCACACAAAGGGGGGCAACCGCCCCCCAAAGGGGCGCTGGTCAGCCTCCTGCGACTGCCTCATACACAAACCAACACCGCACAGCCCCGTTACTGCCGCGCCAAACCCCGTGAACCGGGCGAGTGCCTCCGCGCTGCCCCGAACCACTCCGTACAGACTGCTGCTCTGTCAGGTCTGCTCTCAGGTGTACGAGTGGTGGGAAGAGGAATCTGAACAGAGTGATGATGTCGCGCGCAAACTTTTTGGAGCACTCCGTGTTCTCAGAAACGTAAATAACGCCATGAAACGCCACAGGGGATATGTAAGCTGCTTTAATAATAATAAATTTATTAAGTGGCAAGAAGCCACTCTGCTTTGTAAACCGATTTTACTCAATCACAGTCCCTCTATTTTTTTTTTTTCCTCATTTAACATGAATACATTCTGTAATTTGTACGTGAAAGATTTACGTAGAGATATGTTCTGGACCACTCTTGCTGATTTTACTGGTCAGAAAAACATGAAACATGCGGAAACAGCACCTTATTAAAACTATAGGCCTTTTCTCATTACATCTCCTTTGCTGCTAAGCTAAATTGTCACTGGATAAGCCAAGTCTACAGAGGTTTTCTTCCTTGTCCTGTGCTCTGAGACGTAGTGGGGCCTGCAGAAATGTCTGATAAAACCTCACAGATAACAAGTAACTCGGAAGGCTTTGTAAGCAGTAGCTGCAGTTGCTTCTTCAGACTAGAGAGAGCTTCTCATGCGCTAATGCACTTGGTTAGGTTTTGAGGAGCTCAGAGGAGGATGCGCCCTCTTCCTGATACAGTTTGTTGAGCCTGGACTCTGCACCACTGATATTGTTCAGCAACTGTCTGCACCAATAATTTAAAAAAAAAAAACAACAAACAAGAAATCAGGCTGTTTTTATCAGAAACAAGTAATAAATCTTATCACGGTAGTAAAAAAAAATGGCAATTTCTGATGCGTGACATTTTCATTGCTTGAGAATGAATCAGTGCAAAGTGAGGTAACCCACGCACCCCGTCACTTCGGGCCGGGGCGCGTTAAACCAGGCGCCGCCTTTTGGAGTCCCTCTCCATATCTTCAGCGGGAGAGTCTCCATTGCACCCTAGAGGGGACACCATGTTTAGCAAAGGGTCTTCGGACGCCCCTCCAAACAGGGACAGCAACAAAGCCACACCGTAGCCAGTAGCTCGTTCACCCTAGGAAAAAACACAAAACAAAAAGCCCAATTCACACTTCAGACTGTATAATCTGAACGCAGTTTTAATTTACCTGCTCACTCAACAAGAGCAGTGACGGCGCATGGCCACAGCTGGTGCCCGGGGTCCCTGGCAGGTCTGCTCAGCTTGTGCTTCTGTATCCTTATGCTACGGGAATCTGTCCCCGTTAGGTTAAACCAACACATGGGCTGATTCACACGAGAACAGAGCTCACACTGACTCGAGGGTGGATTTGCGCCAGCGTTGTTCAGGGCAGGGAATGTTCCATCCAGCACGAGCATGGATTTGGAGTATGAGCTGAGTAAGTTGGGTGTAAAAAAACAGGAGGCGGGGGGAGTAAGTTGGCTTGTGTATATTCTTTTTTCCTAAAAAACAAGTTCCATCACAGGGAGGAGGGGAAACCCCCAAGAGTAAACAAATGTTTTCTCCGCTGCAGGTCAGCAGGCAGGAAAATCAACTCTGGTCAATCGTCTCAAAACAACATGGGTGAAAACGGAAGGCTAGGATTATTGCCGTGAACCGAAAGCAGGCAAGTTGTCAAAGTTTACAACGATGACGTTGCTGATTAAAGCAACAGAGTATTTTAAAACCCAAATGAAAAATATGAACAGACGAAGCTACCAAACCAAAGAAATTCCCAGCACAGACGAAGAGTCAATGCTTTTCGAAGGAACTCTTCTCCACCTAATTCTCTCGCTTCGAGTTTGCTGGCTCAGATGCAGAATACCCGCAGGCACCGGCACACTCTACCCAGCCTGCGTGCCCAGGGAAGCGTCACGGGTCGTGTGAACATACTCACGGCGTGAACAGGCGCAGCTATGTCTAAGTGGACCCAGACCCCAGGCCAGTCAAAGCCAATGTGAGAAGCAATGAAGAGCCCGGCACAGGAGCTTGGAGTATTGTCTCGGTCCTGGAGAAACAACAAAAATACAGTTGGTCTTGCAAGAAAAGTGAACGTCAATGTTTTATTCTTGCCTACAGAAAAGACAGTAGCGCAAATCTAGTTCACAGCTTAACGAATGGCCCTGAAAGACACGTCTTTGCTGACCAACTGTACTGCAAATCCTGTGACTTAGTCCCTGGTAGCAGTCTGGTCCTGCTCAACTCCTCTTCTGCCCAAGCTCCTTTCCGCAGTGTTTTTGGAACTTAGTGCACACTGTAACTCTCAAACACAGCAAAAGCAGCGCAGCAATCCCCGAGGCCTCTGCCCTCGGTGTCCCGGTTTCGCATTCCCAGTGACTGTCTCTGTTGGTTATATATGATCTAAGGAATACTCCTCTCCACTTCTTAAACCGCCTCCACCCAGGAATTTAGCATTCATCCTAGCGGCATGCTTAAAAGGCCAGCAGCCCAAAGATACCCTTGCAGCAGAACACCCTGTTTAAAATTGACACTAAATATCAGTGTAGTGCAAAATCCACACGTAAAAGACCTTGAAGTCCATAATTATACAGCCCATTTCTAGAAGATTACAGCCCTTGTGAAGAGCTTTCAGCCAGCTATCAGCAGGCCAGCACATTATCTAGAAAACACAAATTTTTATGTCATAAATGAAATTTAAAGAAAAAAAAAAGTATCTTACTGCCACAGAGTTCTTCATATCAGCTACAGCAGAGGTAAATTCACTGAAGTGGAGCTCAGGGCAATACACAAGAGGATGGACCAAGTCTCCACAGTTCCTGCCAGCTTTAACACAAGCCTTTTCCCACTCTTCGTTATTGGTAAGGACAGCAGCATGATACTTCCCTGTAGCAATTCCCTAGTGAGACACAAAACAAAATCAGGAAGGATTCACCTTAACTGCGCTGGGTAGGATAATTCTGTACTACTCCCTCTCAGCATTAACAGCTGCTTTGCATCTAACAAATCCACCAAGACAAAAATGTCTCAGAACCACTCTACAAGACGGTAGCGTTACAAATGTAGACAGAGACGTCGTAGCTACTGCCGAATCTTAAAATTTCTGACAATCCATTCTGCAGTGAAACAGTCTGCATTTGTCTGGCCTATTCAAACCACTGTCCCACAAAAACATTTATAGTTATCGAGCAAGCAAACTATATCACTTTACAATTATTTATCCTTAGAAATAAAATTAAATCAGTAATTAATTACAAATAAAACATCTAATACACACACACACACAGAGGATACCCCAGCAACGTGTGCCAATCACACAAACAGCCGGAATGTAACATCCTCATTCATTGGAAAGGTCGCTTCCTTCCGAATATACAAAACCCAGAAGCCACCATCACACCAGCGCTGCAGTAGGACAATGATGGGAAACTTTCAAAGGACTGATGTTTACACCAATATATGCAACATTCATGCTTCTAAAATTTGCCACCGTTTCTCCTCCAGATATGAAGACCAATTAATTTTCTAGAAAATTAAACCACAAGAGTCACTGCTTGTCAATATAACCTTTTATAAAACAGGAATATGTATCAAAAAATAGTAGCATTAAATTTGTACCCTTGTATCATTCTGTGCATGACTTACAATTTAAGCCATTTTATGGACCAGAAAATTCCTGATCACTATCATCGAATCAGTTCTGCTAACTATAAAGATATTGAATTGCAAACAGCGAGTACTGGATCGCTTACATCAGCTGCTAATGTCATCAGAAGAATACCATTTTTTCTTTAAGTATGCAAAAGCAAAAAAGTTGCATAAAGAACCAAAAAAGCCCGCTTGAGTAACGCGGTTATAAGCGTAACTCATCGCTGGGACAAGCCACGTGCACAGAGGATTACAGTTGCTGGGGCTGCGTTGGCAACTTCCTCCTGCACGAGCACGGGAAGCCACCACCGGGCACAACAGTTCACTTCTGCGCTCCCCCAAGACCACCGGACAGGGGCAAAGGGTGAACAAGGCACAGGCAGCAGAGGCGCACCCCCTCTCCGCCAGCGGTTCCGTATCAGTACCTGAGCTCCGGTAAGAGTGGCCATATCAAGAATGATATCAGCTCCGAGATCTTTGCACGCGTAAGCTACTCCGTCGGCCAGAATCAGTCTCCCTTCTGCATCAGTGTTGTTGATTTCCACAGTTCTGTGAAGAAGAGAGGGCTTTTAATACAGCAGTGCTTCGGGCTGGAAGTTAGGACTCATCTGTCTGGACTAGAACACCGTGTGAGAAAGCAGACTCAAACCTAACGAGCTGTCTTATTTGGCTCTGCAGGTCTGTACGGCTGCTTACTCCCCAGCTGCAAGCATCCAGACAGAGCGCACGTGGAAAAGGGTTGTGACAGCACTGTCCCCGTGGCTGGGTCTCCTTGTAGGGCCTGTGTAACGCCCGGCATGTCCAGCTGGGATTTTACAAATCACTGCCATACAAAGAAGTATCATACTCTGCTTAAAACAAGAAGAGATTCTTACACAATGGTAACCTACGTCTATGACTGAGAAGATATCGATACAGATGGACACAGGAAACTGCTTGTACTGGAAAAAACACCTAAACCCGAGTGCTTTAGGGAAACTTCAGCGCATGATCTACGACAGGTATTTTGATGTGTATTTACATACCCAACAGGAAACTCTAAGCACACTTAAAACTCACTACTACGGCTGTCTGAAATACTACCATCAATATTTAGGGAAGCTGTTGAGGGACAGGTTCACCATCTGCATGGTACTCAGATAAACAGAACCAAAGACGACGTTTCCTCTCAATGTTTCTGTGAAAAGGGTAAATATAATCTTACTTTCCAGAGTAAAGAACATGAATGTCATCAGGTCTTGTTGCACGTGGTCCGACTGCATTCTCGGCCAAACAAAAAACAGCATGAAGATTGTCTTTAAAACCCTGGAACAACGATAGGAGAGAAATGGGGTTTGATTCACATCAAGCTAATTTATTGGGACTGAAATCAATGAGGGATTATGACTTCTTGACAGCAATGCAAACAACTACATGGGAAATCTGTGAGGAATATCTTGAAGCTGAGACCAAGAGCTACAGAAAGCAGGCGAGGAGGTAACGTCTAACACCGGTTTTCGAGTTCTCGCTGTAGAGTGAATAAAAGCCTCTAATGCACGTGACAGACAAACGGGGAAGGAATCTAGAAAGCCCTTGTCAATTAAGCAGTGATCAGTACAATCTCCTCCCAGTGGCAAGGTATCCGAATTAAAACACCTTTTATATGCAGCGTGCAGATGCAAGTGGAGGGGGTTCCCGGCCAAACCCGATTCCCTGCGAAGAGCGCGTTCAGCTCGTCACAGCCAGCTCCAGCAAGAGCTTCACAAGCACAACTCCAAAGCCCACTGAGCTCACCAGGAAACTGCCGGGCTCGCCAAAAACAAACCCCGAGTCACTAAACTACAGTACCCCTCTATGAAAATCAGCAGAATACACCTCCAAAGACACCATGCTCCACTCATCTAATTTTAACACAACTCTAACATTGACTCACAACAGAGATCACAAACAACGTGTCCGGACTGTGTAACTCCGTCACCTTTCATAGCCACCATGGAAAGATCCAAGTGACAGATGCTTTTGATGCGACAATTACAAAGGCTTGTGAGAGGACACTACGCAGACAGTCAGGACGCTTGGGATTGTTTTCCAAACCCTGTATTTTCCACTGCTTTTACTCAGTCTCCAATAACAACAAAGATACAACCGGGGCCATTTGAGAACCTGAGCTCCTTCCCATCGTTTCTGCCACACTGAGGAAGAGCCCACAGTGACAGTGGATAATGCTGGAAATAATAAAAGCTAATATGCAGCTGTTTGTGAACTGTATGCATTCCCTAAAAAAACAACCCCAGGTGAACGGACTCCATCCGTGAGAATTTTGTTGGAAAGTAACTTTGGCCGTGGCAATCCTGGAAGGTGGTGGCACTCCACGTCTCAGTGCATCTCCCAGCTGCCGATGGCACAGCTCACTGCCCTTCAGCACCCAGCCTGCACCACAGGTCAGAAACACGCCACCAGGATCAATCCTCCCTCTTTCCATGTAAAACCAAAAATATCCATGGCTAAGATGAATTTGGGTTGGGGTTTTTTGGGGGGAGGGCGGGGCAGGAGCGTGTTGGGATTTTTAACGCACCATTGCTGCTGGGAGGCACCCAGCACGTTCAAACTCTCTTTTTCCCTTAGCCTCCTCTTTTCCGGCATAACCCATTCTGGTTTACTTTGGTTTAAAGTCAAGTGCTTTTATGGTTATGGAAATTTATGATGATTTTGTTATTTACATAACAGCTATATTGTGTGGATGGATCCTAGGAACAGAACGGGAGACAGCAGCATTTCACAAATAACACCACAGTTCCTCCTCAGCTGGGACAGCTAGCCTTAAAAATATCAAGTTCCACGGGAAAACGGGGTCAGTTTTACTGTTAATCTCTTGATAAAAGTCCGCAGCTGAAGAAATCTGGACTTGCTGAATCAGCACATGTGCTGAAGTCTAAAGAGCAAATGCATGAATCAAAACCTTTCAAAACAATGGGCAGCATGTAGAAGCCATAAAGTAACTTTGCAGTTTCTAGTCCAGCCAGTGGGCAAACAGCACTGTTGATGAGATAACCTTCCATCTATGGCCCTTTGCTCTTCCAAAACGGTCTGGGCAGCAAAAACCCCACTCTTTTCACAGTCTCTCACTGGACTGCACCAAATTTTCCTCCTCCAAGTGGGAGATGTGGTCAATCTACTGTCAAAAAGCGAAACCCCACTTCCAGTACCAGTTGCCTTTTCCTGAATCTCATTCTGTCTGTAGCTCTTCAGAAGCAGGATTCACTGTTAACGTGCAGGACCAAGAAAGATTTCAAAATTTGAGTGTTTTTCTCTTCTCCCTTGCGTTGGAAAGCTTACAACGGACGAAATGCATCTTTCTAGGAAAAATCACTTGCTTAATTCTGCCATCCAAAGCCTTTGTAAATCACGCTGTAAAACTGTTGAACAGCATGTAGGCAGATATTTTCTGAAGATGGATAATAACCTCTGCCCCTCTTCCCACTTAGCTTTCTATCCAACACACGTTTCCAACTTCAGTCTGTGACAAAGCACAGCTAATTTAAACCTCTTCCAGCTTTGTATTTTCTTAAGAGCATTTTAAAAAAAAAAAAAGCCTTGAGACAGTAACTACGACAAATTCTTTCCACTGCCTATCTCAATGCATTTCCTGCAGGGGTTTCATTAACAGGTCTTCTCACATGAGGTTGTAAAATTAAGCAGTGAGATCATTCTTTTGTTTGTACATACAAAGGCACAGATTTTTTGTGAGGTACGACAGCTTCTTCAGGCCCAGTTTGTCCAAACATATCATGGCCAGTCTATTCATTGTTTCAATAACTGCATATGAAACGACAGATCACTTACGTTCACACCCACTGTGATTGTGAACGCAACTTCTCTCAGCACAGATAATTACACGCAAAACTACTTTGGAAACAAGGACTGAACCACCGAAAGAACGTACCGCATCCATGGCTTTCCCACACTCCCCCAAAGCACCGCGTAAGCTCTCGCTCTTGCCCCTTGCAGACGCGTGATCTAACTTTCTGAAGGACTTCGTTATGGAAAGCGAGCCGTTGTGCCTAAGATGCAGCTCACAAATCTGTTTTCAATTTTAAGTCCCTGCAGATAACTGTGAAGTTTACAATCTTTCCACATCAAACATGCTGCTAGGGCCAAGGCACAGAGCTAAACTGTTGAGAAATGGGAATTTGGCACTGATCATCCCCTGGACAAAGCTTCCGTCAGATCTATGCATTAATCTGCAGCAGTAAATGTTCTTTGAACTTTGGATACTCCTTGGAGGCAATAGCTGCTCTGTCAGCAAGACTCAGTCACTGGATTTGTGGAGAGGGCAGAGTTTTATTGGCAGTGGCCACTTCTTTTCCCCAACTCATATTGTTAAAGTGCAATACGCATTTTTTTTTAATTCTTCGTATTTCAATACCTGGCGTCTTCCCAGCTCCCCTACTACTTTCTGACCACAGAAGCAAACCAACAAGCAGCTCCTGATGAGACTAGAGCTGCCACTTCCCCAGTCGGTTAATATTAGAACTGGCACAGGATCTGGAACACAGACAGACTTCATATCCCAGACTCATCCCCTTCTTTGCTTAGGGGATGACAGCTGCCCCAAATCCCACAGCTTAAACAAAATCAGCATGGATAACTCAAGTATAAATCTGATTCAGGGAACTAGAAACCACTCAGTCCACAGAACAAACCCTGAAAGACTCTTAAACAGACAAGACAAGAAAGACTCTTAAAAAAAAATTAGCACTCAAGGAATTTCTCACAGTTCTCAAGATCCCGGTGAAGATTTGAAATGTTTTTCTGAAATAGCTTTCTGCTATTTCAGAGAAATATTTCTATTGCTATTTCAGAAAAACAGCTCTTCTGCTATTGAGCAGAGTGGCTCAAGATCACTAATAGCAGTGGCAGGTCAGAACTGCAGGACTAGACTGGCCCCCGTATCTGGGAATATATCCAAAACCCAGACTGCCCCGTGGCACTGCTGGGATACACGATATCAATTAACACGTTTTACTTACTTGCTTTACAGCAGCTTTGAAGGCACCCAAAATAGCAGCTGCTCCACCGCAGTCTCGTTTCATTCCAGGCATAGTAGTCTGTTTAAACAGAACCACAGGTTTATTTTTTTTCTTTAAAAGAGAATTTCACAGTAACGCCTGCGAAAACTAGTATTTCTGATGCTCCTGTAACTCTGGTCTTGACAGTGCCCAGCCACAACAGAAACACGGAACACGGGCACTTGCTTATTGGTGGATCTTGCCTCGGAACTGGAAAATACTAAACCACTGCTGCTAATTTGTTAGAAAGGAAAAAAGAAAAAGGTTGTTTACAAGATTCGCACTGAGGCTAACTCGCACGGGTTTTGGATCTATCTCCAAAATCGGAAATTAAACAACTTTGTTTCTAGCTTTCTCCTAGCAGTGGGCAATACTTAAAGGGCAAAATACCAGGTAGCTATTTAACTGCTCTGTAGAGTGCTTCTTGAACCCTGTTTGGTCTTCTCCCCTGACAGTTTGTGTCCATACGGATGACAGTAGACCAAGTGTTTACTCAAATAAATATACTTTGGTTTCCTACAGACATTAAGCGAGTTACTTCCATCAGAAAACAACACTGTAAGCAAAAGCAGCAGCAGAACAAGTGTTTATGTACCTTTCCCTTAATGCTGAGTCCTCCAGTGTCATACACAATGCCTTTGCCCACCCATGCGATGGTCTGTGTAGCACCATCTGGAGTGTGACTGAGAACCGCTAGTGCCGGAGGATGCAGAGCTGCCTTGCCAACGCCGTAGATACCTGGAAAACAGAGACTTAAACAACCTGTGGCGAAGCCAGACTGTGGGGAGCAATCCGTGGCTATTTTCTGTAAAACATCTTGGCGTACTATGGGCAATAAAACCGTTTCAAAAATGTGCAAATAAAACATTACAATCAATATAGCAAAACATTCCAATTAACTGCTAGGAAAAAAGCTGAATTTTCAACAAGATATACCTCCGAAGCCTCTCTCTTTCAGCTCCTCATCTCGAATAATGGTAGGAGTAATCCCAAGATCCTTGCCAACTTTTTTGATTTCCTTAATCATGAAAAGAAAAAGGACATTGTCAGTCAGTCATCAGGAGGACACATTTGTGTCTTTCCACACATATGGGTACCCACTTAAGGGCTCTCTGTGATTTTTGCATGCGTACACGTACAAACATTCACGATTTTGGGAGTGGTGCTGAGGTTTAAATGGCCTAATTCCACTGAGACATCCTTGACTTACTGTGGCATGAAATACAAATTTGACCTTTAAGCCCTGCCAGTAAAAGAAATCTTCAGAGGTAGAGGCCGGTGTTCACTCTATCGGATCATGATGCAATAGGACAGGAATATTTTCACTCTCAACAGCTCGCCAGATCTTTATGATAAAACTCATTTGGAAACGTGTCAACTTCTGCCCCATAATTTCAGAAACTCCTACCACAATCAGGCTTAAGACAACATTAGCACTGGCAAAGAAGCCAATGTCACGACCGAATCAAGCACTCATGTCTTCTGACGCCCAGTGCCTCACCCCAAGCTGCACGCTCTGCCTCCTTCCAACTTGGCAAAGTTCTACAAAATATTAAAGGCCAAAGAAATACCCTCAGCATCCTTGGACGGGGTCTTTGATGTGCTTGCCACTGCTGACATACATGTTTTGCTAAGAGATAGCAACACTAGTTCTTCATTACTGTAGTCTAGACTTACAATTAGTAACTCTTACTCAGCAGGTGTACTACCTACCTCCAGGAAGTTATCCGTGTTCATCTCATTGCATGGGGTGTCCACAATTCGAGCAGCCAGCCTGACTCCTTCTGTGGCACTTGCCAGACACTATGAAAAGAAGTGAGGACACCTGAGAACTGGCCTTGGCTTGGCTGGTTTTCTGCGTAGCTTTGCATTCAGTCCTACGCAGCCTACGCCAGACGCGTGGTTCCTCTGGAGCACAGTAAAGCTTAACTGCAACTGATCACAGGCGGTCGTACAGTATTAAATAATGCCAACCAAGATAACCATTATTTTTTGTATGTGTTAAGCTTAAGTTATTTTTCCCTGTGCTCTAATTTCTAAGCAACTGTATTCCTTCCCACAGTGAATTGGTATTGCAAAATCAGTAGCCTTCTCCACTATCAAAGGGAGACCGAGAAGGCAATGTGAGGTGGGGGGAAGAAAGATAAGAGGAAGCCAATTCAGGAAGTCACGACGAGCTTGTCGGCCGCTCGGGCTAGAAACCTGCCGAGATTACGCACTCTACAACATGGGAAACCGCCAAGTTTATATACAGCAGGCAGAGTGGCTGAGTGCAGTAAAGATTACTACCATAAGACGTTCTATGTGGCAGGTCCATGGGGAATGCGGAATATTTCCTATTTGCATAAAACATGCATGCATCAGTTTCCTCATTCCTGTGGCAAAACAGACTGACCCTCACCTGGACTGAGTAAAAACTTATCCAGTCAAGAGAGGACAGAATTTAAATGGTCAACAGTGAGCGTGCCGAGGCCGTTTCCTTAAAGAAGGATCCTCCTGGCAAAAAGGACAATGAGGGCACCGGACACGAAGCTTCAACTGCTAACTCCTGCGAATCAACAGCCTGAAACAAAAACACTAGGTGGGAGGAAACTTTGTTCACGTTTTCCAGTAGCCACACTGCGCTGAAGACCACACGCAGCAGGCGGGTGAGTCAAGACGGGTTTCAAAGGAACCCGAGGTGTCGGACAGTCCTTCGCGCTGAGGTATCTGAAGTTTGGCTTGGCCAGACCGGCCCAAGGACTCTCTACACTCCGTATCCCAGCAGACTCATAAACCTTGGCTTGCTTTGGAACGGTGCCCGACTCCCTACAATTACTTTTGATTGCGTTACTTCCCCTAAAGGGATAAGGACCTCCTCGGGAGCCAAGCTGGGTTTGGAGTGATTCACCCTTAGGGCCGTGCAGGTAAAGCGAGGTGCTCTAACCCAAGGGCCAAGTCCAAGGGAAACAATGACTACAGAAATAAGCTGTGCCTGGGTTCGGCTTCCAGGGTAGGCAGGAGAACCTGGATAATGGCAGCCTTTAATAAGCGCCTTGTAAAACTGTGACAACCCATGCTGGTCCTCGCCATAAAACAGCCTGACAATGCAGTAGGTGCAAAATACAGCAACATGCCAAGGGAGAGGTTTAGCTAAAAAAATCCTACCCCATGGCTCTTCCCCGCTCTGCACTAGCTGTCTGGCGCTGGCTGAATTTAAGGGGTGCAAACGTAGCGTGGAGGAAGCCAGTAATAATTTTGGCACTGACATCAAGGGGAAGAACAGGAGGTAGAAATAATTTCAGCTTTGTTATTTAGTTATAAATAACCCAAGTGGTTTGGAATCTGCCTATCCGAAGGAACTGGTTTTGACACCAGCTATGTTTTTTTCTGATTTGGGGCACGGAAGAATTGAGTGATCGACAGTTGTACTTATAGCGTGAATGCCTCTGCCACTTTCCTGAAAAGCAGCCTGGCATCATCTGCCGCGGCCAAATCAGTTCACAGAGTAAGGACAAAGTGTGGAGGAAAAGAAACTGAAAGAAAAAAAAAACCACACAAAAAACACCACCCTAAAGCCGCAATTCTGTGAATTTCAGATGCAGCAACACCATATCCTTTGTCAAATCCATTACCAAAATTTTTAAGAGATTTGTAAAACCTCACTGACTGACCAGCTCGTGAGTGTCCGTCTGTACTGAAGCACGGAACCCGGAGCACTGAACGGGAAGCTGCCTAACAGCTTAAGGGCAAACCTTGGAATTGCTTCTGAGGTTGAATCCTGAAGGGGAACGACGTAGCATACCAGAAGTTACCTGATGTGGAGTTTCCTCTTTGTGACAGTCAGGCGCAAGGGAAACGGCCTTTGATTGTCCACTATTGAAAGACGACTCAGACATATTTAAGTGTTATATACAGCTCATCTCACAGCTGTATCATTTCTTAGGGTCTTGTTTCTGGCTACAGTTCTGCTAGAAAAACTCAGCCAGAAAGGTACGTCAGACAGAAAGAGCAGAAGCCATATGTGATCCCAGAACAAGCACCTTTTGGGGACTTCACTATGATATTCACCTGCACAGCCACATACAGATTTTGCCTGGCTAAAAGTAAGTGAGAAGCCCACACACCAAAGGTAACGTAACAATAAAGGCTAAAAATACACTACTTGCATCCGTGATAAACATGAGAAAGGAGACATTTTCTTTGTGCTATTCGTTTGGTGTTTTCCACCCCTGAAATCTAAATTTTGAATAACAACTTCAGCCTTTGCTGCAACAATATGTTCAATATTTCTATTCACAGGTGCTGTGAATTTATCAGTTTCACGGAACTTTGACCAAGGATAATTTATTACTTCAGATACAACACTTATTCCATATATAGCCTGAGACAGATGTATTTGTGCATGCAACAAATTGAAGAAAAAGAAATATATTTCAGGGAATAGAGGAAAAAAATGATGACAGGGAAAAAAAAAATGTTCTTACTTTGAGTGTTGCCACTTCTATTGGTCCATTGTTTTGCCCAACCAGGAAAAACTCTACCGTTACAGTTTTCTTCTCTGTGCGTCTTGACGCGCTGGAGCGATGTGTGAACAACGGGAAAGCCCGGGCCAACGCACAAGCAGAGGCGAAGACTTCAGACCGCTCGCAGACCATCTGAAACAGCAGCCGGAAGACAAACAAGTTGGACAACATCAGGGGTGTGGAAGAGTGTATTTAAAAGGACCTATTTATTACCTGTGATATTATTGGTGAAGATGTGAAAAAGAGGGGGGGGGAATAACTGCTGCCTCATGAGACACACTCATACGTCACGTTGTGCATGGATGGAGTGGTGGTACAAACAGCACCACATTGAACTGGTTCAGTTCATTTCCCATACGGAAATGAATTACACTGCTGGACTTGACTGTGTGGGAATTAGCACATCCTTATAAGGGAGCTGGACTGCTTTAATTATACTAGTGCAATTAATGCAGGTAGGCCTACAGATCAAGACAAAAAAAGAGCATGGGAACCATCAATATGTGTTCAAAACAAATTAAACAAAGTGAGAAATGATCTGAGAAAGTGGCTAATATTAACCCCAAAGCTTTTTAACATGTAAAATATTTTTCTGAAGTTCATTACTGAAATTACCAATGGAAAGCAGTTTTAGCTAAACATTTTCAAAGTTAAGTATAAGGGGAAAAAAAATAAGTAGAGTTATTACTCTTGCAAATAAGTTTTCCAAGTGAAGAGTATAATTAGTTTTTGTTACTGACACTGACTATATGAGTCTTCTGTACAACCTAGAAATCTGAATTAATCTGGAGAAGCCGTAGAAACAAGTAAAAAAATTTAACAGGCTCATACAGAAGATGACCAAAGCAGTCCAAGAGCTCATCCTTCAAAGGACTCACATTGGAGCATTAGTTTGCATTAAGACTTTTACAACTCGCTGAACACCACAAACACGGCACCTTAAACGGGTTAGGGAATACAGACAGCGCTCTGCAGGCAGGCGACGTCCGTCTTCTAAAGCACGCGCTAATGGCACAAATCCTAGTTCGAAAAGCCAATACCGGTTCCCCACGCACGGACGTTCCTAGCCGAAGACATTCCATACATATCCAACCTTAATTCCCTCCAACTGCTTGAGCATTCATACGCTATCACAGTTCGGTCTTGTTCACGCGCCAGTGCAAACCCACTTATAAATGTCAGTATAATTATATCGGTAAAACCTGCCCACCTCCAGTCTCCTTGGATACAGCCAAAATCCTGAAAAGTTGAGAAAATACTCAGCTAGACATTTCACCAGAAGCAGTTTCAAAGAGCCACTTACAACAATGCATCTGTTGACGCCTCCTGGAAGGCAATTTCTAACCAGGCGGGTGATGAACTGAGCTGCGGAGGGACTGTTGTGCCGGCTGACCCTGGAAGGCAAAGCGGCCACAGTGGCGTAATTCAGGTAGAGAGGACAGCTGTCGGTGGGGTTTGGGTTCAGAGTGCTTAAAGCGGACTGCCATATCTGGGGAGAAAACAAGAATTTAAAGACAAAGGACTGTATCAGGCTTTTCTTTCCATCTCGCTCCCACTATATTTAGGCGCTCTTTAATTACAGGATTTTAGGTGTTGGATGCAAAGAAATTGTGCAGATGCTCTTAAACACAAAAACCGCTATAGTGGAAAGAAACAGGAAATACGACAAACCCGTTCATTAACCAGAAAATACAGACGCGCTTCCCATTAGAAGATCTCTTTTAAGCCATACGAATTACAATTTACAAACGCACCGCAGAGCGCAAACGCTGCTTCAGAGCTTTTTTTGAGAGCGTTTTCCCAGAGACGGATTGATTTTCTCGTCCCGAGTTACCGTTTCACGCAGCAATTGCATTAAAAACAAACACGGCCGAAGGCGGCCGAGCGCTGCCGGGAGAGCCACCGCGCAGCCCCGCCGGACGCCCCCCGCCCCGGCACCCCGCGGCGCTGCCCCCGACCCCGG
>VUYV01000178.1:309119-326065 GCA_008711295.1 Anarhynchus alexandrinus | reverse complement strand
CCCGCCCCCCACCGCCCGCCCCGGGAAGGCCCCGGTGCGCGCCCCGCCGGCACGGGGGAGGGGGGGGGGTCCGGTCCTGCGGGCTGCGGGGAAACCGGGCACAGCCCCGCGGCAGCGCCCCGCACGGGCCCCGCTCCCCCTTCGTAACGCCGTTCTGGGCTGGAAACGGCGCACTTTGAGAGTGCGATGTTACGTAGGGTGAAACCAGACAAAGCTGAATTCCTCTTTTCCTCACGAGTTCTACGAGCGGGTGAAACGCGCGTCTGAAAACATCCCAGAAACAGGAAAAAGCCAAACTAGGCTCGAAGGTACAGCACCGGGATTCACTGAACCCGGTATTCATTCACCGGGATTCATTTTCCAAACACCAGCTTTTGTAGTGAAATTAAATGTTTGTTTTAAATAGAACAGGGTATTTATTCTCATCTTTTTATATTTGCCAATCACCTATTAACGTCAGGTCAGTCGGGAATCGATACTCGTTAATCTGCTGCTGGGGAAATCCAACCATCAGAAAGGGAGTGCGCTTCCACTGGAAAAGTGAACGCTGATGCATGTAATGGAAACACGTCCAAAAAGAAAAAAATGGGGTTGAATTGCAGAAAAAGCTTCCTTAGAGCAAGGTCTTGGTCTCTAAAGGGACATTATGGAAACTTTATTGCCTGATACTTTTAAAATTAGCCTGAATGTAAGATCTAGCAGAATCTGTTGCAGAGGTCCATCACGTGTGGCCATAACCCAACAGAGGAGCTCCAGCTCCAATGTTTCCGAGTCTCTTTACTGAGCCACAGAATGTGAACCGTTCAGGGGCTCGCTGTCACTCCAAGACAAGGAAGACATCAATAACACACCGCCATTATTTCAGCATCGAGACATCCCAAAGGCTCGCCCAGGCAGCGAGCTCCTCATCGCTGCGCCGGGATCCCGCTGTTCCTGCTGCTGCAGTATCAGCACCGCGCTGTCCCCGAGCCCCCGTTATCGGAAAGGTAAACAAAGCGGAGGAGACACTCATCTGACCCTCCATCCTTCCCTCGGGGAGGTCACGGCAGCAGACTGAGAAAGTCAGTTCGATCCACAGCACAGAAACCCGCACGCTTTCCCCCGACAGTTCCCGCAAACACCTCTGCTCGCGGGAGCCACGGTGGATCCTGCAGCGCGGACCGGTCTCCCGTGGCCGCTCCTCCGCACGTCGTAAGTATTTATGAAATTAAGCGACTCAAACATCATCTTACATAACCCATCACAACTGATATGCAAAATCGTAATGGATTCCCTCTTTTAATGAATTGTAATTTATCTGGGAAGGCAAGTTTGGGTTTCTTTTGGAGATAGCGAATATACATTTTTTTCCAACAAAATCAGATTGACTGTCACCTATGCAAGAACTTACATTTTGCAAGGCTGTACCAAAAGCAAGGTTTCCAAGGACATAAGCAAGAGATATGACTCCTTTGTGTTTTAAGTGTCTCATAAAAGCAATTCCTAAATGAATGCAATCTAGGCAGCCTCAGTGAACATTGTACCAATTACATTAATTTAAATTTTCAGCACATTCCAAAATACACCAAGCAAGAAACTAATTCTTCCATTTTACTTTTCAGTTCCTATAGAAGGCTTGCAGTAGAAAGAAATTTGCTGTCACAGTGCTTTTCATACCATCATTTTCACATATCACTAGAATTAACTTCTGTTAACAAGGAGCAGCAGCTCATTTTTGCACGCTTGCATGCATTTTAATGGAGAAATTCTGTACAAGCCAACAGCTTTATCGGTCGTTCCCCCCAGGTGGGGGCCACAGGCTCTCGGGCGATGCTCTTGCAACGCTGTTCTGTTGCAGTAACGCAGTTTCCCACTGCACTTTGTAAGGAATCGGAGGTTCTGTGCAAGCCGAGAAGAATCCAGCAACCACGAAGAGGCCCCGTTCCGCAGCAGAGCGTGCCGGCTTTCTCCGCAGCAGCACGGAGCCGACCGCGGGGCCGGGCAGAAGCGCAGTCGGCGGGTCCGGGCGGGCAGCTCTTGCTCCCCTGACTCCGGAGCAGGCAGCAGCCCCGGCGCAGCCACACTACCCCTCAGCGGCAGCGGCTTTTCGGGGCTTTCCCTGCGCGGTGGCACAGATGGTACCCCCCGTCACACAGCGGGCAGCGCGATTTTCACAGAGCACTGCACGAGGGTTTGATTTAGCTGCTGATCGTTTGGACTGAGCTGTCGCAAGCTTGACATCTGAAACGATTTAGAAGCCCAGAAGTTGTCTTGCTGAGGTTTTTTTCCTGCGTATAATCATCTTCAATGAATTCCAGCTCAAGTTACACAGGACAGTTGACATCCAAGTTTAACCTCTCGTGCGATGTGTATTAGAAGCGCATTGCCTTTTCCAGAATTTGGATGGAAAATTACCTCAGTGGAGTTAAGAGACGTTTCGGGCATTTCAATGACAACCGCAGTGGAGGATCACTCTTGACAATGCAAGTTACAGTGTGCTACAGAAAGTTACAATTTTTTTTTTCAAAGATATTTCATGTCACCGCTGCTTTCATGTAATTACCAAGAGTATATGGAGACACCTTAACTTCACACAAGTACGTTTCAGTTTATATTTTTTTAAAAAATGAGTAATTGACCAATTCGGTTGGAGGTGTTTTATTACTTCTTTGAATTCATTAGCCATGATAAAATGTCCAAAGCACCAGTCAAGACAGAAATAAATAACACGATCTCATGTTAGAGAGAAAGTTGCAAATACAGTATTTTAAATTATAGCAATATGCTGCTTCACACCAACCGATGCAGACAGCACACGGGGGAGACAGTAGTTTTACTCACGATCATTGAACAGATCTATTACCAGAACAGGGGAGCTGCACACCCAACTACACGCGTCGTTCGTTCTTTCACCAGGTTACTTTATGAATTTAATCAAGGGTTCGAACAGGCAGTTTTGGAAGTTAAATATCCCCTTTGTCTAGAGCTAACAAGAGCGGTACAAAGCTTGTGACAATAAGCCACGCAGAAGCCAAGGCTTTCACACCTGCGCAGTCTTTGCTTTCAGGTCCGCTCCTGCACCGAGTCAGTGTAAAGCCACGTCTTAACTCCTCCTCAGTAAAGATAAACTCAGGGCAGGCGACATATGCAACATTAATATCATAGTGTTATGAAACTGCACTTCAGGGGCTTCGAGCAGAGCATCTCTGCGAGTTTACGGGGAGCACTCTATCAGTCAGAAAATGACGGAAATAAGTTACAGTCCCTTTGGGGGAAAAATCCGTACAGAAAAGCCGTATCAAAACCACTAAGGCAGGGCCTCTACAATTGCACACCGCTTCAGGCCTGAATTGAATCATGAGTATTCTATTACTTAGATGTTTCCCTAATTTCTCTTTTATAGCCTACAGCAAAGTTTTCCACTGAAAAAAATAGTGAAAAAACTCCAAATTCTCTACTGGAGGCCTAGTACCATGTCACTTGCATGACATCCCTCGTGGTCAGTAACAGACCATAAACATGTCCTTTTCCAGGCAGGCATTTGAAATAAATCATCTTCTGTCAGGGAAAATGGGGGTAAGATAGACTGTAGTGAAGTCAGTTCTTATACAAAAAACATAACACATATGGGCAGATGCACTGTAAAATAAACGCCTTCTACAACAACTACAGTTTGAAACATCTGCGACCCACTCGGCGGGTCAGATGGAGTACAAAGGCAGAAGGAGAATCTCAATTTTTTAGGTTTAACTTCACCACTGCTTTAATGTAATGTCTGTACTTCAAACTATAAAAAAAATGTACATGAAAAAATATATATCATCATTCTGGGGAGGAAAAATATTCCCGTGATTACTCAATCTCAGAAAATTTTTTAATTAACTAAATGTGTTAAATTATGCCAGTGATTAAATCTTGTTATTTACAAGATCAAGTACTACTCCGATTCTTAGTAATGGTGCAGTATCTAAATTAAGATCACAGGGGTTGGATTACGTTCTGGTTGCTAAAAGCTCTCTGTTTTAGCTGTCTATCCAGTTCTTTGGAGTTTTTGAGTCTGGAAGAAAGGAGATGAAGTCAAACAATTCTGTGCCTCAGCATATTTTACATCTAGATCAATTTTTGTTATCTAGTCCCATGACTCAGTAACACGGTTTAAATCTGAAGCCTGTCACAATTGTGACATAAGAATACAGAAGACAACACATTTTTGTTCACAGTAACACACCAATTACTGTACTCACTGGTGAACTTCAATTTTGTAATTATTTTTAAGTACTGTGTTTCCAAATACCTCTGCACAGAGCGCCAAAGGATTTGCGTGGGAGCATCAAGTTTCCTGACATTTTCCATATAATCCTTACAAACACCTCACAGATCACCAAACTTGTACTTTGAAGAGTTCTACAGAAACATTGCACAGACTTTGCACCACAAGGGCTTATACATTCAGAGGCAGCTTTCTGGAGTGCAGGTCCATCCATTCACACTGGGGAAAAAAGTTCACAGAAACTCCAAAAATGAGGAAGTGAAGTGAAACCTAGTGTGACTTTACGCCAATAAGAACAACAATAAGGACAATTACTATAACAAACAAAATTAAAATTACAAGCATCTTCCGATTCTTCTTTTGATATTGCTCTGCCTACAGAAACAGAAAAGGAGGAGTCAATACTTAGATTTCTGCAAAGCTACAAAGCACAGACTCTTGTTTGCTACAAGTGACGTACATGTCACCGGAGAACAATTCTGAGGTACCTGACGTTTCACAAAGGTATATTGCAAGCAACTCCCACAAAATAACTCCGCTCTGCACACAGACCAGTGAAGGCCAATGTTCTCTGGGTCACGTTTATCTGTACTAAGCAGCAGACTCTAAAGAAGGACGCACCCTCGTGTGGGCTAAGCAACCTTCCTGCCACTTTTTTCAGCAGTCCCTGGGAGGGCCCTATGCCTCCAGAGGACATACGGGCTACACACAAGAACGCAGCTCCAGTCGGAGGAACTCTTAGCTGTGAAGACCGTGGAAACAAGATCAGGCAACCGGGTATGCAAAAGTCTGAGCAGGAAAAGTCGGTAAGATATTTTAACTCATTTTGCTGATATAAGGTTCCTGTATTATATTTGAAGGACGTTAAAATTCACAACAAAACTTTGTTTTTTAATAGGCATTTTTGTTGTACCTGATTCAGCTGTGCCTTTTCATTTAATTTCAATTAGAACTGAAAGCTTTCTTTTTGATTTGGTTCTCAGTTTTCTGCTGCATTCCTTCTTTCTTCTAACCACATTTTCTCATCCCTCTCCTCTTTTTCCCAGGGGAATTAAAAGGAGGCAACGTGGAGAAAACTCTCCAAAAGCCAAATGAAAGTCTGCTAATAGAAGCTAAACAAAACAAAACTTTCATTTAATTCTTTTTAAATTAATAAACCTTCAAAATTTAAAGGGAAAAGGATATTAATTCTTCTCCTTTGTAGTCCGTGGAAAGTAATTATTTATTATCAGATCTACTAAAGAGGCGTTTTAGACCTGAAACTATGTAACATGCAACCACTGTGATTATTTACTTAATTAGGCCTGAAGTATCAAAGCCTGACAGAGTATCACACCTGATTCCAATTTTCATGTGAAGCAGGAATTGGTAACCAGTGATTCGTATCACCAGACTTCTGCAGCAGATTAATGCAATTTCTGTGAAAGTGCTGTCTCAGTAGTTTGTCGTAATTATGCCAATTAAAACAGAAAAGGAGATTGACATAGGTATCAAATCAGAATAAAGTTACCAACAGCGTTAGAAACAGCAGGGTATCTGTCTTTGATATTACTATCCAGACCCGTGCGTATGTCTTCCCTGATAGGTGAAAAAATTCCTATGCTGTACTGAAAACAGGTACATATTGCATCAAAAGTCCATACTCTATTCAGCAATCCAAAGAGGGGTTTGCTGCCAATTCGGTAACTCCCACTGGGCTAGAAATACCATTGATTCCAACAGCTTCGTTTATTTCCAGTTCAGGTTGTGCAAACTGCTTGCAATCACTTTCAGCCCTGTTCACCAATGGTCACGGCCTTATTTTAGCCACCCCCGATTTACTTTTATGTATAACACGAACAAACCTATAACCATTTTATTTTGCTTTTCCTCAAATGGTACTTTTTTGCTGTCCATACTATAAGTCTACTGTAATATGAAGTTGCATGTGTAGCAATAAGATATTCACATTTCCAAAACAGAAAACTTTACTTAAATAGAGGCTTTTGCATAAATCTCTCATTCTACTTTATTTCCAGCAATGGAAGGACTGAACTGAGCTGACAAGTCAGAACTTAGCTTAAAATCAAAACAAAACAAAAAAGCCAACAAAACAACCACAAAACTCTCTGTTCTGCTGCCAATTCAAACTTTTCAGATGTTCAGAGTAAAAGCTTCACATTAAAAGCATAAGGCTGGACCTAACTTCTAACAAGTGTCGGATGGTAAGAGAAAACATTAAAAGTTATTCTTGCTGCTCGCACTATTGAGATAATGTTTTCAAAGTAGGATATATCAACTGACCGGAATCTAGAGCGAGGTACTCAATAACCAGTCCTATTTCACAAGGGCTGGGCTCTCAAAACAGAGAAGGAATTGCAGATAGGGCCCACCAGGTCAGCAATATAAAGATCAAAGCACATTACTTGGATGCCCAGGAAGTTATTGAAGAAATTAACACTAGGCATCCAGCACGACATGAACAGAAGTTATATGGAAAGTTCCTACCACAGTCCAGTTGGACATTTGACACAGCAATCATTTCTAAAAGGGACAACGTCCAATTGAAAAATGACTGAATACCTCAATGGCTAATGAATTATAAAAGATTGTCAGAAATGCAAAGCAGCTTAAGTATTCTGTCACCTTACCTTATGTAGTTGTTTTAGACCCTCTTCAGTTTTCATACATGACTGCTCAACATTGTAGTCAATTCTATCTAGAACTGTTCCCTAAATAAAACAGAGAGAATGAGCACCAAACTGAACCTAAATGAACTAAAGCAATTATTATCATGAGCAGCAGAATAATTAACAACTCTCACAGCAAACAGCTAATGAACCATGTAAACTCTGAACTTCTACAGAAGAACTAGTTGGGACTTCATTAAAGGACCTCCTTGCTCAACGCCTAACTGGCAGCTCTGTCGCCATCTCACATCACATCCCTCAATAACCACCTTACTTCCAGTTCAGGTGCTTTTGGCTGACACATTTAACCTAAACTGAATCTCTGGGAGAAATAACCATCAGAACTCTGGGATTTTATGGGGTTTTTTTAGTCTACCACCCATAACCAGTTGATCTTTTTTTCCCCCCTCCATTAACTCATCTTCTGGCAGGCTTCAAGCAGAGGAAACCTTAGCCTGAAGAGGTAAGTTTGGAAAAGCGAGAAGCCCATGAAAACAGGATGATACAAGTAGTCTTCTGGAAGCCTTAACACTACCTGGAATCTCCTATTTCTTACTCACACTGCGATGTCAATGTACCTGTTCTACTATCATTGCTCCCAGGTCCCTAAAGATTTCATTGAGATCGGAGATTGACTGCACAATCTGACGGATTTCTCGTTCCCGCTCTTCCACCATTAATGTGTTTTGCTCCACCAATGCTAGCTGGTCATCTGTAAAACCCTGTTGTGACAAAAGATTCAGATGTTGAACTAACACTAACAGTGTGAAAACACTAGGAATAATTATAAGTATTATAAGCTTTCATAACACAACAGTCCTTTTGGAATTTCCATAGTAGACAACTATCTAAGAAAAAAATCTTATTGTATTTTAAAAACAGAGTTTCAGGGCCACTAAAATAACTTGGACAGCTATTTACAGTTTTAGCAGAAAAAATGTAAATCTTTCATCCTGCCTGAACACATAAACAGCTTTTAAAAATAAGATCTGTCCCAAAGAATGTTTTTATTGATGTACAAAACAAATACATGTGTCTTGTAGTTATGGAATATCTACTTATTGATCAGCATTACAGAAAGTCATGTAATGTCAATGGCCATTAACATGTGTAAAGACACAGAACCAATTCTGGTTTTGTTTTAAACTATGGAGACGTTACTGTTTTTGCCTCCCAAGGCCACTCACAACTGAACGCTATCCTTCCCCCATCACTCTTATATAGAGATAAGTGAGAAACCTCTTCTGCACAAGATTAGCTGAAAAGCTGCCTTAACTTTCCCCATAAGTTTTCAGTTCAACATTAAACATTACCATTAAGCATATTCTGTGGCACTATTAGATAGGATGCAACAGAACAGATCACAGCGTTGCTTAGAAATGCAGTATTCCCAAACTCCACAACAGAGTAAAACAAAGTGGGTCTGGTACTGCTGTACAACATACCAACCTCACTGCAGAACCCGATCATTACACTGTTATTTGTAACCATCTGTAATACTGAAAATCTTCAGTTACACTTTAGAGTTAACTTTAAAGAGTGCCACCTTCCACCCAAACTCAGAATCATGCAATTTTCTAACAACTACTCTTGCATCTGCCCAGAAAGGTGGTGTGCCAAAGGGCAGCGCTGTATTTACAGACCTTCTAGTCCCTCATCAGTCACGTAAGGAGAATTCAGTAGTCAAACTGAGTTCCCTCACACTGCAACACTGAGGCTGATGGCACGATCATCTTAACGTCTTAACAGCAATACTAATTAGGAAAACGTATCACAGAAATCTGCAGAAACAGAATTTCCCTGTAGCTTGGTGCCCATGGCATACCGTTTTCATATTTTCATACTAAAACTAAAAGTACATTAAAAAGTTTCCTGGTATTGAATTTGTGTAATAATATCTTAACTTACCCTATCGTAAAGCGTATCATCCTCCCCATCATCCATCAGTGGGACTGAGGTGTCGAAGAAGTGTTTGGATCTTTCTTCTCTATTCTTCATGCCTGTAAAAGACAAACTATGTTTGAGCACGATACTTACGCACACTAAAATCAGAGTAAGAGTAAGCTCTGAAGCACCAGATAGAAAAGCACAAGAAAGAAAATCTGGCTAATAAATGACATAAATAGCAGTATCTAAATTTTAACTGTCACACAGGCTTACTGTTTAACAAAGCATAACAAATTCAACCAGACCTGCAGGACTCTGATTAAATCAGTGATTTTAAGTCATTATTTTCCATGAAGTTAAAACAAATTAAGTAAGTTAAGAGCCTTAAAATGTAATCACTTTAGGCTATTTTCTAACAAATTCTCTTAGGAACATCCCTCGTCTGAATTGTGATCCTAAGTTCCACCTGTGCCATTTATACTATGGGAGGAAGAAATATTATATCAGTATTAAATTTGAAGATCAAGTTTTTGTGGGTTTCTTCCAAGATTATAATAATCTTACTTAGCTGAAAATAGAATTGCACACAATTTTAGAGTTTTAGACAGAGGATATTCCACTTCCGATATGTTTATGGATGCAGAATTCTAATTTATCACAGACTACCTTTTGAAGTTTAATCTATCACCGACCACCAGTCAACAGCAGGTACCATGTCTGAAGACCCACAGCTGCTTCACCCAAGTAACAGAAGTAGCTTTGCTGACCACAATTTGAGAAGCAATTAAAAACGCATTAAAAACGTGGATGGTTTCACTGACATCTTTAACCATGAAACCATAACCTTTCTGTGCTTCAGTTTTCCCAACCAAGAAAATAAGCACACCTTAATTATTGGTTTCCACAGAAGGTGCCCCTGTGTTACTGTATCTCTTATGCTTACGTTTGAGATAGTCAGACTGTGCATGCCTAAAGTTGGTGGATAGGTCCTGAAGGGACTGTGCTAAGGAAGACACTACATTCCTGAGAACACGTGCTTCTTGTTCTGTACAACTACGTGACCTGCTCTGCAAGACCTGGACTGCTCTCTGACATCTGTGAAATAACTGAGAAAACAATTCCATTAGTCAAAAACAGACAGCAACACACACTTTTAAATATCACATTGCAAAAGTTCCAAATGGAAGACTGATATTTTGATTTCTATATTTTAAAAATTAATTTCTTATTGCCCGGTGCAACGTTTAAAAAGGTATGGAAACACAGAACATAAATGAACAAGAAACTTAAAGCTAACAAGGTAGCAAAGTAACACAACTAATTCTGACCAAAGACACTCGCTTGATTATAACTGCTTGGACCAGAAGCCTTAGAATATATATCTGTATTTCTCTGAGATATCTGCAAATGCGATTTGCTTCAGTCTCTCAATCCTATCCAAGTAGAAAACCAAACCGGTAAGCAAAGGAAGAGGGAGGTTAAGTGACTCATTGAGAAGTTCACCAAGACAGCGAGTGCAGCACCAACCACAGAGCCCAGGACTTCTGGTTCACCCTAACACTAGTTAGAAAAGAAGTGCTTTAGTCAACAGAAACCACTGCCTCATCACGATACATCACAGATGTGTCAAACTGTAGGTTTAGAGCCGAAAGCGGTCTGTACCTGTGTGATCTCTTGGGTTGTTATTTCTATTGCCCGTTCTTCTTCACTGCTGTCATCCAGTGTTGGTCTGTTTAGATGTTTATCATGAAGACTGGCTAATTCTTTCATCTTCTGTTTAACCCTGGCGATATCATACTGAATCTAGAAGAGAAAACTCAACAATGAAGAAAAGGAAGTGACTAATGTTTCAGAGGAAAAGGTTCTGAAAAATGCTAGACAAAAATCATTGAAAGAAATATGTATAACATAAAAAGCAGACCAAAGATCATTAAAAACCCCACATATAAAAAGCTGACTAAGAAGTAACGCGGTACTCTCATATGCTTTGAGTTTGCTACTTTTCAAACCTAGTCTTGTTAACCCTAGGCGAGCCTGCTTTTTTCAAATATGCTTCATTAACTTGGAATAATATTTTTCTCATTATTTAATCCATATCATAGTAAGAAGGTTTAGCCAGCTTCCAAAAACAGAAATGAAAATTCAGGTCACACCTTCAACTCTGTCAAACATCAGGTAGCCTGAACTTAACAGCAGAAGTTAAATGACATGCTTTCAAAGAAGTCATTAAAAATAAATCCGTAGGAGTGATTGTTATCGTAGTACAAAGGAGACTGATCGCTGTTCTGCACAACAGGTTCTGCACACATGAACCGATGAGCCAACATGTGTTCTGAGAGTACATTTTAGAAGGATTTTCTGAAAGTCAAGAATATCTTCACATGCCAAATACTGGAAAAAGTTTTTACTTGGATGCCTCCAGAATCATTCCCTTGCATTTGCCCAAATGCTTCCGTAACTTGTGAGGCATCAGTACTGCACAGACAGGAAAAATTCCCCTGCTAGAACACACTAACACTTTCTGTTTTCAAGCAGTAAACTGCTAATCTCCAATGTTTTAGCGTGTACTCAATTGGACCCCTCAAAGGGTTCAAACAAAAAGTCCAGTGGATTTTTTTGTATCGTTCCTTCTAAGTTTCAAACTGAGAACAACTTTGCTGTGCTAAGAGCTTCAGGACCTTCCTCCAGTCTCAAGTCTAAACGCTCAGCTATAGCATGTCTATCCTAATGGTCCCAGCGTACTGTTAATACTGGGCTCCCACTGATGATACAAACCCAGTCTTCTGGAATTTCTGGCCCTAGAAAATCTCCCTTTATTTCACTTGCAATATATCCTCCAAGATAATAAGTAACAGTTTGCCTGGTATTTTCCTCTATGCAAGGCTGTCAGTTTAGAAAACATACTTATTTTTATTTTTCTTCTAATACTTCTTCTATCACAAAACTTACAGCACTGAGAACGTAACTGACAACACTATGAATGCCCACATGAGAAATCAAACTGTGTTGGATTTGCCACACAACTTACTTCGTCTGCTCCATCAACCCATTTGGGAGGCAAGCGTTTTGTTACTCCAATTGCTGCTTCAGGATCTAAACTTATTCCCGATACCAGTGCCATACGATCATCAGCAAGCTACACAAGATAAGAAGAAACAGCAAATTAATTTTACTCAAATTAGATCCGACTCCTTGAGCATCAGGAAAAAGTGCATGTATGCCTTCCCATAAAAATTATCCTCAAAAATGTGTTTGTGCATGATGCAGGTGTGGTCAAGCTCCACTTCTCCTGGTTTGTTCCTGTATGCCGATGAGCTACATTCGCCCACTTCCTACAGGATCTGAAAAATGAAAGTTACTCAGGATAAACTCTCAGCAGATTTTCAAGGAGAAAATACGGTACTGCAGGAGAATTCAAGTAATTCTCACGTTGGCGCATTTCATATTAGACAATGATGCACAGCCAAGGGATTCCTCATCAATGGTGTAACATGGTTTATATTGGGCTAGGCAAGTTTGAAAATCTCATTTGGGAAAACCTCCAAATAAAAATGTTTATTATATCTCCAAGAAATAAAAATAGTATCCCATGATTGTTCACAAACAATGTTGCTCACCTCCTAGGCAGCTGAAGAAAACACTTGCAAACTAACATGCAACTAAAATTGTTAAAATATTTATTTAATGGAAATTAAAAGGTGCTAAACAAAAATAGCCAAGGCAGCGACCAATGTGCACTACCCTTCACCACAATGATACAGCTTGCTGCTTCAGCTCTATGGTCTGAGGCAAAGAAACGTGCAGGAAAATGGGCGGAGTAATTCTCCAGAAAATTCCAGAGATTGTCAAACAGTAAATAAGACCATGTGCCAGCCAGCTTATACACAGCTTTCCACACATCCACAGGAGGGCTGGAGATAGGGAAGGAGTAAAAGAAACCCCTTATCACGATTAGCAGTCGTAATTGAGTAACTCAGGTGCAACGAATCAAGGGGTTATATTATCAGAGACTGATGCACGCTGATGTACAGCAGCACAGTCGCAGCTTCAGAAGGGTATGATATACTTTTTGGAAACTAATGTTGGGAATAGAATCCAATTTGTAGGGTTGAAATATTAAAAGGTTTTAGGAAAAAACACATAACCTATTAAAAGTATTTATTGAGTCACAAAATGCCTGTGATAAATCTATCAGAATCTGATTTTTCAAATAATACTTTTGGATGCAGGTTGAATAACTTCAACCTCAAGAAAGCTTAAAATATGACAACTATGAAGGAATAAGAACATAATGTGCAGGGCGTTTGGGGTTTTTTGTGTTTGGGTTTTTTTTTTAAAGCTCAGTTTGGCAGAAACCCAAAGCCACGGTCTGATCTTGAACATACAGGTACTGTATATCTGCTTTGATATCACTACCAGTAAAATGTGCTGTTCGCCCTCAATATCAATTATTTTATTAATGACGGTATTACTACTCCTGACCTTTAAAGACATCAGAAGACTTTTCTTGGTAGGGTTTAGAAACTTATGTAAATAGACTCAGTGCTATAGTGCAGGTACAAAGAAACTTATTTCTACAATGGCGCAGTGTTGGATGAGGTTGTCCAGAAAAAGTATGGCATCTTTTTTATTGGAGGCTTCCAAGATTTGATTAAAGTCATGGATGACCCTATATAGAGCAGGATCTTGAACTAGGTGATCTCCAGAGGTTCCTTCCAACAAGCATGCCCATGGTTCTCCAGTTTAACGCTGAGTATGATACACACCTAACGGTGTGCAGGGCCAAAGAGAAACATTTAGCACTGGGGCCATAGATGCTTCCAGCCCTCCTCTTCCTCCGAGGGGCAGGCAGGGGAATGGATGGGATTGGAAGACAAACACAGATCTTGTTGCCAGTCAAACCAGGCTTTGTAATTTCAGAGAAAAAATAATCTTCCTTTACTGGAGATAGAAAGAGGTGGTACCATCACTGATACCACTTGAAACATACCCAACTGCCATACCACTGTTTGTTCTCAGGGAAAGATTTCATGCAAACCCCTCACTTCCTAGTTTCTCCCAGATTTCTAGTTTTCCTTTATCAGGCCTGGAAAGCTTTGCGGTTCCCCACTCCCTCCCCTTTTAAAAAACAATCCCTCTTCCTTCCTGGGCAATTCTTTCCTGAAAGCCTGTTTTTCATCCCTGACCTTATTTCCTGACCAATGAAGTCTATACAATCCATGCACAGCATAAAAAATAGTTAATAGCTTCACTGTACAAAGTCACTATATCCCATATGTATACAATAAGTGAGACTAGTTTGCACGTGTATCTATTAACACAATCACATTATACCACAAAACGCTTGTCTTCTGTACGCAGCCTTGTCCTCCTACTGTACACGGAGACACCTCACTCTGTATAATGAAACTTCATAAACTAGCAGAATAATGAAAGGAACATTTTAGCTCAACGATGTACACTTGATGCACCATGGCAGGATAAAATGTGAAAAACAATACCTCATCCAGCTCCTGAAGTGATTTGTGGATCCCATCAGCCCCATCCAGTTAGAGACAGCAAAAGATAAAAGGGAAAAAAAGAGACATAGGACAGATATAGGGTATGGTCAGTTGAAAAAATACTAATTTATTTTTTAAGCATGATGGTTTACCAAGAAAAAAACAGACTGGCTTTTAAACACAGCTATTCAATAAATACATCATGATATTGTACTTTTTAAGTCAGCATTTTGCTTAATGCACAAACTTTTTAAAAAATATTTCAGTTGCTTGGTAAACAGAAAGAACATAAGAGATCCAGTTAAGAGCTTGGTTTGTTTTCCAAAGTAACTGCACAGTGAAGTTTGTAATTACTAAAATTTCAGGTAGAAAAACTGCAACAGAATATATTGAAATGTGACAGCAAGGACAATTTGAATGCAGTATTGACAGCACTGGGTATATTTAGATTAGATATTAGGAAGAAATTCTTTCCCGTGAGGGTGGTGAGCCCCTGGCGCAGGTTGCCCAGAGAAGCTGTGGCTGCCCCATCCCTGGAGGTGTTCAAGGCCAGGTTGGATGGGGCTTGGAGCAACCTGGGCTGGTGGGAGGTGTCCCTGCCCGGGGCAGGGGGTGGCACTGGATGAGCTTTAAGGTCCCTTCCAACCCAAACTGTTCTGTGATTCTATGATTCAACATCCACTGGTGAGATAGAAGGTTTGATTATGACTGGAGGATCCACATCCAAGCTTTTGTAAGACATTTATTGACAAGCACCCCAGCTTTAAGGTCCCTTCCAAGACAGCAAAAGACAAAAAGCGAAAGCAAATGTAGTATACTCTCGCTTATGTACACACTTCAGTTATGCTCTAGTTTCAGGTAACATTAATCCCAGATGCATATGAAAAAATACAAGAGGCAACATATCTTCTCTATTCATCAGTCGTTGTACTGTAGAGGGAATGTGCGAGCAAAATTAATCTTTCACTGAAAGATTTAACAAAGCAAGCATGTCAAATCTAAACCACGGACAAAATACTTGTGGTTTAACAAAGCAGCAGGCTTCAACTAATGATCTCTTTTATCCTGTACCAAGCTTTTGAAACAGGACTATACTGTTAAGAATGCTACTTTGATTATCTGAGTTTAAGAAGCGGTTGACTGTCCACGTGAGAATGCATCTTCCAGGGCAGAATGCAATTTTTGACAGAAAGCTCTCATAGTAAAGGATTTCTTCAGGAGAAGCCTGGAGAGTGGACTAAGGTACGCCAAAGCACTGCGAGTTAGAATTTGCAAGGCTGCCCTGCTGGTGTTCAGCAGCTCTGCTCCGGGGACACCACCCAAAAGGAAAGGTAACCGGCTGCAACTCTGACACTGACGGGCACCTTGAAACATGGAAGGCAAACAGACCACGCTGCCATCTTTACACCTCTTGCTAGAACAGTACACTTGTCGTGAGTAACTACGGAACTCTGAACTGTCCACCGGAATCGAGACTGAGCCATTGACTAACTTCATCCACTGCACAAGAGTAACAATTCCCAATCACTGTTAGCTTTCATTACATTTGAAGGAGCATCCTAGAAAATAGCTTCAATTAATGTTAACAAACACTGTAAATAAACGTTTTATGCAAGTGCTAAGTGTTATTGCACTCAGGGTTGAGTAAAAGTGTGGTTTCACTGCTCAGTAACCTGTATGTGAGTGTAAACTATCACTAACTTTTCTAGATGATATTTTAAAAAAATCCAAGGATCTAAAGAAGTGATATTGATATTGGCAAAACACCACATTAGTAAGAACTAAAAGCAGTGCCAAATTAAACACGTATAATACACATTACTATTGACACTTCCTGTTCTGCAAACGCAATTTAAAACATAACTTGTCAGACACAGGTGTAATAAAGTTAGTAACGAACAAAGACCATTCAACGGCATCTCATCAGTCAAAATAAAGTTTGCCGCACAGAGAACTGCTTTTCCTGACAAAAGTGCACTCACGTAAAGCAATTTAGAACGATGAGACTGCCAGCAGATATTTACTGGTGCCTATTACAAATAAATGGTAAGTTTGAACAGAAAGTGTAAGAACCTCAGCAGAGCTGCGCTGCCGAGCAGCCCATCACAGCCTGACTTGCTGAAAACTTACAAAAAGCTGCATAAGCTGCCTCTGAACAAACGGCCTCTTGAAGTTTCTGTAATGAGGACTTACACTGGAATCCACTGACTCCCCCGTCTCACAGGTGACTTTCAGTATTAGTCGTGTTTGGGGGGGGGAATAAAAAGGGCAATGGACATCACAGCAAATTATGGAAAAAGTCAAGCAATGGATACAATCTACACTAGTGTATTTAACAGTGCCCACACTTATGTGAATAGAAGAGTTCTGCTCTATGAAATAAATCAGGTGTTTTGCTTTGGGGCAAGGAGGCATTGAAAAGCGCAATGGGCAAAAAACCTCCTGTCGATGCTAACATGAAGTTACTGGAACAATGAGTGTATTTATTACTCATAAAGCGAATAGAGACGTGACCAGCACCGAGACAGATCTCTTCTGTTCATTTTACGTGAAGTAGCAGGAAAAGGGGACGGACCAGGTGGGGCAGAGGGGAGAGTACAGAGGACGGCGGGGTTTGGGGAGAGGGCTCGGAGAGGGGGG
>VUYV01000178.1:217269-308104 GCA_008711295.1 Anarhynchus alexandrinus | reverse complement strand
CCCCTTCGCGGCAGCCGACGGCCGCATCCGAGAACCCCCGCGGCCAGGGCAGGGCCGGCACGCTGGGCGCCCAGAGACTCCCCAGCTTCAACGCTCAACCCCCCCCAAAACAACCAGTATTTACACATGTGGTAGGAACAGTGACAATAATCACAACCACATTTTCTGGAAACGTTACCCTGTTTTATCTAACCGCCTGGGCAAACTCGTACAATGAGAAATAGAAAAAAGTATTCATTTGCTATTATAAGACATTTGGGGAGTTCTCTTGAGCAGCCCTTCTGCCTCAGCGGGAGAGACCCGAAACTTGGAATTTAGCAAGGAAATAAGCTGCAGTCGTACAAGGACTAACGCACGTGTTTCATTTTTCGTGGTCTGGTGAAATCTGTTTTCATTTTGGCTGCCTGACAGAGGCTTTAAAAATATATGTACCTACTTCATTTCTTCATGCTAATTTTTAATCTACTGTAACAATTTTTTATTCTATGAGAATAGTTTCAGCTAATGACCTTCCAGCCTTCTCTTGGCACTGCTGCCGTGGCTGTAGGTCGAGAAGAATTTCTCCTGCTGTCGGCGGTCTCCCCACGATCTTCTAGCCCTGGATGTGTGCGCAGGGAAAACCGGTTGGAGTATCTCAGACGGTGGGAGGGCAAACATGAACCCAATGGGAAGCCTGATACCCTAACGTGCTGGAAGTTGGTACACTCTGCCAATTAACGCCTTTTGCTTCCTGTTTTTTGACAGCTTAAAAAGGTTTGAATATGGGGCAGACCTGGAACTTAAGCAGAGGGTATAAAAGCATCTGGGACTTGTATACAGAGGGGTAAAACTCTGTAAGGAAGGGCTCCAGACCTAACTCGGTGAATAGCCACTTCAAAGTGGATGTGAGGAATAAGCAATGGGAGTAGAAGGAGTGGAAAAAAGGATTAATCAAAGAAAACTACGTCTCAGAAGTTAGGAAGTGTAGGCATAAAGGGAAACGTGCCAGAAGTAAAGCAGAGTTAGACCTCGCAAAGGAAATTAAAACAAATAGCAAAATGTTCTTCTGGCATACGTACCAGGAGACGAAGGAGAGAAGAGGTAGGGGTAATGAAAGGGGGAGAGGCAGGACACAAATGAATACATAATATGTAGCGGAAATGTACATAGAGAAAATTAATGCATGGAGATAGAAATTATCGCATCCAAGTGGAACAAAACGTAAAGATCATAATACAACAATAATTTCTGACGCAGACGTCTAACGGCACTGGCCTATCGGGCTACGATACAACATGCTTTTACTGAAGGTGTATACTGCTGGACTAACCTGATGACTTTGTAAGGTAACTAGTTTTCTAAACAGAGAAAAGGTAGCAGATCTGTTCTGCCTGGTAATGAATAAATGTGGGCTGGAAATTAGAAGAAAACATGTAACCATCAGAGGAATGAGGTCCTGGTATATCTTTCCTAGAGGGATGGCAAGGGCAGACAAATGCATTGTAAGGTAGCACTCAATCGCTCATAAAAAGGATCATATTTTCCCCTCCTAAGCCAGCACATATCACTAAACATACCTTTCTAAGTGTATACCATCAATATTTTGGGCTGTTGCTTCTTGGCGCTAAAGCTCATTGCCATAGGTTTGGAGCCTGTGTCTTCCTTTGCCCTCTTATCTGCTTTTTTAACGTCTGATCTTTCCTGCTGTTGTTAATGAGCAATGCGATAGCAATGCTGCCTGCGCTCGCACATTCCTGCACCCACCGCCTCCCACAGCCAGGGCCTGATCCAAAATGGTGGGAACTTTCCAGTTACTACCGTGGCATTTGGATCAGGCTTCTGGAGGAAGACAAAAATACTCCCTATTTCAGAAGAACATTCTATTTTGAGGCGAATAGCTAAGCTTCTTTTTTTTTTTTTTTTTTTAATGGAAAGATAATCAGAGCCATATTTCAAAAGCCAGCTTTTGAACTGTGCTTGCAGGCTCCTTTCTCACAGTCCGGTCCCTGTACCACCGCTGTTTACTGTTTAGCTACCCAGGCTAAGCCAAGGGCAAACGGACCTTATGCTTCGGTGATCAAATGAAGGTCAACCCCCACGACATTTTATCTTGTGTAATTGAGTAGATACGCGGAGGAGGTGAAATATTGCAGTCTTTTGAAGCCTGCAATCGCCTTCTGCCAAAGGCAGGATTAATGGACCATTAAGTGCATTTTGCCCTGGAAAATCCCTCCATCCTTTTGCAGCTGGGACACCTGGCTGCCAGAAAAGTGCTTCTGCAGGAAAGCTTCTGAAGAAGAAATCAGCCAAGTGGCTGGGTTACCTCTGCCATTGCTTGAGGTGCATTTCCTGCACGGGAATTGAGAGGATCTTGGAAAAATAGACCTTTTCCTGCCTTTATCCTGTTGCAGAAGATTTTCCGGCTTCAGGGCTGTCAAACTGGCAGTTTCCAGAGGGTGTCAATCACTGACCCTGGCTTAGTCTGGGCAGCGAACCGGGAGTTCCCCGAGTTCGGGCAGCGGGTGTGCTGCTGACGGCCCCTCTGTAGGTGGTGCTGCGAGGCAGGGAGAGGGGAGCGAGAATCGCCTCCGCTGGTTTTAGAATTCACTCCCTTGGTTTCTTAACCAGCTCCTGGTATTCCAACTTTGCTAAAAGAAAATGCGACATAGCTGCCCATAATTTCTTTATATTGATGAGCTATAATCTAAATGCACCCATTGGAAATATAAACAGAGGAGAACTGTTATTTTCTCTGGTTTCAAACTGTTGACATTACATACTCTTCCTGGAAAACTGCCGTTGAACAAGCTGTCTTTTCCTATTGATCTAGCTTCACCAGAATTTTAACAGCAGATTGTAGAATCTAATGAATTAGAGAAGAACATCTGAAAAAGAATAGTAAGTCGGTCATACAGAGACCCTAAGTAATGGGTGTTTAAATTCTAAAGAGAAAGAAATTCACATCTCTAAGTGGGCTCTGTCCTCTTTTGCTCTACACTCGAATGTTGCCATGAGTTCAGCTGCTCTTCTGCACACTGAAAAATGGTGAAACGGATCCTACAAATATGTCTGCACTCCTCCCCTGCTACTGAAATGCAGTCAGGCCAGGTGGAACCAAGTCTTGCTTCAGGCTGGGCAGGCAGTGAAGACTGCTGTTTCTGCTTGGGGGGGTGGGAGAAATTTTTTAATCAAAATTCAGCTGCAAAAATTTGGTATTTACAGGCAGACATCCTTCACATACATAATTAGACACGCAACCTTGTTCAAAGGCAGATGTGAGAGTTACAGCCTCTGAGCTCGTACCCCAGTCTCGTGACAGGCTAATAATGCCTGTGGTACTTAAACAATGGAACAACTCTGTCATCTAATATTGTGCAAAATTCCTTTCCTCAGCTAGGCACTATATTAAATCTTCCGTGTCACCATGGTGTTAGGTCACCTCTGCAGCAAAGATAAAAGATTACTCATTGTAGGCATTTGTATCTCTGCTTATCCTAATTACCTCTCCAGTGGTGATGTGAAGATATTCTGCATTTAAATTGATGTATCAAATGTAAAAATTTGTTACTGGTGTCTTTCTTGTAAGATATATATCCAAAGATTTTAGATCAAATGGGGTACCTAGCTGTCATGGGTGTATGTTTCAGCTGAGCAAAAGTTGTGGAGCTGGATGTACAGCAGTGGTTAAACGTTCATCCACTGAAACGGCAGTGTGAATTCCAGATGTTTCTGTCCCCTAGCTGTTTGCTGTTGACCATAGCAATGATGTTACCGTGCAATTTAGCTAGCACAGTATGCTCTGTGAGTGCTGCTTCTGTGCTTTAGTGCAAGCCCATCAGTTTGGTTACCAACATCGCAGCTTTCCCTGAGAGGCCGCTCCACCGCGGCTGCGACGCGAGTGCTGAGGGCAGTTGGCTCTGCAAACCCGGCTTCCAGGGCCGAACAGTACCGTGTCTGGAGCAGGAAAGGAGGGAAATGGGTTGTTTGCATACTGTGGCAGAGTCCCACCGTACTTCAAGTACACGTGTACACAAAGAGATTGTAATCAAAATAAGCAGATAAGGGAAGTATTATTATTCCTCTTTTAGGGATGAGGAACTGTGCCATGAAGAGATTCAGTGAGCAGTTCCCCTGCAGATATGCATAATGTAAGAGCTGGCAATAAAACACGGGATTCATCATTACTGCCATTTTACAGATAGGAAAACCAAGTCCCAGCCCATGCATGGCTTGCTCGAGGTCGCGTTGGGTATTTGTAGCAAACCCAGGACCTGAATCTGGAGCTGCTGAGTCCTGGTCAGCGTTTTTCCCCAGGGAATCATGGATAAGGAGATTAATGTCAATAATTTCGCCCAAAGCAGCAGAATTTCAGAAAGAGAAGGAAGACTGTTCCAGAAAATGATGCCTGTGCTTGTGTGGGAAAAAGAAGCTTAGACTCCAGTATCCCCAGCAACTCATACCTATGTTCTTGTTATCCTAATTAGTGGCAATGTTCCACTTCCAGAAGGTTTTATCTCCTTAAATTAGGTGGTGTTTTTTTTCAGCTAATAAAATTAGAGAAGGCAATTCAGAAAGATGTATTACAATAGATCACAGACTGACATTCATTCCAGCAATAACAACAGTTATCAAAGAAAGATCTTTTTCATAAACGTAGGAAACAGGTCAGGCTGATGAAGACATGAACAGGTTTTTGCACATTACAATGTAAAAATAATCAATGAAATAGTGAAAAAAAATCTAATTAGAAGGTCTGCATAATGAGTATTATCTTGCACAGAAGTAGTCTGACTGTGCTTTATAATGAATGGCATTTAGCCATAAATCATTCTGAAACAAGAGGGAAAGAAGGAATGCCCCTGCTAATTTCAATGCCATTTGGGAGCAGCAGAGGGCACGTAAGAGCAGGTTCCTACTTAAATCTTCACTTTTCTGCCCTGGATTTTCCTGTAGACTCAGGAACTCTAAATACTGATTTTCTTAATGAACCGGTGCCAAGTGGGTATCCTCTAAAGAAGGAATCGTAGATTTCCAGACTGGTTTTCTGTCACTTAGGACTGCTGCTTGCAGCTGACATATTATGCCAAGATACTGCCGTACATGGTGTTTATTGCTATTCTCAGAGGTGCTTAGAAATGGGAAATGTTAGAATCTGAGATAAGTACAAAGATGATGTAAGGGAGCAAGGAAGGAAACTAGACCAAGCAAAAAAAAAAAAGTTTATTAGACCAAGTGAAGCAAGGCGGGGAGGGGGGGTCAGAGCTGCAGCTGAGAATGGCCATGGGGAGATGATGAAATCCCCTTTCGGCCTTAAATAGCATCACAGTTTAAAAAAAAAAAAAGGGCAAACCATACATCTGAAATCAAAACAAAGGGGTTGCAAGGAACAGCAGCTCCAAGAAGGGAACTGCTCTCATTTCTTTCTCTTTTCTTCCTGTCGCTCAGATAAAAGAATTACAGTGTCTCTAGAAACACTTTTACCACCGTCTGTGAACTTCTGCTCTGCAGAGCATGGCCTCACGGGAACACGTCTTATTGTCCCCAGTTCACACGTGAAGAAACTGAGGCAAGGGAGAGCGATGCTGATTGGACAATCAGTTTTTTCCCAAGCTGTCCTCGTTTGATCCCTCTGAAGACATGGACGTCCGACCTTGGATGACTCATGCAGCCCAGACACAACCAGTTTACCTCCCCCGATGTCCCCGTGGCTGGCTTCAGCCCAGGACCCTTCAGCTGTTGCCCGTGGGCTCCAGCCGGTCTGCAGCAGTAGTGGACATCCCCTTCAGTCCCCCGTGCCCTGAACTCCCCACTCGCCCCCGTTGCTGGGAGAGGATCATCCAGAGCACTGCGAACGATGGCAGCAGTGGTCAGAGTGGGCAGGGGCTTATTTTGATCTCCCACCTCCGTGCTGCCATGCACAGGCTGATCTGGGAGGCTCTGCGGTCTCCAGGGCGTGTGACCCCATCTCTGTGCTCTGCTGTCCTTGTTGCATCCCTGCTGGGAAAGACAGTCCGGTGCCCTTTGGCTGTGCTTTGCAGGGGTGGTCACATCTTCCCACACTTGGAGTACATCCACCGTTGACCACAGAGGGTTTGGGATCCTTGGAGCCCTGAGCTGAGTTGCAGGAAAAAGAGACCCATGTCCGAATTGTTGTACCTGAAGGAGGGATGGATCCAGCCTGTGCCAGTCCAGGCTGGATGGTTAAGCTGGCACAGCCACCCCGTTCTCCATGCATGGGAACGTCCACCCTGACTTCTGTCCACTGTGTCCCCTGCAAAGCCGTCGAAGAGGCCATCAGAAGCGCTCAGCCAGCAGCACATGTTGAGCACAAGGACCACAGTGGGGTTTAGGGTGCCTGAATCTGGGTTATCCTCGGTGCTCCAGTGCCCCAGCTAACAGCAGTGCTTTCCCCCAGCATCGCGAGCGAGAGCAGGTTAGAGACCGGGAGGTGTCCGGCAGCAGGGCCCCGGGTAACGGTCCAAACGCTGACTGGCTTTCCCTGCAGCATAGCTGTGGAAGATGGTGGGCTGGGAGAAGTTAATGGGACGTAATTTGGCTCCGCATGTTTTCTTGAGGTATTCTGCCTAAGTAGGCTCAGCAGCTTTGCCTGTCCCCATCTCGGTTTCCTGACCAAAGATGAGGTGCGAGGAACGGAGCCGCATTCCCTGGGAAGAGCTGATAGAGCCTCCCCCGCTTCTCCCCCTGCGCTGGTGCTTCGAACCAAAACAGCTGCAAACTTCTTGTGGCTGGAGATGTGCTGAGTGGCCTGGCAGGGGTTCAGGGAGAGGTAAAGGAATCCCACCCACCAGTAGCAAGGGCTCTGTGCCACCACCAGCCCTTGCGTGCCCCAAATCCTGGCTTCCTGGTAATTGCTATCTCCGTAAATACCAGTCGGCCGGCGAGAGAAGGGGCTTGCACCGCTGGACTGTGTTGTATCGTGTGAAATATGAGGTGACACACAATACACTGGCATTAGGCAAAGGAGTTGTCTGCTGATGTGGTGACACGCTTGAGGCAGAACTGGAAAATTCGATCCCTTCCTGCCCGCGGTCTCCCAGGCGCGGTGGTGAGGCACGCTTGACTCGCTTCGCTCGGGGATGTCGGGGGAAACGGGAAAATGAAACACGCGGGCCAGCACCGCCTGCAGTTCGTGAACTCAGACGCGTCAGGTTGGCGAGTGCCCGCGAGGCCCTTTGGTTTGCTGCGCGTGGGTCCTGCCCCAGGGGTGTGCGGGCTGAGATTGTCCCCGGCGAGGCTCAAGGGAGGTGAGGAATGCTGAGCTGCTTTTGGCAGCGTTGTGTCAGGGACGGCTTTGGCCAATAGTTAGTCTGGCTCCAGATCCAGCTCAACATGTCTCCCTGCTGCACGGACCGCCGGTTACCCCGTCCCGCTCCCCGCAGCACCAGCCGCCGGCTTTCCTGTGGAATGGAAGAGTGACGGAGTGGCATTTGTGTTTGATTCCCCCGCACGTGTGGTCCAAGGGCGGCAGAGACCTGCCAACACCTTTCTGTGCTCCCTGCCTTTGCTTCTCCACCTTTCTCTCCCTCATTTCTGTTTCCAGAAAACTTTTCTCTTTTTTTAAGCAAGATGGCAGCTGTGTTACGGACATCAAAGTCCCAAACAAAGAAAATTTGCCCACTCCTGCAGCTCCGTTGTTAGTTTCTTTCTGTTTTCATGGCCCCAGTGCCACAATGATGCTGCCTTGGAGCGACCATGAAACTGCATCACTGCGGTGAGCGCTAATAGTTGTAGACCCAGAATTGCCTAATCCGCGCGTGGGCTGAGGGCAGAGCGAGCGCGCGGGGCTGGCAGCAGGTTTAAACGGCCGGTGGTGGGAGGAGGACAGGAGGACGCTCCCTCCTGCGGGGACTGCGTTACCAACCGCACCTCCGCGAGATGCCTCCTGGACCTCGGCACAGTCCTGCAAATACCCGCCTCCCTCCGGGTGCCTCTCCTGAGAGCGTCTCTGTTCCTGACTTAGCCAAGAGCCAGGCAGTTTTCTGTGGGTTCCCACGTGGACTTTGTAAAACCAATTTCCAAACCAGCCCAACAAAGCCACACAACAAATACTAATTTCTGTCAGTTTTAGCACAGCGCTTGCACAGGGAGAGGAGAATCTCCAACATGTCTGAGGCGCTCCCTCGGGTGGATGTGTACACACAAACTCATCCAGAAGCGTTTCTGGTTGTTTACGTAACACAAGTGTCTTGAAACGGATCTGTTTGCTCTGAAGAGCAAAGGATTAATGAATAGCGTGCAATTAAAGGCTGCACAGGCGGTAGCACGTAAGAATAGCTCCAGCTCTTCGCCCTTTCCAGGGCTTGTTTCATGTGCACATTAACGAGTGCTTGTTTGAGCTAATGCCTCTCTTTCTATTCTTTGGGACAGATTTTTCAGCAGGCCTTTAGAAGGCAACTACAGAACCGCTCCTCCTAAGGCACGTGCCGGCGGCTCGCGGGGCAGCGGCGGTGGCAGCCCAAGGGTTTGGCGTTGGTGCTCACCACCAGACCCCGCGCAGAGGAGAACGTTAGGCTCGGGGGGGGGGGCATTGCCTGTGCCTCTGGAGACACAAATCCAGCACCCTGCACGACGATCCGTGCCCACACACCTTTCCCGCGCCACCTCCAGCGAGCGGCTTGGGACTCCGACAGATGAACTGTGCCAAACCTTCCCTGGGTGGCAAAGGTATGAGCCTCTGTTTTCGTAATGGAAGGGGAGAGAGGCACAACGGTCTGCCGGGTCCTCGGCCTCTGCAGTCCCCAGTCTGCTGTATTACCGTACACTGGTGATTTAATTTGTGGCAATGAACTGCGAACTGCAGTGGCTGCGAGCTGCGATAGCTGCGATAGCTGCGGGCTGTGACAGCAGCTTCCAGCGGAGGAGCAGTGATTGGCTCTGGTGCCACCACCTCGGACCGCCGCAGCTGAGCCTGGCAGGTCCTCTCCCGCCCAGCGGGACCCCTCTGCTGTAAGCCCAGGCCCCCGCCAAGAACGGCTGCGCTCCCGCACTGGTGGGCTCCTTTGAACATGATTCCATCATCCCGGGTTTGGGAGTTCAGGCTCACGTTGGTGCTGTTGTGAGAGGGAAGGAGGAAGCAGGAATAATCTTATGGGAGAAAAACGAAGTTCACGCTGCTGCTGACTGCAGAGAGGAGCAAACCCCAGGGACTTTGGAGCCAGGCTTTCCAGCTTAGCTCATTGCCCGAGTGGTAAACCCATGGACATGAGCTTTGTTCCACTTTGTAGGTGGGAAATCCCTGGCACAGGGAGGCTGAGTGATCGTGAGCGATGGAGAGGCAAACCTTTGGCCGAGTCAGCAATACAAATAACGTCTCGAGTCTGAGCCCTCACCAGCAGATCAAGACCTCCATATCACTAGAAGGATGTGCTGCAGTATTCTGTGCACATGTTGTTCTCCCTCAAAGGAGCAGAAGTGTGCACATCATTAAAAGGAAATATTTTATGCTGATCATTCCCACATGCCTGCTCTGTATCTGTCTGGGTTCGTAAGCAGCACCCATTCTGCACATAATGTCATGCATTTACATCTCACAAGGAAGATCAGACCTCCTCAGGCTAAGGAATTGTGTTCCGGGCCCCTGATAAAACCGTTTTATGGAGATGAATAGCTTGTGTGGTTTCATGCTTCCTTTCCCTGAAATGCCATTAGAAGAACATCAAGTGCTTTTGTATTTATTTGCGGGAATTTCCTTTTAGACTCTGCAGGCAGAGAAAAAATGGGGATGGGAAGGGAGCTGGGACTGAATTATGCCGCTGACTGGCAGCGCCTCGGTGAGAGCCGAAGAGCACGGCTTGCTGCCTCATTTATATCCATCAGAGGTGCCGTGAGCTGCAGACTGGGATAAGTTACCTTGTCTGAAGGACTGAAACACCACATCAAAGCACCACGTGGATCAAAGGTGAAAGCAACAGGCATTCCTGGCTGGCTCATCTTTCAGACCTTTTTCTCTCTGTAGTTTCCACTTTGAATCTGATAATGCAGCCTGAACGCAGCCTTTCATGCACCTTCATTCCTCAAGGCGCAGGTGGTATGGAGCGTGTGTTTCCTTGTCAGCGGGCTTCGCGGGGCGTAGGATTTCCAGGGCTTAGCTCTCAGGCATCAGCGATGGAAACGATCTATCATCGTGAACAAGGCAGAGGAAGACTGATGGAGTCGGTGCGGCAGAGCGGAGGCTCTCCTGCCCCAGGTACGGGACGGGGCGCAGATCTACAAAGGGCTGCTCAGCGGTTAAGCACCAGTACTGATCTGTAACACGCAGTGCTCGGGGCCCTCCCAGAGAATCAACCCCGTGATTCGAGACTTTATGTGAAGACAGACCGAAGCCTCTGTGAGCCTTGGAGAGGACACACTGAAACACAGAGGGTAAAACTGCGAGAGGGCCACGTCTACTGACACACGGGTCCCAATGGCACTTGGAAGCACATTGAAAATTTTTATGCTAAATGAAGTAAATGTAAAAGTAAATGATTCTGGGGACTCAGAAAGAAGACTTTCACCCCACAGGCGTGTGACTTCTGTCACACAGAAGACGGTAGGAGGCAGATGAAGCTGTGTTGCCCAGTGTCTTTGAAAATCTGGATTGTCTTCTGTACTGTCAGTCCCTCCTGCAGCACTACTTGTCAGAGAGGATCAGAGTCATCACAGCATGAAGGAAAGGCCTCATGGCCTGAAAAAAGGCCTCATGACCTGAAAAAAAATCTTGATTCCGACATTTTCTGTCCTTCAGACCCTTCCATTTATGTCAGCAAACTTTTATTGTCTGTAGTGTCTCTCTCTGGGTGGAAGTCTCCCTCTGATAGATGTTCTCAGCTGTGCATTCATTGCTGCAGTTTGGCGTCAGAATCAATATATGTGCTAAAGTGAGATTTGTGGAGATGTTGTCTTCTGGATTCAGAGCTCTGTACTAGTCCAAAGGGCCTTAGCGAGCGGCTTTTGAAATCCAGACCCTCCTATATCTGTGGGTTCGTGCAATATGAAATAGTACCTCATGTTAAAGCTGAACTGGATTCTTTTATGTCAGGGTTGATCTCCAAGGTTTATAAAGCCATTCAGACTGGCTGCGAGATGAACAAGGCAATTGTATAGCTCTTTCCCCAACTCCGATCGGCGAAAGGAAAACATTGTGGCTCAACAGCCAGAGAAGTGGTGTTTTCTTCAGCAGGAAGCTTTTGCAGATTCTCTGCTCCCAGATCTCGTTACACTCTTCCATCCCACCATTCTGGAAAAACTCCCACGGAAAGACAGGCAGATATTTTAATCAAGAAATGGCCCTTATTTCCATTAGCAACAGCTGTTTTCCTTTTAATTTAATTCTCCATTCTGGAGTCTGTTTATGAAAGCTGCCATTAATTATGTTTTTCGTCAGTCAATGTTCAGAGATGGCTAATAGCCCAGCACACCTAATTAGTCCTTCATGTATGATAATGTTTCAGCAAGTCTATAGTTAGCGTGTAGGGCTGATATCCGCTGCGAGCGGGGCTGCGCAGACTCTCCCGGTGCGTGTCAGGCAGCGGCACAGCCGCCGTCCCCTGCCCCTGCCAACACGTGGCTGCCTGCGGGCTGCACTTCCCGGGCTGTGATAACGGCTAGTGCCAGAAGTGGCTTCTAATGTCACTCCGAGCATGCTAGCAAAAGGGTGAAGAATTCAAGCTGCCTTGGGAAGCTCTTTGAAGACAGGGAGTGCAGAGACTGGAATTACAGCTACTTCTATTTTAGTTTCAAATGATGCACTTGATAAGCGTTAGTGATGGCTGTGCTAAGGTGCTTCTCCTCAGCTCCTCTGTGCAGAAGCTTTCTGCTCATCCTTGCCTGGGTATTCCCAGCTGACCCATCTGTCTCGAGCCACGAAGGTGGCTACTTGCCATGCAAAGACTGTTGCTGTATTTAATGTCACTGTGGAGACGCTGGCATGACCTAACCTCACTAACCCAGCGATGCGTCTGCGTTTAGGCGAGTCTTTGGCTTGGTATAGCAAAAAGCTTGATACAACTGTCCAGAAACTGTGGTCACAAAAACCAACTCATCTTTGTTCAACAAGATGCACGAGGAGGTTGATTGAATTCTTCACATGCCTTAAAGCTGGAGCTGGAGCTCGAACATCAGGCTCAGTTGGAACTTTGCCTTCATTTTGAAGGTGTTTGCAGCTGCGAAGAATAGTAGTAGTTATTGGCAGGTAGCCTCAGGTAAGAAACATTTCAAATGCTCCAGTACACAGATAGCTTTGAAAAATATCCACATCTGTCACAATTATGTATTGAAACCGTGTGTGCAGAGCTGGCTCGGTTCCCTTGCCCAGGCTGTCACCTGCAGAGTTCATGGCATTGTGGAAAGTTGCGTGCACGGAGCCGGGGCATGTTTTGTTTATCTTGGTAGAAAAGTGGCAAACGACCAGCTCAGGATTTGTAGTCATGTGTTGCATAAAGCAGTCAGTCACCTTCAGCCTTTCCTACGCCTGAAGGAGCCCGGTGCCCGCGATCATTCTTCACTCACTTCATTTGCTCTTGCCGTGAGCCCCGCGGGAGGCTGCAGGAGAGAGAACTGATGTAGCAACGTTTGCTGTATAGAACAACAACGTACTGCAGTGAAACCACTTCACTGTGTTTGAATAATGAGAGGTGCTCTAATATTCTGCCTGATGCTGAGGGTACTTCTCGGTCCTGTGGAATCACACCAGACTTACCCAGAGGTTCTTCGATGAGTGCTCAACTGGCCAATTTCTGACTGTGTGACCTCACTAAACTGAAGACCTTTTGACTGCAGGAGGGATGAATCTGCCACGCTGCTAAACTGACAGAGGCTTTTCCACAGGGCATCTGCTTCCAAAGCAAATGAAATTTGCTTTGATTTTCATGGCCTGTTGAGGGATGAGAGCAGCACCGCAAGGAATCATACGGGATTGGCTCAGAAACAGTTTAAAGGAGGATACGAGAGCATCCAAGGTGCTGGCATTTGAGCAGAGAACCAGAAAATGCAGGTGACCTGTTAAAGAATATGCCCTGTTCCCAAAGCCTCCAGCTCTCACGCTGCGAAGAGGTGTAATTGCAGACAAAATAGGTTTAGTCACAGTATAACTCTGCATTTAGTATTCCTCTAATTTCACACATTTTTTGGGCAGCGGAAGGCAGGGGAGGGTCCTACTGTTATCCATTGCTCGGTCACCTCTTTGCTCGTTGTTTGATCACCTCGACTTTGAGCTCTCGTCTGAAATGTCTCAGCTGGAAAGTGCTGGATTTGCGGAGCCCTTGCAATGGTGATATCAGAAATGTTCTAGCAGGGTGTTATGGTCCTGCTGTCAAGTCCTTCACTGGAAACCCAGAGTGATTCCAGTGCAGCTGATGGGTTGCTGTCGTGTAAGTGAAGGCAGCGTTCATCTCTTGGACGTCACCTTTTGGCCTCCTCTGTTGGCAACTGAACCTAATGTAATATTGCAAAAACACATCCTTTGAGTGAAGGTGATAAGGAAGATAAATGTTTGACTTTAGCCAGAGAATTTAAAACTCAGAGTCCTTTGAAGATTGCCGAGTTCTGTGCTGTGTTAGTCATCCGTATCTATCTAAGAAAACACTCATTTCATCACAGCTGATGACATAAATTCAGACTTGTGAGCAAATGGCTAGGTTGAGTTAAATCACCTCTCTATCTGCTAATGGCATTTTTGCCTTTGCCTGATGATGAAGGTTATCTTGCTGTTTGGAAATTATAACCTACAACTGTTAGACAGCATTATCTGCAGACTTGGGTGAGATAATTTGTATGAAAAATCCAGGGAATCTGAAGCTTATTGGCTTCCATTCCCATGCAGCTGAAACGCTTCGAGACTCCAGCCGCCTTCGCACACCATGTGCCTCCTGCTGCCTGGTGGGGAAGGAGCAGCAGCCGGCGGATGATGGATGGCAACGCCGCAGCCCGCGGTACGGTTGGGAGTGACATCACCCATAGAAAGGGGAGCAGCTTGAGCTGTTTATAAAACTGCAGTTGGGAAGTTTGCCCCAGACTGCATTAGCCTCTGCGCGCTGCCTACCCGGCTTTTCCCCACTCAAATTCCAAGCTCCTTCAAGGGAAACAAACATCTGCAGACACACAATGTTAATTGTTGTACTTAGCGCTGCTGTTTACATTTTTGGTGCAGGCAAGTCAAAGCATGTCAAGGCTATCCTGGTGGCTAAAACAAGCCAGAAATCTTGTTCCGGCTGAAATAACAAGGGGCTGGATCCTGACCTCGTGTACCGAGGCGCTCTGCATTGGCCCCAGAGGATGGAAACAAGAATCTGGAGAAACCAGAGGGTGCAAAAAAAGTAGCAGAGAGGCTTGTAAGAGGGCGAATGTGATGGAGTCACCGGGGAAGCATTACAAGGTTAATGCAGTTTTCCATTATCTGAAAACAGTCGGGGATTACGCTGCATTTGCAAGCTTAGAAAGGCCAGCTTCCCCGGGTTCGGCTCCCATCAAATCCGGCCTAATGGCTCCTTATCAGGAATGATGAATCGCTCTTGTGCCTACACTTTGGTCCCTAATTTCCACTTTTCTTGCATCTGCTTAAAGTCCTTTTTAATTTTAACGTGTACAGCAGTCTCTGAGCCAAGTGCGGCCCTGGTGTTCACAGTCGTTCTGGTAATTACGGCACTCGCCGGGTCCCTTTAGGATGCAATTTCAATGGGGTGTGACTTTCACAATATTTTTTTTCTTGTTGTTGCTCGAGCCACTCCAGGAAGGAGCTGTTAAACACGAGTCTCAGCAGGATCCATCATGACTGAGGACAGAACAGAATGTAATGAAACGGGGTGAATACGTGTCTCGCTGAGCAGGATATGTTCTCTTAGTTACATGCTTGATAAAGCTTTGGCTGAGGTTCAAAAAGGTGTTCAGCTTTCATCTCTCTGTCTTCCTTCCTCCACTCCCCTAAATATTAATGGCTGCACTCATACCTCCCGTATTCGTGGCTGCTTTAATTGTTTACAGATTTTTTTAATAAAGGATTTGACCTTTTGCCTGTGCGGTTATACAAACCTCTCTCTGTCTTCGCGGCGATGCCCCCTCCGTCGCAGCTTGTCCTCGGCTCCCCGCGCCCCGGCTGGCTCGGCACGATGCAGTGCCGGGGAACAGACCCCGAACGGCCGCAGTCGGAAATGCTGCGGTGGAGCTTTCCCGCTGACGAGATGGAGGGACGGCGTCGCACCGTGCGCTGCTCAGCCCGTGGCCCGGATCGCACCAAGCCGTGTGCGGGCAGCAGGGTACTGGTGTCACTGGTGCCAGGTCGTTGGAGGACTGGTGGGTTTGGCTCCCTGGACGCGCTGTTTGAAATCACGCTCGCCCTGTTACTCTCCGTTGGGCTCGGGTGAATGCACAAGGCTGCACGGGAAGCGCACGGCAGCGCTGGGAACAACCGGAGTCACGTCTCCCGAGTCCCCGCCTGGTCCATTAACCACAGAGACATTTTCCCTCACTAATTGAACACAAAGGGAACAGTCCTTTTTACATTATTTACATGCTGGGAGAGCAGAGGCGGCTCCTTGAGAAAGTAGCGTAGCAAAGAAAAACTAGCAGGGTTGTGAAGTGCCGGGTAACGGCAGGATGGAGATTTCGGGAGGGCCGGGGTGTGCCCGGTTAACCCGGAGCATCTCTGTAAGTGCGGCTTAGCAGCTGGGTTCCCGCTCACGGGGAAACGACACGGCGTCCGGGGCTGCAACGACCGTCCATCAGGTGTACACCCAGACCGGGAGGAGAGCGGGAACGCGTATCCCCTTTAATGGTGACTGCTTCTTCCCGGCACCGATTGCTCCCTTCAGGGGGTCCCATTGTCTCGAGACAGATTTCACACGAATCGCAGCAGCTGCACGTAAAGGAAGAGAAAAATCAATCACACAGTTCTGCTTTGGTCACGTTGCTGTGTCTGTATTGGCCAACCTCTGATCGTGAAATTCTCCTTTATCACATTTTTGGCTATGTTTGCTGTGTAAAATTATGGTACTTGAATTAGGGCCTGTGTTTATGAAAAGAGACAAGACTGATTAATATTAAAGTGAGCATGAATTGAACCAGCATTTTTAATTCCTACGGCAATTAATTACATCAAGGCAGTGGCAAATAAGAGCATAGATGCCCAAATAGGTGCTGTTGCACAGGCAACTGAAGAAAAAAGTTCATCTGACATAATGTGATTTGGATCAGGCCCTTAAGAAGGAAGAGCCTTTCTGCTCCAAATGATTATTAATTTGATTGCTATCAGAACAGGAATTTACTACGGTGTCTCAGGCCAGCCTGTCCTCTCGATCTGAAGGGACTTGGGTTCCTCTCCTCTCCAGAAATGGCTGTGCACGTATGCCATGCGGCTGGAAAAAGCTGCGAATGAAAAAATGCTGGTGAAGTATAATGTCATTAATAGTTGGTAGCTGGGAAGGAGTGCGGTAGTGATGAAATATAATGGTTTTCCCTCCGAGTTGCGCACGTTGAGGTGTGTCCCCAATGCTGTGGCTGCCGATGGGCCGTGTCCCGGCTCCTGCGAGGGGGCGGACAGCGCGATAACTCCGCGAGAGGCTTCTGCCCCCGGTTCCCCCCTGCCCGGGTCAGGACTCGCAGCCCTTCCCCCCCGCAGCCTCTCTCACACCGCCCGTCCCCGTCCCGTCCGGGGGCTGCCGCCTTCCGCGGGCTGTGCTGGGGGCGGGCGCGGGTGCCGTGGACCGGGGGCAGATGCCAGCGAGGAGAGCTGGAGCTGTGCCGCGGGAGCCGTGCGGCAGCGCGGGGGCCCCACGGGGGACGGCGGTGCGTGAGGTCGCCTGGCGGAGCCGCGGGAGCGTGGGCAGACGTGCCGCCGGCGAGGTTCGGGCTGGCCCTGCGCACCGGGAGCGGTCCTCCGGCACGAACTTTGCCCACAAAGTATTCGGGAAAATAAAAGGAAACCATGCTTACGTTTGGGCTTTAACGGCTGGCGTTTTGCATCTCTCTTTCTTATTCTTGGTCATGAAAGCAGTCGGTCTGCCGAGCAATTCAGATTGGAATTCTTTAACCTGGAAGGCATTTTGTGTAGTGTAACGTCTCCCAGCCCAAGACCAAGTCAAGCATCATGCATCAGTGACCTTCATTTTCCAGGCTGGTAGTTCTGGCTTACCAGAATGAAGAACAAAGGCACTGAATAAGTAAAAGGAATAGGGGGGAAAAAAACCCCAAATGGAACGGACACGTTGGTCGAAACATCCCATTTCTTGAAAAACCGATTTTGAGGTATCTGTCAAAGCAATCCCTGTATTTCTTATGATTATTAAATCACACGGCCTTGGCGTGGTTTTCTGCTATTTCGCGAGGACCACCCAGGAGCGGGCCAGGTTTGGTTATTGGATTTACTAAACAGAACAAGAAACACAGAGCTCCTGCCTGCTGTTCAAAAATAATATCGCAAGGGAAGCAAACCACAGGGAGACCACAGGGAGGTGAAGCCCATTTTCCACTTGCTGAGGGAACTGCCCTTTCTTGCTGCAGAATGCAGTCTCCATATGCTGGGAATGATTCCCAAAAGCACTCCATCCTTGCCGACTCTGCTTCCTTTCAGAAGCTGCATCCACTGGGATGCGGGGTAAGGAAGTGGCTCTGAACAGGATACTCTGGGGTGTTTTCTCTGTGCAGTGAGGTGGAGAGAACAGCCTGTAAGAGAAAACACCAAATGGTGTTGGACTAGAACAGAGAGCGCCTGTTTCTCCCTGTCAGTGTTTCTCAAATTATGGATCCTGGACCACCCGATGGCTGGAGGGAGCGCTCTGGGGCGCAGACACCGCAGGAAGGGCGGCTCCCGTGCCGCAAGCAGCTCTGCGCTCGCTCCGCTGTCGGTCCCCTGCTCCGTTCCTGCCTCGGCAGTGGGACGAGGAAGAGGAAGACCGTGCGCTGATGGAGGGAAGGGATGGAGAGTTTGCCCCTCCCTAAGAAGCCACGGAAATGGCACACACAAAATAGGGGAAGAAAAGGACAGGTGACCTGTGGTGACTGGGAATTTAGGGGAGCCGTGGAAAGCCAGGCTTCTCTTCGTGATCTGCAGGAAGAAACATTATCAGAAAGATACACAGAGGTGAAGTAAATATGGCAGATTGTCTCAAAACCAGAGATAACTCACCATACTGAGACCCTGAGGGCGTTTGGGTCTGCAGAGAGAGGCATTGGCTGTATGTGAAGCTTTGCCTTGTAACCCAGGCTAAAAGGGCCACCAGGGCTCCCCAGCGAGAGCGTCCGAGCGGTGGCGTAGGGGACTGCGTGGGTAGGTGTGCTGTGTTGGTGGGACAAACCCCGAGGGATCCGGAGGGTGCTGCGAAGTGTGGTGCTGCGGTGGGGAAGGTCTGGCCCAGCAGAGCGGACGCTCGTCCTTTGTGGAGCATTGTCATTAGACACCAGCGGGATTGAATGATGCACGTGCTGACGGAGGTGTAACCCCGCTGCGCCTCCGCTCGGCACTGTGCCTCGGTGGCAGAAGCTGAAGCTGTAACCAACAGGCCAGAACATTTCAGATCCTGACGGCTGCGGGTGACGAGCTCAGTGATGCTTGCCTACGCTGAGACATGAAATGTTTTGCAATATGCAATATGGGAAATCCCTGCGTACACTGTTGTTAGAGGCTGGTATGGATGGGAGGGAAGAAGGCAATGGAGACCTTTAGCTCTCCATACGTGGACCAAGGGACCACTCTTCGCAGCTTCTCAGTGATTAAAGGGTTAATGAGAAAACCTCCCTCCCCTGACCTTTCACTTCTCTGCTGTGTTTGTTGATTTCTCCTTCTCCCAGGCAGGATTTTTGTTTGGGAATGAAATGTGCTCACTCACTCCTATGCATTTATTACATGGACACCAGGTTTGGGTACATCATCCCTTGGTGGGAATGTCACACCGCGTAACAGCCCCATATCCCGAGTGACCACCGAGTTAGCGCTTGTGTGGTGGGGCAGAGCCCCTGCCAAGTGTCTGCAGCTGAGCGGTTTTAAACAGAACTCGTTTGCCAATAGATCCACCAGCAAAAGGATCTGCAGTCGCCTGCCGCTCCGGTGGGAGCTGCCAGCTCCCGCGGGCCACCGGTCTGCGCGCAGGGGACGGCGTGAGCCGGTGCATCGCGGCCGGGGAAGGGGCGCGGAAGGGACTGTGGTCAAAAGCGGCTCTCAGCTGATCGGTTTTTGACTTCTCCTGCGGAACGACTCATTTGCTCCGTTCTGCTAAACAGATCCAAAAGGAGCTGGTGCTCGTTGTGCCGCCGAGCTCGAGGCTGAGGGTGAAATGGCACCAGGACTCGTCGCTGCCATTCCTCCTCTGGGCTGGCGCTCGGGCGGGAGCAGCGCTCCGCGGTGACGAGCGGTGGTGGCACGCTTACTCGGGCATGCTCATTCCTCGGCATGTTATTTGCAGCTTCTGCCTTTATCCTGCTGTACAGACGTCTATTTTTTTATAATGATTTGGAGTTTTCATGGCAACAGCCGTGAAAGCCAATGGCAGCCATACAAGTCAAACTTCAAGCAACACTCTGCAAAATACACAGCAATCTATTTTAGTGCACCACATCATTAATTAGAAGAGACAGACTGGGCAGGTTTGGAAAATATGATCTCTACTGTTCAATTTTTAAAAAGGGCTCTGCAACGGCCATTGAAATGCTGTGCATTTCCTACCCATAGAAGAAAATACAGCTAGAAAATTAGGCCGTATATTGATTAATCTCAGAACTGAAATAAATTATTTGTATTAGTTACCAGCGGATTCTGTTGGTGACAGTTCTTCTGGCTACAGGCTTCTTAAATTAATATGGTAATAACGGGAGAAGCAGAGAGAGGGATTAATGCCGTAGGAATACTGAAAATCCGAAAATAGTTTCTAAATTTATCCCGGTAATTTTGTGCTTACAGTAATAAGGGATTTTGATTTTCATCCACCTAATTTCTAAGACACATGCATTGTGGATGGTATCAATCATTTGCTTAACTCACGTGTTGAGACATTAACACTTCAGTACACCCGTATGTCACCAGTCAGTTTTAGCAATGACTGGAGTTATGGTCGTACCGGTGACAATGTGTTGGACTCACACATTCAAAGTCTGGGTTGATGTTTGTTTAACACTTGTGATTTTATAAATAAAAGTTAATCAAATTTTTATGAATTTAGAAGCTTACTTTTCTCCAGTTAAGCTTTTTATCTTTTTTTTTAGACTGTGGGGTTTTTTCTTATAAATTTTTTTAACTGAATGTTTTCTGCTTATGTTTTTTTTTCACTTGAAATATTTGGTGGGAGATTTCTAAAGGTAACAAAATGTCAACGTTACCTCTGTTCCAAGTGAAAATATAATGAATACAGAAATCAAAATTGTGCCTGGAAATTTCTAAATTCTTTTTTACTAATTAAAATATGACATTTTCCTAAAATTGTATTTGATCCAACTCCCATTTTTGCTTTGGAAATGCTTTCAGTGAAAAGATTCTAACCAGCCTGATTTATTTTTGAAGCAGCAATGATGGTTGCAGTAGGGTGTAATTATCTTTAGTTCCAAGATCTTTGATCACAGTGTGTTCACGTCTAAATCTGAGTCGGGATCTAGATCTCCTTTTATGCCGTAGGCTATAATTTGTGGGGCTTGAGCAACAAAAAAATTTCTTTTATAAGATGCACACACACAAAAGCAGCCCCATGTTTTCCCTCAGTATGTGGGAGTACACAACCTTATAAAAAATGTATTGTGACTCCCTTTGGTGGGAAGGGAGAAGGAAGGAGTCACGAATTCCAGTCCTGGGATTTTGGTATGTCGGAAACAGCATCGGGGGAGCATCACAGACTGAGGTTAACGACTGCGCTGGGGAAGCCCGAGCGCTATCGGAGTAATTTTTTTCTTGCATAAAGAATAATACAGACGTACACCTGTGAATTTAGAGAGAGGAGAGGTCTAAGAGCAGCGCCGTGGGGTCGGCTGAGCGGCAGCTCATTGCTGCGCTGCGGGGATGGGTGTCTGCATGTGTCTCTCTGTACGCACATCTCACCTGAACTTGCAAAACGACTGAGGCTGTATATAAGTGGAAAATATGCAGAAATAATTGCAGAAATGGTCCAGTTGTTCAGCCACTCTTTGCAAAAGAAATTGCTGCATCTGTAGGAGTGTTCTCTCCTGTTTAGCTTTGACTTGAGTCCCTAAAATAGACGTCTCGCCTTGCCAGACTCCCACAGAGGGAGACGGGGCTCCTGCGGAGGGTGAGTCAGAAGGACAGAGCAGTCCCTGGCTGATGGATCCACAGCACCAACGGGAGGCTCCCGCAGCGCCTTATGAAAGATCTCCGTCGATTCTGTGCAGCCCCTGAGGGGCGGGAATGAACCTTTTCTCGTGCCGGTTTGACCGGCAAACCCGTAACCCTCCCAGTGAAAACTGCGTATTTGAATCCAATTGCGCTGGGGCTCGCGGGTCTGCGTTCAGACAGAACGGCTTCCGCTGAACTGTCGGGTGCCTCTGCGCCATGTGTCAGCTAACGGACTGTGACGTGAAAACCTTTATTTTTGCGTTCCCCAATTTTCTTATAGTGCTCCCATATTAAAACTTACTTTTCTGAGTAAATAACTAAAGTGTGGCTAATATGTCTTTTCATCATCACCATTATCATGATGATGGATGATGAAAGCAACTGTGTTCTTGAATTGTTAAGTTCTGGGGAAAAAGCAGCAAGTTTTAGATGTATATTTTCATGTTGAATTGGTATAATCAAGCTTGCACAGCCTCAAAGCTCACCATCCTCTACCAGGCAAAATGATTTCATTTCTGCTGAAATCCTAAATCATTATCTGTTTATACAAAAATGTCAGATGACAGAAGCGGCGAGAGGTAAATGGGAGTATGCTGCATGCTATCAGTTTTGACTGAGAAGGCACAATAAATCTGTTTCTAGCAAGAAGAAAATTGTACCGTCAGTGAAACAGTATTATCCTGCCTCTTCCAATATGTCTTCACCTGATGGATCAGGGAAGAAAATACCGGTATTAGTGCACAGCGTATTTCCACTCGGAGTGAAAGTGGCTTTATATCAGAAACACATGCTAAAAATGTCTTCTGCGTTCCTGCTAATTTCTCAGATCCAGCGCTGGGCATATGCTCCTTATCTAATCTTGATCACTGCCTTAAACCAATGCATGCTATTCTACTTTATCCTTTGTGTAATTTCAGACATGGTTTCTATTTTCTTTGCACTTCACCAAGGTAGCATATAACTGCTTGGAAAATGTTAACATCTGCAAAGGGAAAAAAAAATAAAAGGAAAGGAATTAATCAAAGCCCTGAGATTTATGTGCTAAATCCTTGGACTTTGGTCCAGGTAGTAGGTTTCTGTCTCTGCTGAGGCAGCAGAAAGCAGCCGAGCGCTGCCGGGGCAGAGCGATGGAGGATTCTCCTGTGGAGGAGCCCCGGGCAGAGCAGAGCTGCCCTGGCTGGCTCCCTGCTGCCCGTCCCTGTCCCCATCCCCGTCCCCGTCCCCATCCCTGCCCTCACACATGGTGACATGGTGGCAGCAGGCAGTGTTTAGCCACCTCCTCTGCTGGGCCAGCCGCCGGCTGCAGCCACCGTGCGCTGCAGCGGCCCCGGGGCCATCCCGAGTGTGATGGAAACCCTTTTGGCTCAACTTTCGCTCAGCTCCAGGGAACCAGAAGCAGCGTTTACAGCATGAACCTGGTGCGGCCGCGAGCTGAGCCGGGTTTTGTGATGATGGCTGTTCCCCACCTGAGAGTTTTGGTGAATTGACCCGGCGTGACAGGGATCATTGCTAGGAACATCCTTTTGATGCAAAAAAAAATCGGTAAACACGGATGCCCAGGGCAGAATTATTGACCTGCTGAGGCCGGCGTGACCTGTGGAATCCCCGGGTGACAGCAGCTGCGCGGGGAGACGCTGGGACGCGGGGGCTGCGCTGGGACGCGGGGGCTGCGCTGTGACACGGGGCTGCGCTGGGACGCGGGGGCTGCGCTGGGACACGGGGGCTGCGCTGGGACGGAGGGGCTGCGCCGGGACGGAGGGGCTCATTTATCTTCAGGCACCGTCATAGCTCTGCAGCGCGGCTGTACTGCTGATGCCGCACCAGAGGGGATTGTGAGCCTCGCCTGTGGTGTTGTCACCGGTCCTGACATATCTAAGAAGGAAATTAAAACTCGAATCACCAGTGCCTGAAAGAAATGTGGTCCTGACGTGTAGTCCGTATGTTCCTCCCAAACGTTCCCCCGGGGCCGGCAGCGCTCCCTGGGGTGGCAGCGTGGTGGGAACCTCTCCGCTCCCCACGGGCAGCCGGGAGGATTTACCTCTGGTATAAACAATTGGTAAAGAAAGGATAAAACTTCCTAAGGGAGAAGGAGGCCTCAGGAAAAGCCAGAACTTGAGCAAATCCAAGCTTGCGGTTGAGGCGTGCGAGGAGGAGGGGATGGGGCTATCTCCATCTGAACTATTTTCTAAATTTCAGCAATCACATTTTCAAGAGCTGCCCCTCATTTTTCTTTTCTTACATTTTCAGGTATCGGTACAGCTGCAGGCAGAGCAGGGACGCCGTGTACGCAGATGCCTGAGCTAGTGCTGGTCAGGTAAAAAGGAGTCTCCGATAAGGCTGATTCGAAACCCCGAAGACACGAACTTCCACCGAGCGTACGGTGGGAGGTCACTTGGCGGGGAGGTGGCGTAAGCCTGGCGGCACAGAGAGCAGTGAGAAACCCTTTGAGATCTTCCAGACATAAAATCAAAATCGCCTTTTGTTGACATCCATGGTTTGGTCATTGACTTCTTGGGCCTTTCGAGGCAGGACTGCGGGATGAACTGCTCTGCCACGTACAGAACTTCAGCTGTGCACTGAGGTACTACCGGAAGACACTTCACAGTTACTCTGCCATTGACTGTCGCTATTATTACAGTTGTGATTACTGTTGTTGTTATTGTTATGTATTTTGGGGGAGTAACAAGGAATTGAGATTTGAAACGGAAAAGTCAGAGTTCTTGGAAGTGTTTTACTGTTCACGGAAGATTACCTGCCTACTTGTGGTTTCACAGGTACCACTGGTACGTTAATGGCCGTACCGTTACAGTCTGCGAGAAACATACGTTCAGACTGGATACCCATTACTGGAAGCGATAGCGGGTGTCTGGAATGGAAATTGTATGTTCCTTTGAAAGTTTCAGTTGTCACTATGTGTTACGTGTGGCATTAATATTGCAAATTGGAACACAATGTAGAAACATAAAGGGATTTACTACTACAGAACTGGATGTGTTACGTGATGTAGTGCTGTGATATTAGACAATGTGACATTTCATGAATAAAACAAAAGATCTTACAGCACTCCTCATAAAGGGAAAAAAGGGCTGGAAGCCAGTCACATTTACAGGGTGAATCTCTGAGGACTATTTCAAATGCTAGGAATTTAATGATGCCTCTTAAAAGTCTAATTATATACTGACTAAAATTAATAAAATCTGCAGGAGCAAAGATAGGAATTAATGACATCAGAACAGTGAAGATACACTGATGAACAACAGGATTTCTGTTAACATTTAAAAATCATGATAAAACACCATCTAAAGGCACACAAAACCTCGTTAATGGAACTTGAAAGAAAAACGGTGCCACAAACTACTAACGATACTTCTCCCCCTTAGATTAAACATACTCTGTCAGCCCGAGCGTTTGCTCAGGGCGCTGCAGAGAGGAGGGGGAGCAGTAAATAGCTACTTTTGATTTTTCAGGGCGGTATTTGACCCGGAGTGTGACTGAGCAACCTGAGGGGCAGCGGCCGCTCAGCCAGAGGGGAGGCACGGCCGGCGGAGCCTCTCTTGGCCACCCCTTCTCCTTCGCCGTGTCCCAGCCCGGCCTTTTGCCTGCGTGGGGTTTGGGGACAGTGATGTGCCACCTCTTACGTCGACTGCTCCCTTCCTTCGTGCTGCTGAAGGACAGAAACCGGCCAGAGTGCACAGCAGGATCCATCCTACAGATCTAGATAGAGTTGGCCTCTGTGACTACCTCAAGATTTAACGGGCTAGTCTGAGGTTGTCCTGAAGTCTGGGATACCTCCGAAGTCCCAGAACCTGGCATTCATTATTGTCCTTGTGCGCAGGCTGGATTCAGCCCGAAACGCCCAGAAATCCCATCTGCCCTGGCGGGCGGTGAACGCTGTGGCCCTCCAGGAAAGGTTTCCAGCGGTCCTGTGTGGCCGACGTCGGTGGGAGGGCATCAGCACGGGGGCTGGTGGGGCAGAGGGACACTGCGGAGCTCTGGGCGGCGCAGCGCAGAGCGCAGAGTGCACCGCGCGCTCTCCCTCCGCGAGACCCGGACGGGGCACCCGGCGCCGGCTCAGGGCGCCGCAGAGCAGAGAGGTGTCGGGGAGCAGCAGAGGCGGCTGTGAGCCCAGCACGGCGTTTGTTTTTACATGGATGCAACCACTGTCCTTGTTTGCCAATCCCGTGCAGCACTGTGCGAGTGCGATGCATTATTCTTCCCATTATTTTATTACCAGAGAATCGTGGTTCTTCACTGAGGGAACGTGCTCGTGGCTGAGCTTGGACTCAGGAGTATTTTGGCCTCTAAAACCTTCACTAGTGTTGACATGGGATAATTTTCCCCTTATTAATCTCTGGACTTTGTGATTCTGCAGTTGCATATGGAAAATATTAAACGCGGTAGCCTGCCTGTGCTTTCCACTATTTATTTTTTGTTTAGAAAAGTATTTATCCACATTTCTCTGCAGCCTCCTGTTCAGTCCTGGACTCGGAATTTGCACATTAGGGTTTGTACGTGCTGTCTGGTGGCACACAAGCCCAAGCGTGCATCTCTTTGCACCGCTGTTAGCTCATTGTTGAGATTTGATTACTGTTATTATTATAATCAGCCAATGGGAAATTAATTATTAATAACCAATATCATAAACATGACCAATTTTCAGCATTGTCAGCATCTGAACCCTAATATGATTATGCTATTCAGCTTGTAACTTTCCCTCTCGAGTCTTTCTTTACTAATTAGCTGAAGACTTACTATGCTGAAAATACTGGCACTAGTGCAGACAGCGCGTCCGATGGGGCCGTAGCCTTCAGACCTGCCGTCCTCCACCCCCATCACGGGGCTGTGCTGAGGGGGCTGTGTTCCAGAACGCACGCACCAGACCCGCTAATCATGCACACCGACTTGCTTGTGCTTAATTAGAAGCTGATGTAGGTTCTTTTGCAAAGACACACTGCATTGTGCATTAGCATCCCGCTTCTATCGACAGCTCATAAGCCATCATACTTCAGGTCACTGCACTAAACTGCTTCATGAACATTTGTTGGGACCTGCAATATTCCTCATGCCTACGCTGTACGCCCAAGCAACCCCGTGGCAACTGGTGTTATCCTTCCCCGCGGTAAATGCTACTCATATTTGCGCTATTAATATGATTAATGCGATCAGTGGCACATGGCTGCCAAACTGGGATTTCTCCATTCTCCTCTGCTATTAGTGAGCTGTGGGGATGGAATGTGTTCGGAGCGACTAAAGCAGCAGCAGCGGAGCTGGAGAAGCCCTCGGGCTTTGGCATCAGAAAAACCTGTATGGCCTCCAGTTCCACTTTGGAAGCTTACACACTGAAACATAATTAATGGGACATCTACTGGTTTTTGATCTTGAGGTTCATTTTAGCCATGTTCAGCATTTCAAAAAATGGAGACGATGAACATTTGATGTTGCAGAATGGTGCCAAAAATGTAAGTTTTGAGCATTCCTACTCCTGATTTGTTTTGACAGATATTTCATTTTCTGAAGCTGCAGTTAGAGCAATAAAAACAAAATTCACCACAGAAAAACAAACACCAGCTCCCCTTCCAGAAAAACCGATACGTTTTTCGAAAGCTGGAAAATGGTACAGCTAGAGCCCATTGAATTTCCACAGGAGGTAAAGCTCATTAGCAAACACATGAAAGACAGTGAGCAGATTATTGTGAAAAAGATATTTGTACAGTTACTTCAGCAACACTTTATTTAAAGTTTCTGGTTGCTGGCACTTAGACAGTATGTGTGACCTTGGTTAGGGAACGGTTATTGCTGAAAAACAGACACTCTAAGAACCCTCACAGCCAGCGAGAGAGCTGGGGGGACGGAGTTCAGCGAAAAGGAGGAAAAACTGACATTTCTCTTCTGATTCCACCCACAGATCATCTATTTGAGGAGGTAAACGGAAGAGGAAAAGCATCCCTGGAGTGGGAAGAGGCGGGACTGACCGGAGCGTGGCCGGGGCTGTGCGCTGCTGGCGGGGGGGATCTCCGATTTGCCCCCAGTCAAAGGGGATTTGTGCTCAGCCGAAGGACGGCGGGCGCTGTGCGCCTGAGGAGCACAGAGGAGCTTTCTGCTGTGACTTCCTGCCCTTTGTTTAAGAAAATACATTAACTGGAGGAAGAGAGTTCTCACTACAACCCTGATTACTATTTCCTTTAATTCCATCAAAATGACTCCTTCCCGACCCAGCCTCCCCAGCCCGGGGAGCGTTCGAAACCCCTTCATCTTCCCTGCCCTTAATGTTTTGCAGATTTCAGCACGACTCCTGGGCTGTGTGTACAAAAGTACAGTTTAAGCAGCGACAAATAGAAAGCACATGCTTATTAAAGCTACATTACACAACCCCGTACCGCCTCAATGTCATCTGCTCCTAAAACAACAAACCTGCGTGGACTTGTGCCCGTGTGTGCCTCGGAAAAGGAGGGTAGGTCTGCGTGGTGGTGGCTCACGAGCTGGTGTAGAGATTTGGGTCGGCAGCGAGTGCGCCAGGACTCACGGCACTAGCTCGAGGACGCACGGGGGCTCGATCACCATCTCGTTAATAGACCCACGTACAGTTTACACACGTCAGGCTGTGGGCAGGACAGCCTCTGGCTTGTCTGAACACACAGCAATGCCCTCCCCATGAACAATGCGGCAGGAGCGTGGGGTGCCGGGCTGGGCTGACGGCCGGTGCTTGCTCGGTTTGCTTGCTGGTGCTGTGTCAGAACCCGCGTGCTTGACCCCTGCGTTAGGCCGGGGGCAGATATGCGAGCCCGGTCTGCCGATCAGGTCCACCCTTAACTAATATTTCCTCCTACAGTGAGCAGCGTCCCCTTGGCTGGGGGTAGCGGATCCCACCAGGTCCACCGCCGGGACCCAGCGGGCGGTGGACAGCGGTGGATCCCCCTCTGCTCCGGCCCTGCGGTGCGGGAGAGCTGCTGACCCGGGGGACCCCCGGCACCTTCCCTCTCCCCTCCGCTCAGCCGCTGCCCGGCCGTCCTCGAAGATTCTCAGTCTTTGTTTTACGCAGTCTGAGGCAGTCTTTGCAAGCCAAACTTGTAATCTTTTAGATTTGAGCCCCTGCGTGCTCGGCGGCACACGGCACATCGTTGGTATGCGGCACTGGTAGCACTTGACTGAGACAAATGTTCTCTGTGTGAACTCAGAGGCTGTGCCTTATTTAATTTTGTCATTTTCAATTAAACTTGGCCTGTCCTTCCAGTACTGTTTTGAGTCCTGTTTAGTGCTAATATTTAATATACACACACTTTGAAGTGTTTTTCTTATTTCAGCTACATATTTCACGCATTCTTTCAAAGATAAAAATGATGTTTGATTTCAGCTTCTTGATTTCTTCTGTAACTTTTGTCACTACGAATACGTTGATGGTTCAGTTCAATTAGCATCTTATCAGTATTTTGATATATTTGGAATGGGAAGGGAGGAGGACAGAAAAACAGCCAATGAAGGCCCTGAACACTGCTACATGTAAAACTAATAGAAGGAAACTGAAATAACGTGGGATATTATCACAATTTTTTTCAAAAATGCTTTCTGAAGTTATCTGTATATTTTAAGTTTCCCACAGTGATACACTTCAAGTTTTTAAAACAACACAAACATTTGCCTTGGCTAACAGCCTAGTGTAAAGAATAAAAATTATCAACACAACTAAATGGCTTAAAAAGACAAGGTATTGTCCCCGAGGAGAAGCAGAGAATGTAAAAGTAATCTGTACAGGCGCAATCCTATTCACATGTGGCCAGCAAAAACAAACCAGTTGAGTCAGCTCTCTTTTAAACGGGGCGATTTCTTTCTTTACCTGTCCATCATCTCTCTAGGATGCGCACGTACCATCTAACTGGACTACTTTAAGTACAATTAATATTTGTTCTGTGTCCCGTAGGTGCTTTTTCAGTAATGACATGGCATTTATTTATTGCTCTTCTTCAAGAATTAATAAAAAAGCCAGAGGCGCTATGGATCTCATGATCCACTGGCAGAAAGTTGTGAGCAGGTTATCTGAACTGAATAACCCCCAAAAGGTCATTTTTTTTCACGGTTTGGGGCCTACTGCAGTCACAGAGGTCATTGAAAACCATTTTTTCTGTCTGTTATTTGTTCTTCAGCCTTTTTGTGAAAAGCAGCAATAAAGTTCAAACCTCTGCCACACTGAATTCTTTGGCAGCTTTTTAAAGCTGCCCGGAAACCATTGTGAAAGCTTCCATAATCAGATAATGACTGATATACAGTGCGTGTCGATAGAAGTGTTTGAAAATAAAATGCAGGGTGCTATAAAATGGGTTTACTAGATAGTAAATAACATTTCAAATATGCAAGGGAATCACATTCCAGTCCTGCTTTCTCTCTGCTGCCTTCCTTCCCTCCAGGATCTCCTCTACTTGTGGGGAGTCCAGCGCAAACTCAAGCAGTTAGAATTTTGGGGAATATTTGCACCGCTTCACACGAGACATAATTTAGGTGCCTCTGTTGGATGGCCGGTCTCCCTGTGTGGCTTTTGCAGCTGATGGGAAGACACAGACCCTCCGAAGCCTGACGCAACGCAGGAGCCTCACTCGGGCTCCCCGTCACCCTCGGCAGGAGGCTCTCGCCGAGCACCCAAGGTCCCCAGAAGAGCAGCCGCTACCCTGTCCCAAGAGGAGGGGAGGCCGTCCGGCCCCTCCTGTCGTGCTGCCATCCACCGCCTGCTATTGCCCTCCTCTGTGCACTTACAGCCTCAAAAATCGGCAGAGGAGAGGGGAGGAGAGGGTTGTGACTGGCCGGCTCTGAGCTGTGGCTCCCATCACCACCCCCCGCCACCAGCTGTCCCCATCCCCAGGTCGTCTCTCCGCCGGCGTTGCAGCCCCAAGATCTCCAGGGGCTGAATTTGTGCTCTGTGTCCGCACCAGGCCAAGCATAATACGCCCGGATTATAACATAATTTGTGCGTGCTACCTCATTTCGCAATCTCCAGGTAACCTGGAGATAACCAGCCGTGGCAGGAGGACCTGGTGGAGGCCGGGGAGGGAGGGGAGGCCGCCTTGGCACCAGGGTGATGGGTGAAGCTGGTGCCTGGGTGACCCGTCCTCTCGATCCTGCAGCTGCTGGCTCGGATAAACACGTAGTGATGTGTGAGCCCAGTCCCAATGAAAGATGAGTGCACGGAGTTACTGTCAAAGGTCTTGAGAGGCTGTTTTGCTGCCAAAAAGAAAAAAAAAACCTAATATACGCAATACAAAAGCAATGTCTGATCAAAATGAAACTGTGAGAGTGACCCTGCTAACGAAAAGTTCTGGTTTGCACGGAGTTGTAGATGAATGAATGACCGGTTACGGGGAAAATATTATTTGCCTGGGAAAGCTTAACATTTGAATAAGGGAAAAGGACTGCTGCTTATCCAGAGCAGATCACTGTGCCCTATTGGAAACACTGCTATGAATTTTTCCCTCCCTTTCTCCGAAGCTGTTCTTTTTCAGATCAGGCGAAAGGGGAACAAATGTGTAATTGTCTCACCCGTAATCTCTAATCTCAGTTTCAGCACAAATACATAGCAGTCCTTAACAGAGGAAGAGAAAAATGTGATTGTTTGGAGTGAATGTTTGGTCGTCTTTGAACGCAGAGGCGATGGCATACTGTTCGCATCTTGGGCAGAGCATTCTTGTGACTTCTAACTTGTTGATAAAACTGACTTTAAATGTGTTTTATCCAGCAATGAAATTTTACGGGGTGATCTTAGAGGCTGGAGCATAAAAAAAAGAGTAAATTCTGTGGGATTTTTGCATAGAGATGCAGGGTTGGCGTAGTGGTGTTAAGTGTTGGCATAGGTATTAGTGCATCACAGTACGTGCGCTCATTTCTCACTACAGCCCATGAGAAATCAATTGAAATTAATGAGAATACTCTGAGCTTTAAAATAGAAACATGCTTAAGTACCTTCCTGGGGCGTCAAATGTCTGCCCCAGCGCTGGCTGAGTTTCGGTCATGCTGAAGTCAGCCTGCGTGATGCATTTTGCGCTCTTAGTGTGAAATCACATGTGTTTTGCAAGACACTTTTGTGGGTGCCCTTGAGTGCAAAATCCAGCTTGCAGATGTAGGGATGAAAGGCTCTGTATAAATGTCAGCCTTTATTATTGTTACGAATTTCCGGCTTCTGTTATTAAGACATTTTATGTGGATCTTTGCGTGTGTCTCCGTCTGTGAGTTCGGATTAAATGCCTGCCACAAATCTCCCTGGCATCCCATGGAGGGGATTGCTTTAACTTGGTGCTCTTCTAACCTTTCCTTCTGTTAGGGGAATAAACCTCCTTTAAAAAAATGACCTCATAAAAATGGAGTAAACTCTGAGCTCTCTGTTTTTCTCAGGTCTAACCTCCAGGAAGACTATAAATTCATTTATTCTATAAAACACGGAGAAGTAAATCTCCAGCATAATGTGTGGGGAATTAGCCACTTAACTCCCATTAACATTAATGGGAACTGAACATTTATTTACCCCACAGCACATAAATCTTCGCCTTGTAACTTCTACAGTTTCTAACTAAAATGTTTCCATTGTTCTAAGGATCATGGTTATCCCGCTGGAGTGTTTACTAGGTTGTCAGCCTATGGGAGATATATTGGATGTTTCAGTCCTTTCCCTTCAAGTAAGCTGTAAAATGCACTGGGGCTCTGTAACGTGAACTTTCTGAAACCTCTGCGTGATAAGCTCAGATGATTCAAACCTCCTCTGCTTGGTGCTCGTCCCATCATTCCTGCTGGGAGCTGGAATCATTTGACATGAATAAACTCTTGTGACTGATAGACTTTTGGTCTGCGCCCGGGGTGATGGATGGACGGGGCTGAGGCTGCCGGTGCTCTGCCAGGAGTCTCCACCCCCGCCAGAATCTGTATTTCTGCCTTTCTTCCTTCAAACCTGTGCTCTCATTGTAAGAGAATTACTCTCCGCTCCTTCTTCTCTACTTAAAGTCAAGATCAGGCAAATCAATCGAGCACCAGATAACGCCGCTTTAAGGAGACCTTTTCTCTCCCCTGGGGGAGGTGACGGGGCCGCGGCTCAGCCAGACCCATTGGAGGCTTTGCAGTTGTCGCATGTTACCTGGAAGACCCTGAGATGCTCTCGGGGTGGATGAGCCATGGACCCTAACGAAGATATGAATCTGAAAGCTGCCAGTCGCTGGCTGAAACCCAGGCTCTCTTATACTCCGTGGCAAAACTTCCCATGACTTCAGTGCACCAGGTTTAACTAGCGCATGAAACTGCTTTTCCCTAAAGCACTCCGCAGAAAGTTATTGCTCTTCCGTGTGGTTTATTTGAACTACTCTGAGGAAGTTAATAAATCCTCCAAATTTCTGGTTAAAAATAAATAAGTAACAATGGAAGCAGAAAGGCTCCATCTTGCTTTCTATCGATTTATGAAGTATTTTAGAAATAAAGCCTTCCTCTGCACCTAAGTGGATTGGGCAAAAAGCAATGGGCTTAAACTGCAGCTAGAGAGTTTCAGGCAAGATGTCAGAAAAAGCCTCCCGGGGTGAGGCCGAGGAGCTGAGCTGCAGACGGGGCAGGCGGGACCCTCTGGGAGCAGGCTGGACAGACTGCCGGGAAGGACCTAGGTGGTGTCACCTGGGCTGGACAGCTGAAGAGGAGGAGAAAGGTTGTTACTGCAGACTCTCCCTTCCAGCTCTGTCACTCCGCTGGAGCAAGAGGAGATCCATCGATTTTCCAGGTTGTTGGATGGAGTCTGTTTTGTTCTGTGAGACTTTTCAGCAAACCGAGAAAACTTTATCCAACGCTGTCCTTCAAACGGCAAAGAACCTGAGCGTGGGGCAGAAATTACTGCGGGAAGTGGTGTTGAGAGAGCAGAAGCCTTGGTCTGCGAGTGACCCGTGGCTGAACTCACGCTGAGGGTCCTGGTAAACTATTAAAACATTGCAAAGAAGAAGAGACATGGAAACCCGGTCCCCGGGCACACGTTTCCTCTGTGAGCAGTCCGCCTCACCTCCCGATGTGAGTCGCCCCCGTTCCGTGTCGCTGTGCTCTTGGGGACTCACACCTCACGCCGTGTGACACCAAACCTGCCCCCTCCCCGGCGGTGACACCATGGAGGGACCTGAGCGCACCGCACACCGCAGCCGCATACACATCGCTGTACCTCACATGTAGTGTATTCCTTCCTGAATGACCCATCAACAAACTCTATGCTGGGTATCAGTTGCTGCAATGTAAATTCCTCAAACAGAAGTTGCTTAACAACGTTCAGCATCTTCCTTCAAGAAAGAAGGTTAGGAAATGACCAAAAAGAAAACTAGAGCAAAAAGCAGATAGGAAATTGCAATTACCCAATCTCAACCCGAGTGTTTCCTGTGGAAAAGAGCGTGGTGTCTTTTAATCATGAAAAGATGAGATTCCCATGAACTGTTTTGCCCATCGCCCGCATGTCTGTGCACTGACCCTGGTCACAAAGGCTCCGTCCAGCACAGTGGTCTCAGACAGCTCTTCCAGTTGCAGTGGGTCGTGATCCACTTGCACCATCCGTTTCCTTGGAGCGCAGGGAACTCCGGCTGCACAGAGCCGCCAGAGCATCCCTCAGCAGCCCGGTCTGCCCGGACACACTGCTCTCGACGGACCCGGCTTACACAAGTAAGTCCCCGCTGATGGTGGCGCGGCCACAGCAGCTGCATGGTGCTGTCGGAGTATGGTCATGCTACCGGGCAATATCACTGAGCTGGTCGGACTGATGTGTGTTCAACCCATGGAGAAACAAATGCAGGTATCAGATCTAACCATATTTCTCTCTCTTTTCTTTTTTTTTTTTTTCCTTTTCTTTTCCTAAAGTGCTGGAGGGGTTTCCAGCAATAGATAAAATCGTTTTTACAAAATTGAAATGCAACTTTTGTTCCGGAGCTTGTTAGGTCCTGAAATCTGTAGGTGGGGTTGGGAGAATGACATTCTCAGCTCTTCGCCAGCAGCAAAGCTATTAGAGCCTTTATAAATGCGATCCAGTTCAGTGCTGCTGCTTGTGCCATATTCCCAACAGCAAATGCAAGCACCATCAGGATCCGACAGGCTCCCAAGAATAAGCCCAGCAATTCAACTAAAAATAAATATAATTAAACCATAAAAAGAAAAATGTCTGTAAGATTATCATCCTTGCAGCTAGTTGGAATGTACTTGGGAAATATTTTTGTAGTTAGTTGCAAATAAAATATGTTTTACATGGAGAGAACGTTGCCAAAATAACACAAAATAGATTTATTAAATAAAAAAAAAAAAACCAAAAATAGAAAAAGATAAAATAAAAAATGGAAATTACTTTTTCACATGGTTAGAGAAGTTGCTTATAAATATACTCGCCTTCTGTTAGAATGAACTAGTTGGTGTCTGGCCTAAGGTTGTGTTTTGTAACCTGTCAGACTGCGACCTATAAGGGTGGATAGCAAATGTCAGATGAGTGATCCAAGAGATTTACCGGTTTTTAGTTTGTTAATCCTTCATTCATATGATGTTTTAATCATTCATGACCTTTATCATAATCCATCCCCTCCTAAAATTTCCATTGCTGGGATACTCATGAACTTGTTCAGACTGACTGTCAGATATTTTGAATGTATTGTCTAGCTCATATTGTATTGTTTCTGTTACGTGCCAGTCTAAGCAAAACTTTTCAAACAGGACAGTAATGAGCATCACACAAAGAATATTATATCATCTCCCCCAGTTTCCCAAGTAACTGATCTTGGAGAATCAGGAGTAACGGGTTTACAGCACTTCTGAAAACTGGAGAAGTATTCATAAGTATATCATCTAACATTGTCTGAATACTGATAAATGAATAGTTTCACGTAACACCCACAAATAACTTCAAAAGAAAATGAGAAAATGTGCTCAAAGTCTGAAGGACAGAGCCTCTGCCACCAGCCTCTACTCCTGTGAGAGCTTGCTCTCTCGCACTGCTACGGACGGTGTCTGGACACACTCTCGCTGACGTGCCCAGCACTTGCGCGAGGGCACATCGGTCCCTGTGCGTCCCTTCAGGAGAATGAATCGGTCCTCTCGACTTCAGCAAAGTGAGTGGTGGCACTGAGCACCTCTTACCAACTATCAAACACCTCGCACGCCTGGGCTCATTAGCAAGAGCTGTAATTAGTGCTCCCATTGCTGTTATTGATGCATTTGTTACACTCTCACCTCAAAGGCTTCCGGTGTTTATTTGTCTGATAAATTTCTCAGTGTCCCGTATCTGAATTCTTCGCTTGCTGAGAGGGCAGCTGTGCGGGAAAGCTAACGCGTTAGGCAAGATCTGATAGCACAAACCCGCCAAAGAAAAACCAAACATTGTCAGGTTTGGTGGGCAACTGACTGGGAATCTGACAGGGAATTCATTAAAAGTCATGTCACGTATGCCCGGTGCAGAGCCACAATTGGCAATTGGCTTTGTTGGAACTAAAAGACTGAGCCCAAACTTTGCTGGAAAACTCCCTAAGGCCATTTCGTTTACAAAAAGACCACGCTTTTGAGAGCACATAATTATCCTTCATCCCTGCCATCTTATCCTGCATTAAATTTAATTGGTCACAAAACTTGGCAACATTCTCACACCCATTTAAAGAAATTAAGTGGTTCTGTCATTTTTTAGCGGTCTTGATATGAAAGTGTTTCAACTTTCACTCTGTGACAAGAATCTCTGCCTCCTCCCCTTCCCCCAAAACATACATTCTTCCTGAGAGAACCGAGCTCAGAGGGAACAGATGGGCTAAAAATAGTTGATTTTGGCCAAGACTGTCAAAAGTCACCAGTGATTTCCAGTGCCTCTATTTTTAGAGGTGAGTGCTGACCACTTACTGGAAGTCACATTCCTTCACGTTTTCAGAGTTGGGCACCCCGTATCTTGCTCTGTCATTGCCAAGTAATAGGTCATGAGCAATAGTCACCCACGGGCTGTGGTGGGATCATCACCCTGCTCCTTGACCCTTCACCAAGCTCCAGAGAAGCTCCCCAGAGTGGCTGCACGTCGGGTTGACCCATTGAGTCACTGACCCACTGGTGCTGTTTCATCGTAAGAGCACCAGATGCAGTTTGAATTTCCTCTCCACCCTTCACTGTCAGTTGGTCATAATTTCAGAGCACGGTAGAGTCAAACCTGTTACCTGGAAATGAAAGACTCCTAAAATATGAACCAAAGAGTAGTCCCAATGGCGTGAGCCAGCCATGCCCAGTCTTTGCTGCAGGTACCTGCACCGGTTAGTTCGTTAGTGCTGTCTCACCTGAGAGATTGACTTGATATCTACCTGCCCAGGGTATAAAGACTTCGGGTTTTTTTACAGGCCATGAAGAGGACAACTCATTTAAATATGTTTCAGAGATAAAAGATGAACATCTACTACTCCTTTCAATAAATGTGGCATGCACTATGACAGTGCCATTAGATATGGGGTGGAAATTTTGAGTTCACCAAGTGAATACCTATTAACATTCGCTTTTTATCTACAGGCCTACTTTTCAACTGTGAAATGCTGTTAATCCATCATGAAGTCTTGTCATGTGCTTGGTGACCATATGTTTTGTTGTTCTTCAAATGAAAACAACTGAATTTGGGTTTTGGAGTGGGCAGTGTGTAGGGGAAATTCCTGATGATTGAGTAAAAGTATACTACTGGCACATGTGACAATTAAAAACCCTAAACAGGTTTATAAGAGCAGTATTTTCAAAGGTACTGAGCACCTACAGCTCCTGTTGTCTTCAGTGTTATGTACTGAACTTGACCAGACCCAACACGGCACTACATTAAATAAATGTCGGGTTTTATGTGAAAGAGAAGCATCTGTAAAGCAAAGGTCAATGAAGTCAGATTTTCTGCTGTGTTTATTGGCGATAAACATCTTGAGAGAGAATGTGAGCATCTACAAACACTGGGCTATAATGTTAATATAGTCCCTTATCGCCTTATAAACGATCTGTATCCTGACACGGGAAGTGAGCTTCAGTCCCAGATGAATTAGGAATGAGTGACTCCCTAATATAAATAAAAGCAGGAGGATGGGCCTTGTCGAGGAGTCTGAGCAGAAGAGATGGAAATAGGAGCCAGGAACTTATCTCAGCTTTGGAAAGTGAGCTGCTTTGGACTCTGGTCCAAGCTTGGTTAATTAAGTGGGAGTCTTTCCAGCAACATCAGAGGACTTTATCACTCTTTATTAGGGCTACCATATGTCCACTTTTTTTCTTGCATTTGTCTTCTTTTTCCGCCCCCAAGTGATAGGTGCAGCCCCCATCCAAGTTTCCCCAACCCTGAAGCGCACACATGTGTGTGCGTAGGAGCGGATTTGGTTTGCCACGGTGGGCAGATGCAGGACGTCAGTGGATGCAGGCGGCTGATGGACGTGGGGAGGTGATGGAGGGTCGGGGCCGGAGAAGTGTCGTGGGCTGGCAGAAGGACCTGTGCTGGGAAGGCTGATAAGGGGGAGAAGGGGGGATTTAAGGATGAGGAAACAGGGAAGAAAAAAGCAGTCAGGGTGGGATAGGTGAGAAAAGCAGATTTGCTCTGGGATGGGAGGCTCTGGGAAGCAGAGCGGGATATAGGGTGGGTCTCCTGGGGTTACTGCCCTGGCATCTGATCCTTAATTGAAGATTTGAGAGGGGTTTCCCATGCACTTTCCCAGGCTGCCACTTCTACTTCTCTGCCCTGTCTGGTGCCACCGCCGCCCTGGGCTGGGGGAGAGGGTGGCTCTGCCCTGTGTCCTTGGAAATGTCACTGGCATCCCCGCTTCAGTGCCCTACCTGTGTGACGGCACGAGTGCCACAGTCACCTTCCAGTCTGGGAAGCCGTGAGGTTCACTTAATGTCTGTAAAGACTTAGGGAGAAAATCACGTTGTGTTATTAAACTGGCCCCTTAGAACAACAGAAATAAAAGTTTGAAGCTTGAAATTTGAGGAAAAAGGTGTTGGAATAAAATAGTTTAATAAAATTATATTTGGAGGTGAAGGTTTTTCTTCTCATAGCACTGCAGGTGACTGAGCCAGGTCCATCTGCCTCTGCTCCTCGGGATGTCCGTCCGGGGTGCAAGACGTGCATTGCAGACTACTGTGGGTTGGAGATGTCCAGGTGAGCTTTCGGTGACTCCCCCCCGTGCTGGAGTCACCCCGGTGCTGTGTGGGCGCACAGCACTCACCAACACCAGTTTCTGGGGCGTTCTCCCCGCTGCCACGCAGACGCTGTCCCCGAGCGCTGCGCCCAGCCTGCCCCGCGGGAGGGGAAGGCGGCTCACGGACGCTTCTCCCCACTCCGTGCCACCGTTCGTGCGGCTCTTCTCTCCTACGCTTTAGCTCTGGGGCAAGACACCCTATGACTCCCTCCCTCCTCGGGGATTTCCACAGTGTCATGGTTGAAGCTGAACTCTAAATGCACACACGTCTGGAGCTGGGGCTATTCTTTCCTTTTACAAATTGTTCAGACCTCACACCTCTACAGCTAAACAAATGTAATCCAAGCATCAGATCATAAAATCTTGGAAAAAATTTATTTGAACTGCTGGCATGGCTTCTAGTGGCACACTGGGGGCAGCTCTCCTTTCACGTGTCCCCAGAGGGGTGTAAAGCAGTTCACTCCTAGTAACTGAGCTATAAATGTAGGTCTCAAGCAGTGCATGCTCCATGTTACAATGTGAGAAACCTGAGGGCTTTCTCTTTTTGTGCAGGAGATTATCAAAGCACCTTTAAAGGGAGCCAGATTTCCTGCCTCACCTTTCCTCTCCCATTGCTCCGACATCCACTCTTCAAGAAACCAAAAGGTGTCAAACTTTCTTCAACACGTACAAATGAGCCACACTGCCTGGGCAAACGGAGAGGGAAGACTTTGGTCTCCTGAGGGCTTTTTTCTGGCTGCTCGCAGGCAGGTAGCAGCTCTCTGGCGACGCGGTTCTGCACTCGCGTTACCAGTTACAGTAACGCGGCGACGAAGACACGCTGATAACCACGGGCAGACGGGTTTATTTCCCTAACCTGCTTATACTCCATCGCTGTGAAACCCAAAGTGCTGGAGCAAACATGTCCCTTCCTGTTTCAGGGGAAAGAATGTGATTTTGCAACTGGCTGTTCTGCTTTTCCCTCTAGTTACCGGTGATGCACGCTTGGACTTAAAGGAGTAAGAGCTGAGGGGAGTCAGGATAACACCAATAGGTCTCATCCTCCCTCCTCACCCGGGTCTCCCAGTTACCTGAACTGTTATTAATGATGAGAAATGGTTTATTAAATGCAAACTTTTGGCCTGTCCTTGCAAATGTCCTTGGGAGCTTCAGAAGTGCCAGAACTGATGGAGAGGGAACCCCCGTGCGAGGTCGCAGGAGAAGCTGGTGGGTACGAGTGTGGGTCACCAAAGGTTCGCCCCATCACTCCAGTGCCAGGGATCACCACAACATCAACAGTTACCTGTTGTGAAAAGTGCAGAACAAAGCAGGTGCTTTGTTCTGCAAAGGAATGAAATTGAAAACTTCTGTTTTTTTGCCTTTTTTGTTTGTTTTTTTTTTTTTTTTCCAGAAAAAATAATGGAATTGTTTTCTTATTCTGAATGAATGCCTGAGGCATCAGGGTATAGCATCCATCTCTCACAGCCTAAAAACCAGTGATCTCTTTGCTCCCCCATCCGTTGGTCAGGGTACCAGGTGAAAGATTTTGCACAATTTCAAAAAAAAGGTCTTGAAAATAACTTTCCGTAGTGCAGGTGAGGGGCCTGGACACCAGATACTCTCCTGGATGATCAGGGCAGGTGAGGCAGAAGGGGGTATGCGCCCGCTCTGCCTCCTGGCTCAGCAGTTTCGCACCTTTTCTTCAGTTAAATTTAGTAAAACTAATACATTTGCACAGAAAGCTTCAGTTCTAATTAACTGCCATTTTCCAACAACACAAAACCCCAATTCACTGAAAACTTGCTAGTGACTTGGATATAACTGTCACTGGTTTGATGGTGCTCATGACATAAGACAGGATCAAACTCGGCAGTGGAAGGATAAATAATCAATTTTTGCATGCTGGAGGAACAAAATTTCAAGCTTTTGATGTGAAAAGGCACCTGAACAACTAGCGGCTGACATTCAGCGCACTGGAAAATTCGTCTCTGAGAGAGGGCACTGAGCTTGAAGGAGCAAAGAGAGGTCACAGCGCATTTTTTGTGGGAAGACAGTGACTGCACCTGCCAGCCAGCTCATCCTAACGAACTCTGCTGAGCGGGCGGACGCAGCGCAAGGATGTGCCAGTTCTTTTCTGTGAGGTGGCTTTCTGCCCACTGCAATTACGGCGGGAGGAAAACAGCAGTTTTGTGAATAAAGCTGGCAGCTGCCCAATACCGCCTGAAGAAATAACCGTACCTTGGAGAAGCCTTTCTTTCTCTTTCTGGGTTGGGCCAATCTCTTTAAAGGCGTTTAGCATTCATGGAGGCATCTTCAGCTCAAGATGCTCATTACCGATACAATCTGCCCTGGTCCCTGTGCAGTCGCCAGCCTGTGCTGGTATGAGATGCCTAAGATGCTGGTGTGGGAGGTTTGCCTGCTCTGTAGACTTCTTAATCTGGAATGGTTGAAGGTTGGTTTCAGCTCCAAAGCATTAGGTTTAAAAACACTTCTAGGATTTAACAGTAACCATTATAAGCCTAAACAAGTTGGTTATCCTATATCATTGCTGAACATAGCTTAATTCTTGACCACAAAAGCTTCCTCTGGTACTAAATTCTGACTTTTAATCAAGTTTGACATGGAACACTATGCTGAAGTCTCTTTGTAGCCATCCTTGGGGTGATAAACTAAGCCCATACACTTTGAGTTCCTCTCCATCATGTGTTTTAGCAAGTTTTTCTGCAGAGTGATGAGGCCATTGGCCACATCCCACACATCTCCCGACACCAGGGAAGTGAAGTAAAATGCCATAAAGGAGTAATAGTCCCCCGCATGCTGAGGCTGAAGGGGGAGAAACAGCCCCACAGTTATTACTGCATATTGGCAGCCTCCTGATAGGAGCAAAGCCTCCTCCAGTGGGTTTGTGAATAAATCAAATGTACAAACATTGACACCATGTGGTTCTTTAAAGTGGATCTTTGTTCAATATGGTGAGAAACTGTATTACTAAAGTTTTACAAACAGAAAAGACACAAATTCAGTCTTCTAGAGTAAGAGCTTTGGCTCATACTGAAGAAAAGCCAACATTCATTTGCTGAGATGTCCTAGAGGTTTTATCTATTGAAAACTAACAGGGAAAAAGATTCAAGAAGAGCAGAGGAATCATTAAGAAGAGAAGATGAAATAAGAAGGAACAGGAAAGAATGTGGAAAGTTAGAAAGAGTGGGTTGGAAACAAAAGTTACATAAAGGTTAAAGCAAAACTGCAGACAATAAAATTTGCATTCTTGCAAATCCTTTTATGAAATTACGGCAGAAGGGCCACTATGAAGAAGAACATTATGCAAAGAAAATAAATACTGTAGAGAAAAAAAAAGGTGAATTCAGGTTAAGGCAATGTAAATAGCTTTCTGAGATACACAGCTTTGCTTAAAAGAACTCACACCCTTTGTGTCATTCATTCCTTCTGAAGAAAAGTATTATATTTTAAAGTCAATAGACGTGTTTATCCAAGTCACTCCTAGCTGACTTCACAAGGAAGGCTTTGAGGGTTTTAATTTTTGGTTCCAGACAAAGTCATTTTTCTTTGTCTCATTTTTTTTTTTCTTTTAGAAAAAGGTAATACATTTTTCATATTAAGAAAACAAGAGATTGAAAGATAAATTTTTGGCACTTCCCATCCATGTCCCCATTTGCTGCTTATGTGAGGAAAAACGGCAGAAGATGGTTCTTGCTGAGACTGCAGCCCCTGCAATTACCAGATGCAAATGCAGAAAAGAACAGGGACTTGTTAGCCTGTCTAAATCCACCCTCACCCCAACAACCTCACTGCGCCTGAAGACACCTGCAAGAACATTTGCCCTCAAAGCATCGTCACGGCCACCTCCCGCAGTCCCCGTCGCTTACTGCTGAATTTCACCATCCCGAGTGCTCGGCTGCTGCCTGGAGAGGTGCGAGCATCCCTGCCAGCGCACGTCTGCGTACACCGCCAGCCCTGTGCCTCTGCTAACGAGCGCTCGACAGGAGCCACATCTCTTATTCTGGGAAAGTTTGTCTTGTCTGTTTGCAACACTTTGGCAATATATTTTCTCACCATCTCCTTTGGCACAAATAGCAGCCAAAGGCAGCGCTGCCTGAGGGAAGCAGCGGTACTCAACCCAAAGGCAAAGCATCTCTTCCCTCGCACTCCTGCGTGAGTCCTTCGGGTGGTTTTATCCTGTGTTGGGAGGTGATTGCCTTTTGCCTCCCTCAAAACTGCTTGGCTGAGCAGGTCCTCCTAAAAGCAGCACCTCTCCTATCACAAGGCCTTTTTTTCCTTTTGAATCTCTTCCCCAGTGTAATTTATAAAGTAAATTGTGTAACACCGATTACAGAATTCCTGATGTGGCCAGATGAGGGGAGCAGTTATCTCCTTTGTTTTGTAACCCAGTCCCCCCCCGCCTTATATTCTCCAGCTTTATTTGACTGCTTTGCAGCTACTGTTGCCAGCAGGTCTGTTTCCTCTTTAGTTTCCTCATGAACATTTCCATCCAAAATATATTTTGCATTTTTATTGGTCCTCCCCGGACGTGTGGCCTTTCATCTGCTGACATTGAATCCATATGCCGATCTCAGCAGAGCGTGCAGACTGCAGCACCTCCCCATGCCACACCGCCCCTGTGTCGCTGATGGTTTTCCAGGTCCCGTCCGGTCCCTGTCCCACGCTGCGTGAGGAGCAGCATCCCCTCCCCTGTGCCTGGACCGGGCTCTGCCCAGCGCACCGTGCAGCCCCCCACAATCTGCCCTTCCACTCTCCTTCTGCCACAGCACTGCAACGAGCCTCTCTGTGCCTTCCTTTCAAAAATCCCTTTATTTCTGTGGTGGCCGCCGCTGCCTGCTGCCTGCTAGCCCCACATGCTCATGGCCCCGCTGGCACCCGCAGTGGGGCTGGTGCACCCGCGGGACCTTCGGCCACTTGGAGGTGGCTCCAACCCCCACCGAAATCAAGAGAGACTTTGTCAGGCTGTGGGGATGGTGCTCTCCAACAGCTACCCCGCTCCTGGTCCTCCTCCCTCCCCTGGTGTCTGTACAAGGAGCTTCTCCTGCCCTCGGCAGCTGGGCTTCCCTTCTGTGCGTGGGGATCGCAGGGCCGAGAGGAGATGCCCCAGAGCCCAAAGATTTCTCCATAGCGTGAACGGGCTCGCCCGGGCTCTTTCGCTGGCTCTAGAAATGCTCCAATCCGTTTTGGCCAGGATTTTGGTTAAAAAGTCAGATGAAGGAAGCAATGCCGGAGAGATGGCGGAGGTGTGGGAAGAGCTCAGCCCCGGCGTGGTGCCTCGGGTGTACCTGAGGCATGGCGGCGCCCGGAAACACGCGGGGCTGGTGGTGCGCTGGCGTCCGCTCCTCCGCTGGGGCACGAGCAGACCCAGCCGACGGGAATCGGAGTCGCATGTGCGTCTGGACAGAAGAATTAGAGTCGGAAACAACGCCTCGGCACATGGAAGCTGTCGCCATTTCAAGGCCTATTTCTTCCTTGCGCACAACAAAGCAAAAAAATCCCCTCCCCGCTTGTTTTTGTCTTGATATTGTTCACAGATCCCAGCACAGTAAGGCAGCCTCAGAGCAGACCCCCAAAAGAGTTTCTGCTTAGTTTGGATCGTGAACTGGTTGTCAGAGAAAATGATGCTGTAATCCTGGGAGATACAATAAAGCTGTCCCGTAGGTTAGGCCCTCGCCAGCTGGAGGCGATTCTTAATGCAGATTTCACTCTGCGTGTGTCGCATTTGCTAATTTTCCATGAATGATTCCTGATTTTCAATCGACCTTGGTCTTTAGCTTCATAAAACTTTGTTCTGCATTGAAGTCTTTTGGCAACGTGGAGATTTGCCTGAAATAAAGTAGGAAAGAGACATCCTGCAAAATAAACTCAGCAAGATTTTGCACAGGGTGCGGCATTACCATCAAATGGTACATTTTCTGCTGCTTCTACTGAAAGGGGAGATGTTCCTGTAGATACGGTGCAAGGTTTTAAGAAATACGGATTCAGCTTGTACTTCTGAAAGGCCTTGGACTGAGTTTGTAAATGCTTTGGGCCTCAACTTTTCCCCTGTAAATACAGTCTTTATTTTTCCTGTTGTGTCTATTCAGACTGTGATTTTCAAAGGGACCCAGGGGAATTGCCGTACGAGTCCCATGGAACAATAAGTCTGCTCTACTTTCATTAAATGCCTCACTGAAGGCCTTTCCTGGGAGAGCAGATCATTCACCCTGCTCTCCTACGCACCAACCTGGTCCTATTTACACAGGCTGACAGACTACCTGATGGAGCCATTATTCTCTTTTCACATATAGTCTAAACTATTTCCTCTTGCTGGGCACTGAGCAGTTTTAAATCAAGATGTCTTAGTTCATGGAGGTTAGGAATAGTCTTATAAAATGCCTTATTTCTTCCTTGCTCCTATGTAAATCTATTTTATTGGACAACTGAAAAACATAACACTTGGCTTGTGTGGCTAACCCCCCGTGTGCTTCCAAATACAAAATACAGTATTTTTTTTTCAGAATAAGCTTTTCCTGAAAGCCTGTTGTTCCCTGCATCCACCCTGAGCTTTTGCAGAGCAACCTGCCCTCCTGCCTAAAATCACACCCAAAAAGTGACCCTCGGTTGGGAACTTGGCACGAGGAGACATTTCAGGGCTGAAATTCAGGTCACATCGAGGTGGTTTTGTGTGATTTGAAGCCTGAGAATACAGGTTAGTCCGGTGCCATAACCAATGGGAAAACCTCCAAGGGGTTTTAATGGTTCTCTGTTGCCTGCTCTGCCTCGTGAAAGGCGTCCGACCAGAGATGAACGCCGGCGGCCCCTGCGCCAGGTCCCCTGCCACGCAGCCTCTCGCGGCTCGTCCCTGCCATCCCTCCCAAATGTGTTCTGGCATGCCGAGTTTGTTCTGGCCGGGAGTTCGGTTTACAAAGATTAAAGAGACGCTGTGCGGTGGGCAGCGAGCCTCGGCAAGCGAGGCGATAAAGGCAGCATTGGAGGCGGTATGGCACAGTGTGGACCAGGGCGCTGGGGGAATGGGCCAGCTGGGGACATGGCAGGAGGTTACACATCCTGAATACACACGAATTAATGACAAACGCGCCAACCTCCACACTCTGAACAAGACGTGCTGGCCTGCCCGAAGCCCCCGTCCCTTCTATCGCAGCGCCTGGCTCTCTCTAGGCTCTGCTGTGACACAGTGCAACCGTTATGCTCTGCAAAACTACTTGTCAGCTGCCCAACGGCTACACAAACAGGGCAGGAAAATACCGCTCGAATATTTAAAATCATCAACAGGCTCCTTTAAACCACTGGCTAATGCCTCTGGTTGACATTTAATACTCTGCACTAAGGAAGAAATAGTTAACTGAAATACCACCTCATTTTTACAGTCAGGCAATATCTTGCACTTATTGTCATTGTCAAAAATTATTTTCACTTAAACTATGGGACTGCAGCACAGGACACAAAAAAAAGGAAAGGATTTACTGCTGAATGCTAAGTCATTCTGTATTTTGCTATTTAAGGAGCTAATAGAATAATGTAATAGAGAGAGCACAGACCCAAATAAAAGTTCCTATGTTACTGCCAACTCCAAGCAATTTAGTTTTGTGACTCAGGCAGCATAATTGTGAAATTGGCTTAGAATTCATTACGTTGTTTTATTTTTATCTGTTTGTATGTTTAAATGCATGCTTGAGCTTCATTGCGTTTGCCTTAGCAGCCAAAGGTTCATCTCAGTTGCGTATTGAAGATTTTCAGTGTATTGGTATGGGCTAAAAGGCTATTTTTAATTGCTGAGAGCAGAGATCCTCTCACAATTGTCTGTAAGCTTCGGACTGTAAGTAAAATGGTAAATGCACCAAAACACAATAAAATGCAGAGGACATGGGAACCCTTAACACGGACACACTGCGGCTCTGCCCCATCGAGCCTCCCACCCACCCTCTGCGCCCACAGTCTGCGGGGCGAAAGGGATGTGCAAAATACATTAAATGCATTTCCTGAAAGGACAGTGAAGCATGGACTAAACTCAGCTTGTCTCCAAACCCAGAGACAAAAAATGTGAAATTCTAAAACATTAACCACAATGAGGAGGGTGACAATTTTGTCCCGTGTTGGGTGCTTTTCGTGAGACAGCCTTTGTGACTGCGTGCGGGTGCTGAGTGTGTTCAAATGCAAATCTGATCGCAGGCTGCAGCCCATGTGGTAGATAAACAAAGCGTCTTTTTAAACGCAGTGTGAAATGTGGGGGCTGACGCGACCGTTATCAGAGCCTCACGCGTGAGTTATGAGACATCATAAAATATTTTCATATTGCAGCAATGAGAACCGGAGCTGCTCTGGGGTAGGCTTGTTTGATCTGATAGCTCACCCGGCGCCCGTACCGGGTCTAGCGGGAGGGAGAAGAGTTTCTCAAGAGCCGCCCTTCTGAAGGCTGTTTCCTTATAAATGTCTTACAAAGAAAAAACTTTCTTATGGAATGAACAATGAAAAATTGGCTATTAAGACAATGCAGGTGACACTTTCAGGGATTTAGGGGTGTTCTACCCTGCCCATGACACAGCCGAACTGGTCACCTTACTCAGGCTGAAAGAGTTGTGACACGAGTGTAAAGAATTAGGTCACCTCCTTTTATTAAATAGTTAATTAAACTATTTTATTCTGAAAATGAGCATTCCTAGGGGTTCTTCAGACTAATGGTACATGGCTGGATGGAGATAACAAATACAGTCACTCCATCTCCTTCCAAATAACCTACCTCCGCCCGACTTTGAGACTGATGCTGTAAATTCTCAATGTCACAAAGTTCCTTTTCCTTTGATAGTCTTTTTCATCTTAATTTATTCTATTGCATTCATCATGCAAGTGATTATTCTTATTCTTATTTGCATAGCCGGATTGTATTTTACAGAATACCTGTATGCTAGGGTTAGAGTCTGGGTGTGTGGATCTTAAGCGTTATGTTTCATTCCTCCCAGTGACATTGATGTCCTGAGTGATCTTGAACTAATCATCAGATTGTGCTGTGTTTCACTGCTGCTGTGGCAGATACTCTGCAAACGCAGGAGACTCAGATGTCTCTGCACTTCTCCAGACTCCTCTGCAAGCCCTACTCCGGGCCATTCCTCCCAGCAGACGTAAATGCCTCCTTTCATAAAGCGAAGCGTGGGGCTGCGTGGGGCAGGGAAGCCCCGCGGTGCCGTTGCTGCCGCAAGCAGCGCGGCCGAGACGCCCTGCCCGGCCAGGGCGAAGCGGGGGCGTGCGTCTGTGCCAACGTCCCGGCGGCATTTTGCACTCCGGTCAGCGGCCACCAGGCGTTGGCTCGTGGACTTGGCGCGGCTCCGGCCAACCTGAAGCCGTGGCAGCGTGTGGCCGGGTCTGACGGGCCGTCGGTGCAGATGTGCCCGCGCGAGCGGCGAGTCCCGCTCTGTGGTTTCTGGCACTGAGGAAACGACTTCATTGGCACGAGCCCACGGGAAGAGCTGGACCTGGGAGGGGATTGCCAAGAGCCTAATTTGTCTTCCTGTCATGGGCATGAGGCTCAATTACTTTTTCCCCCTTCGCTCTATTTATTGAAGTATATGATAAAAATGCATGCAAGTGGTTAAATATTGTGAACTTTTTCAGCTTGGCGGAATATCCTTCTGCTCTTGTCTCCGCAGCATTTCACTTTGGGGACACACAGGCACACCGAATTCACGGCTGTGGGGCCGCTGCACCGAGCTGATCCCAGTCAGCCTAATCACAAAGCTGGGCAAAGGAAAAACTGAATTTTCAAACTGATGACACATTTATACCAGAATTGTAACTTTATAATATTAATGTATCGTTTAACTTACATGTATACTTTGGAATGTTTATAACTACTGTAAATCATAGGCGAGAGCGGCCAAGAGAGTGCCACACAACATTCCTAGCACAACTCGTAAAATAAATACAACAATCGCAGAGGAACAACATTCCCTGTTACGAAAGGGAACACGTAGCCGCTCTGCTGCGATGGGAAATGTGCTCGGTGAAATCTTCCCGAAGCCCGGGCGCAGGCCGGGGCAGCGGCGCGGTGTTTCCCCCGCACTGCCCCCCGTGCTCCTGCTGTGGTCTTCTGTGGAGGTGTCTAAAAGGACGTCACGCCATCGAGCCAGTGCCAACGAAGTGTTGTGTCGCTGGGAGATGACACCAGACATTTGCTGGTGACGCCGCTTGGCATCATCGTTCGCTTCAGCGTGACAGCCCAGGTGTGGTGACGCGCTCCTCCTCCTCCCGCCCCCAAGGGATGCCGAAAAGCCATCCCCACGCAGCGGGCAACGTGCTGACCTCCGTCCACCTTGTCTTGCAGGGTGGCTTGGAAAGAACAAACCCCTACTGTTTCCTGACCCATAAAATCCTGTGGCTGATTTCTGACCTATTAACCTTCAGTTTTTCTTTTAAGGTTTATAGTACTTTTACGACTTGACCAGCGGACTGTAAAATACACATTTAAATGCATTCAACTCAGATAACGATCTCATCATTAAAACAGCCTAGCTTCTTTCTTTGAAGTTAATCGCTCTCAAATTCTTCTGGATTCATCAGCACACTTACCAATACCTGTTTTTTCTCCCTGAAGTTGGCCACATAACACGACACAAAGACCTTCAGTTCTTAAAAGACAGTAAAAAAAGATTGCAAATCTCATTGAAAATTCCCCTCAACTTCAGAGCAAAATCTACAGAAAAATCAAATCCCAATTTGAATTCAGGACATCTTCAAACATTAAAAATGAATCAACTTCTGAGATTCAGGTGAAAGGATGACTTTTTCTGTTTTTATTATGCTAAAAATCCAGTTGAGCAAGCAAGCACAATGTGGTAACATTGCACAGGCAGCAAAATACCAAAATAACACCAAGGACAGGAGACTGTTTTACTGTACTTTCTGGTAAGTTATTTAACATGCTTTTGTTGGCAGGGCAGATGGTTTGGGGCTTTGGATCAGGCCTGGATTACTTAGAGCAGGCAGTAGGCAGTGCCTCTCACGTAATGGTTGTTCCCAAATACAGCTGAAAGCCCGTGAAATGGGACACTCAGTTCTGTTTCTCTTCTCTAACACTGACACCACGAGTATCCCGGCGCGTCCTTAAGTTGGGAAGAAACAACCCCCACCATTTCACTGCGGCTGCAGGTGCTGACCTGGGTTCCTCATCTTACCAAGAGGTCCCAACTGCAGGAAAGAAGGAGGGGACCCAGAGCTCTGTCCTGGGCTGCAGAATCCAAATGTGTTATGCGGAAGCAGAGCTGATGTCAGAAATGGGTTGGCAGAGCCCGGGGCAGGCAGGTTTTGGCACTGCTGTCTGCCAAGGGCAGGTGGAGAAGAACTGTGTCCAGCAGAACCAGCCCCTCCATCTCCTTGATGTAGCTGCTGGGTAACTTCACCCTGGAAACCTTCTGCCAGGTTAACGACCCAAAAAATGTGTTTCCTTTTCTCCCCGGTTGGATCATTTCTTGTTATGGCCAACAACTGAAAGTTTTATTTTAACACATTGCTGGATTTATAATGGGCTCTGTCCATCATACACAGAAATGCTCATTTTTTGAGTCAAATATAACTGTGCCTGTGTTCATACACTTTCTCTGTGCAATCCTTGGCCTCTGCAGTTAAGAAACGTGACCCTAGGAGGTGTTTATAGAAGTCTAAATATAGGTTTATCTGTTCTAGTCTTTCCATGAAAGATCTTTTTCCTTCAACACATGGAGATTAAATACACGGAGCAATATTAGTTAACACTTAAGTTATGGCACTCTGCGAAAAACGCCAGGAAATTCCGTTTTGAAGTTGACGTTCCAGTCCTCACTGCTGTTGACTTTACATTTCTTTTCTCTCAAAGGCATGAACTGAGGATAGGGTGTCGCCTGAAGCTGAGTGACGCTGCTTCAGACAGGCGTTTGGAGAGACACCGCGCATTGATCTCTTTAGGTGCACCCTGTGGGTTCGTTCGGGCCATGGTGGAAAGCAAGAGCAAAAATCCCACTGTTCTCAGCAGCCTGGAACCTTTCGAAAGCAATATCTGCGAGCCCATTGTATTAACTCTGAGTTAAATAAAAGAAAATGAACCAAACTTGAGGGAATTTACGTCAGAGCAGCTGTTTGCGTGCATCTTCTGCTGGTCTTAACTCTCACACTTTGGGCTTTCCTGTTCGCGTTTACAATAACATCATTGCATCATGGGCCGAGTGTTTAATATTCCCTCTTTCAAAATATGAAGTTGCAGCTGACTCCCTGTATCCTTCTGGGATAAACACAGAAAAAGCTTTACTTAACAGCTGCTCTATATTATTATTATTACCTATTACATCATATCTTATTACAGCTCTATTTCAAGTTTCCCCTAAAATCTAATCACATTCTGAAATTGTTTACAGCGAAACTAGAAATGGGCTCGAGACATAAAGTTCACATCCCAGCATGGGTCTGAACTTTCTTGCAGTTTAGATTTATCCAGACGCAGCATTTAACTCTCTTGCTCCTGAAAGACGGGACCAACTGCAAAGTTTGGGTGTGCGGCGCGGTGCCGCAGCTGTGAGCGTACGCCGGGGGCACCTGAGATGTTCCTCTTCAGAGGGGATCTGACGTGGTGGCAGCTGAGACAGGGTTTTACTGTCTGGTGTGCGCTCTGAGACTGAAAGGCAGAGAGACAGGCACTGAAATTCTGGTCCCATATAGGTGAATGGCAAAACTACCGTTGATTTCAGCATAGCCAGAATTTCACTCAAGCTAAACAGATGGATGACAGATAGACAGTCAGGCAGATACTAATTAATTAACTCATTTGAGCTAAGTTAGGCTTATTTCTTTAAAACGCAAGTGAACGCTAAGAGAAGTGTGTCACTGTACCTATTTTGAGCTGCTTATGGCGTGTGTCCAGGAGCCCAACACGGGGAAGGACAGCGGGTTTGGAGTGGCTTCAGCCTCCCAAGATATAAAGTTCTTCTGCGCTCAGGTCTGCCCACTGAAAAGGGTCCGGAGCCTGCCTGAAGCTCCAGGGACCCAGCCCAGCCCCTCGGGAGCTTCATCACGATGCCCAAACTTCTCTTGCCTTCCCCTCCCACCCTCCAGCCTCGTGCAGACTGTGAAACAGCCCCTTGGCAAGACAGCAATGGTGCTGCTGCGGGGAAGCACCCGCACGGCTTCTCGTACAGGAGCAACTGCTGCTACTGCGGGTAAATCTTCACAGGATGGGTCCCTTAGCAGAAGTGCATGCTCATAAAGGTGGAATAAAAACAATCCAGGTCACTAGCCTCATCCACACACCGACATTTCTATACGTCGCTGCTTTACAGCTATGATATTAAGTAGTTTGGCTAACGTTTTAGAAATGTTACTATTTTCTCGACAAAATGTCGAGTAAGTTTTCAGGGGGGAATACTTCATAACTGAAGTATGTTTTCCTAAGGGCAATAAACCACTAAGAAATGTACTTTTTTCCCACCCAGCCTTTGAGCCAAAACTTTCACATGTTTTTCAAAGAAATAAAATTATAGGTGTTTTTCTGTAGTAGGGTGAAGTACCACCTGGGTGGCAGTGGTAGAAAGCTGGGCAAACTTTATAAATCTAGAAGGGGGAGATTGTTTTGGCATGACTTAGGGTTACAGCCTGGGTTTCCTATGCATAATTTTAAAAGGAATTGCTCAAAGCATCAGGAAACTCTTGCCGGTACACTATGCCCAGTGTACAGCTCTTACCTCTTTAGAGTCATGGAAGATTGCCACGGCTGAAGAGAGGACTTTTTCAGTGCAACGAACAGTGGAGTCAAGAGGCAGGCTTTTAATTATTTCTGTTTCTGACAAACCCACACCCGTGCACATACTGGTTTAAGAGACCAGAAGAATGTAGAGTGAACTGAAAATAATGAGTTGGTCAACATGGTTTAATTTGGCTCCGGTTCTGAGGTCGAGGTGGGTTCCCATCGTCTGCTGGCCATGAGGAGGGCAGCGCTGAACTGTGTCTGGGACATCTCCAGTCCAATCTCAGCTCTGCAAAACCAACAGGAACGTGTCAGGGATTTTTAATAATTACCAGTAAATAGCTGAGGGGTTGGAAATGCACTTTTTATTTTGGCCACTTTAATCTCTGGTGTCACGCTGCTCAGAATGTGAGCGAATACTTTTTCTTATTGAAATAATACAGAAAATTAATATCAGTTCCTCCACAATCACTTTACATTGGATGGAGCAGGTGAGCAAAGGTGAAGCACAATGAGACTTTTGCTCCAACGTCTGAGCGGTGCAAGCCCACTAAGAGTTAAGAAGTGCCTCGCTGGGCTGCCTGGCACCCTCACCCAGCAAGCCAAGCCCTGAGTATTTTTTTAAATATTAAAAAACAGGCAACATAAAATCTCTCTCCTGGAAATCAAACAGAAGGAAAACTAAAGTAAAGCTACAAAGGAAATCTCATTCTCTGGCCTGCTCTGCCTGCTGGCTTCCTACGTGCCGGGCTGGGGAAACTCTGAATCCTGTGGAAGAAATCCATGGAGAGGAAGCAACAGCCATGGCAGAGCGTAAAAGATGGGGCTGGTTTTAATCAGGGCTGACTCCTCACAAATAACAAATGGGAAGGAGAGGTTAAAGTGGGGCATAAGGCTAAGCCAATAAAGCCTTTTTTGAGACAAAATAAGAAGGGCGTATTTCAATATGCCACAGTGGAGAGAGAGTCAAAGGAACTAACGTGTCCAGGATGTACAAACACTGCCTGACGCCAGCCTTGCGCTGCCTGCCCGGCTCACGGCGAGCAGCACGCTCCTAACGTAGGAGCTCAGTAACCCTCGTCGGAAGGCGAGTCCCTTTGGCTGTGTAACCAGGCCAGATCGTAATTAGACATCTGAAATGAGACAGTGTGAACGTCCATGGTCCCCCATCCCCTCCCCACCCCCTCGACATGCACATGCATCACTTACCTGGGAGCCTCCGAGCATTTCTCAAACTTTATTGGGGGGAACATACATTTTTTGGAATGTCAAATCAGTGAGAAAGGTGTGAATAAGAGCAGTGTTTGGCTCTGCCTGCATCCAGGATGCGGAGAGCTTTCCTGCTCGGGTGGAAGCCGGGGTCTCCTGCCTGAGTGGGGTGGGTGAAGGGTGTTACCGGTGCTGCTGGTGAAGGCTTCCAGCAGATTTAAGTGTGATATGGATCCAGTGCACAGTTTTTAACAGTTCTCCTGCAGCCAGCATCTAACACTAGCCCTTAAATTGCCATTTTCCTTTTCCTGAAATTCTGGTGTGTTCAGAGACTGGATAACCAGGCTGGAAACAAGCGACTGCTGGTGACAGAAGGCAAAATTTCAGGAGGTCTCGATCTGATGGCCATGTGGGGGGCTGACACTAAATCACTTAGTGCTGCAGCACCAAGGCTAAAAAATGATTCCAGCAAGCTGTGTAAATGCCTTGGGTACAAGCGGATGTCAGGGCCAAGGGAAAAAACAACTTTCTGGATTTCTATAACAGACATTGGCAGCACCTAGAGCAGAATCTTCCAAGACCACAATAATATTTTCAGTGCTTACTGGATTTTTTTCAGCATAAAGCTGTGGTTTGTGTGGGTTGCTCCTTAGTGTCTTTCAAGTAACTAGCCTGCTGCTATGCAAACATTTGGGGTATGCAGTGGCCTGTGTGGATGCTGTCTTGATTTATAGTAAACCCTGGGAAGAACTCCTATAGCACCTGAAAGCGATCTTTCAGCAACTCAAGGAAGCAGAGTTGACTTTTAATTCCCCAGTGTTCAGTAAGAAAGCAGGAAACCATTATATATTTTTTTTCATATATATGTATATATATGTGTGAGATAGAGTAGGGCAGGGGAGTTATGAAACCAGAGATATTTAAAATGCAAGCTATTAAAATGCACCTATTACTGGCTTCTAAATGGCAGGTGAGATCTTTTCTGGGTATTGAGGTATATTATCGGAAATTTATTCCACATTTTGCAACACTGGCTGCTCCATTAACTGATCTCACTAGGAAAAAATCATCTCATAAAATAAATATGACCCCATGGCGTGTGCTAGCCTTTCAAGGACTGAAATCAGTTCCTAGAGATCAAACAGTTTTCATAAGCCTGGAATTTCAAGGTCCCTAGAGGGTGAATCTCAACGTCAATAATCTTAAATCAGGGACAAAATTAGCACAAAATTTAAAAGGATGATAAAAAAATTTCCACATTTGCTTGATCAATTATCTGAAAGAAGTGGAATTCCCTATGTGTGCAGAGATTTTAATAAAGTGGATCACAGCATTTTCCTGGAAGGAATCATATGCCACACTAAAGCATAGGTGGTTAAACAACAGGAAATTCAGAAAGCTGAGCAGAAAGTTAGAGATTGTGGAATGTTATATGGTCAGTTTAGCAACTCAGGTTTGTGTCGGACCAAATATACCAATGAACGTATTTTTCCCAGAGCGGCTGAGAATAAACGGATCAGTTTCTCATAATGCAATTGCTCTTTCTGAATTTGATTTGGAACAGATCTTCCTAAGTATAAATCTTTTATTAAAACAGAAAAAATGTTCAGATACCAGCTAGAACTCTTGCAGTGAGGTGGTGTTGCCCGTGGTTTGCAGGACACCAGAGATCACCCTGGTCTCCTCCTCCGCGGTGACTCTCCGGTTTGCCAGAGCCCAAAGGCTTGACTCAGAGTGCAACAAATGAGGCGTGCAAACAACTATTCGTGCAGAAAACTCACTGGTGTGAGATTGTTTCCTTCAAAGAAAAGAACTTTTCCAAGTCTGGGTTTCATGATCCTTCACTCCCGAAGCAAACAATTTTCGGCAATAAAGAGAGGGAAAAACCAAGTTGGTCTGGAACATAATTTTCATTCGTAGGACTGAAGGATGGACTTGGCCAAAAGAAAAAAGATTAAATCTGTCCTGAAGGTGGAAGGAAAGTGTGCAAGTGACACAAGCCAGTCCCTCACCTGCTCTCCAGCAGTGACATGCACATGCTGTGGAGAGAGAAATCACAGACGTGCTGTGAACCCACCGTGCAGAAGGTGGGTTCCCAGAGCCCTCGAGGACTCATCTGAGCCTGCGTTTTAGTGCAGCTGAACCAAGCCGTGTCCTCAGTCTGAGAAACTGCACTATATTCATTCCTATCGTTAATCTTTCTCTGCATCTCATGTCTTAAGTGGTTTCTGAGGAGGTTTGGTTTGTGGTTTTTTTTTTCCCAAAGAATATAGCTTTGCACAGCACTAAGGAAAACATTCATCCAGCAACACCAGTAATTGGGATAGTGGGTCATACAGCTCCAGCCCTTCCAGCCTCTACCTGCCGCTGCACAGAGGGAAGCGATACGTCCTTGGAGTCTCCACAGAGTTACAGGTGCTTTTCGCTCTGGCTGGGAAATCTGCACTGAGACCCAGGTATTAATTTAAGTCTTCGCCTTTCTGTGAACTCAGGTGTCCAGCTCACATCTGACCCAGGTGCTCTACGTGGAGAGCCAACTGGGGTTTGCAAGGGGGAGCATGAGGAGCCATATGTGCTGGGGAGCGGACCCATGGTTTGCACTACCCCTTTGCTTGCCCGGGACCGAGCGATGCTCCCCACAGAGCTGAGGACACCCTGCAGCACTAGCAGTGGTTCAGTTAAAGTGTTGTTGAAGGAGGGAGACTATTTGCTTTTATCCTTTGGGTATTTGCACTGAAAGGGTTTATCCAAAAAAACATGGAAAACCAGCTAATCTCTACACCCTGAATAAAAAAATCCCTTGCGCTGCTTCTTCCCTCTGTGAAACATGACATGTGGCACGGTCATTTGGTTTTCCGTCCAAAAACCCTGACCTCAAGTTCTATTTTCTTAGGCACGCTTACATTTAATGAAAAGGAAACTATCAGACATAAAAGTAACCCTCTCAGATATGCTGTATCCAGTCCCAGGTTAGGCCTGTTCATGACTTCTCCATGTACAATTTCCTCCAGGATTCCACCCTAAACTGAGACCCAGTGTGATGCAACACCACTTTCAGCACAGAAGATAGGGTAATGCTGGCTTGACAAGTGAAATTAATTATTGCATTCCATTAATTTTGAGTCATGCGCCCAGCCCATGGAAGCTAGGAGAACCTTGTGAAAAACAAACTCACTACATTGTACTGTAATATTATTCTTGGCTGGAGTTTCCGACAGCCTGCTGGGGTCCTCCTGAGCGCAGGACTAGCATGGGTAGAGCAGCTGCTGTCTTCAGAGAGAGAAAGAGAGGCTCAGTCTTCATCCGGGACTATAATAAGGACAGCAAGGGCCTCCTCGGGATCTTTAAATGCGAGCGTGACTTGGGAGGGTGGTCATGTTGGCTCCGGACACTTTTGAGTGTTGAACTCCAATTACATATTTACTTGCAATTGCTAAGTGACTGCTTTGAGCATTTTCTGTGCAAAACCAAACTCCTGGAGCGTGCCATGGGAATGGCTGCAGCAGTGAAGGGACTTTGATCCTCCTGAGGACAAGGTGACCTCCACAAAGGCCTCATGACAACTTTGTGAAATCTTCTGCACCACAGCATTCAGCTGAAACCCCACGGTAGCATCTTTCCAGTCGAAAAGAGGAACGGTTTAGCGTGACTCAGAGCAGAAACACTGCCCATCCCAAATGCTGTATTAAAATTTTGAGCGTGAGTCAGCCCGGTTCCCTCTGGGGAATACAATTACTGTCAGCGAGCGTCTGCTAAGCAAGGCCCTGCTCAGGGATCACGGCCATGGGTTTCTCCCATGGGAATCCGTGCTGGAGACACTGGGTATGGCGCTGGCCTGGCACTGCGTCGGAAAGTCCGTGACTCATGGCAGCAGCTGCCTTGCAATACTGAGTTCATCCAACCACGGGGAGCTGATGTGGATCTACCAGACTTCAGGAGAACGGGATAAAGCAGAGCTTCCCAGGCTCATCCGTAGGCTGACTTCATGTTATGATGGAAAGATGGTTCAACCCCTTCTCCTTCAGAAAGGACAGTGGCTAAGCACTGAGGAGACAAGGCTAACGGATAAGCCTTTGCACCGGTACAGCAAGGAGCAGACACCATGTCCGTGGCCTGCAGACCGTGCTCATCCCAGTCCCTGCTCTTTTCTCTTCAGTCTCTTTCCTGGCAGACTGTACCGGGCTGGGCCTCTGCATTAACTGACTTCACGTACTTTGGAAAGCAAAGCAAATCTTTTGCCCCCAGCAATTCTCTGGGTCCTTTCTGCACGTGCGGCTGGGCTGAGGAGACGCAAGCCTTGCCCCTCTCGGAGAGCCGGGACCTGCGATCGGCGGCTGCCCCAAGGCCGCCCAGGACCTCCTCGCTCCCCTCCACCACCATAGTCCGCAGAGCGCTTCCCACCCCACATCTTTCCCTTATCACCCACTTTCCCTCTCTCTCTCTGGCAGATAATGAAGTATATGAGTGCTGTCTTGTGTCGGGTATCTGTCTGGGGCACCAAAAAATCTTCCCTGCCGTGAACGGAGGTACTGTGACACAGCTGAGGCCGCCGGCACGCGGCGGTGCTGGCTCTCCTCCTCCTCAGCTCTCTGCCGCCGGGCTGCTCGCTTTGTGTGGGAAGAGAAACGAGGAGAGCGGCCACGGAGATAAAATGAAGGGCGCAGACCGGCTGACAGGCCTTTCGCTGAGCACAGGGACACAGCCGGGAGGATCTATCAGCGGGAAGGCAGCAGTCGTGACAGACGGCAGTGATAAACCACCTCCGTCGGCCCCGCTCGGCCCCTCGGGGGGCGCAGAGGGGGGAGGAGGATCCCCGTCCCCCCAGCACGGCCGCCCCGCACCGCGCTCGGCACCTTCGCGCGGGGGCTCCTCCAGGCAGCAAACAGGCGGCGCGGACCCCTGACGTGGGAGGCTCAGAAGGGATCCTGCCGACACTGGTCTTCAGTGGAGAAATTTTGAGTTAGGAGTATTATTTTAAGGAGAAAAGTTCTCTTCTCAACAGGGTCCCGCCTTCCTGAGAACTGAAAAATCTTTAGTCCCGTTTCTCCATTTTTTGAGTATGAAAACTCTCTGCAGGAATCTTCCATGGAAACCACTGGTGGTTTCTGTGACTCTGGATGCTTTTATCTGCTTGTCCTCGGAGGAAGAAGAAACAAAAGGATGACTTCCAGAAAGACAACAGGAGCTTCTTTTTGCTTTCAATGTCCCGAAGCAGGCTCTGCCCTTCTGGCCGTGGAAGATGCTGTGCTTGCGTGCAGGGTCAGACCCCGCTCCTCAGGAGAAGCTGAAGCACCACAGTAAAGGCCACACAGGACATGTGGCTGTCACCCACACGCCAGCAGGACGCACAGCCACGTGGGCTCTCTGTTTTTTCTGTCACACCAGGGAGAATGATACAAAAGTCATCCTAATTTCTTGACTTTTCAGCTGAGCATCTCAAAGAAAATTTCACATCTGGATGAATAAAATTGCATGCGCTGTCTCCCACTTCACAGCCAAGAATCTGAAGCTGAAGATGACAAACCCAAACCACACGGAAGACTAAAGCCTGGCTCTTCCCATCCCTGCGCTAACCATGGAGCTGGCAACAGCCAGCCCACAGCACAGCCCTGATAGGAAATTCAAAGTTATAGTAGCTCACTAACAGTAGGGAGCAATCCAGTCTCCTGGGTGTGAAAATATGGGTAATAAATATTAATAGATCGAGGCTCTGAGAACAGCCAGGGAAAACAAGTCTGAGACATTTTGCAGAATCTCATTGATTAAAGCAAAATCTCTTTTAAAGTAGTCGATAGCAGTAGTTCTGCCTTTACCATTTCATTTTAGTCACATCAAAATGTTTCAATTTGGTAAGAAAAAGCACCTTTATTTTAACAGTCTCAGTTGGATTAGTTCTGATTTATGTTACACATCAATCTCAGAGTAGGTACCTTTTTTTTTTTTTCTGTAGGAAGAACTGCAGTTTTCAGTATGCTGAGAGAAATGTCATTTTCTCACCCAGGACTTTGCAAGCTCGTGCTTTGTCCAGGAAGGAGCCAGGACCACATTGACGCTGGTAATTACAGACCCGCGACCGTCCCGGGGCTGGAGCGGGGTTTTGCAGAATGTGCTGATGGATTTGGTAGATATTTCCCCCCATGCTGTGCAAACTGCTGCAGAGAACAAACCCGGGGAACAACCGTCATGGAGTGACTGCCTGTTCTCTGAGGACTCCTCACAAATCTCCACAGCCTCTGTAACCACTGACCCAAACGGTGCCCAGCTCTAATTAAGGCCTTGGAAGACTTTTTGGGACATACAGTGGGATGTCCCTTAGTGGTTCCTGCAGCGAAACCCCAGCCTCTGTCTTGCCAACCTCCCACGCTCGACCGCCCACTGAAGTCGGTAGGAATTTAGCATGCCGAGGTCTCGTAAGGTCAAGGCTAATTTGGTTTTTGATCAAGCCTGGTCCCAGTTATCAGGATGGAGGAGGCACCAGCTCACTGGACTGTTGAACACACACGTATGAGGCAGCACTTCACCTGGAAAGGTCCACAGAGGAGCCCACAGTGACATGCTGCTGACTCTTTTATGGGTTATACACATATTACACTGCTGTGCAGTTGGAACTGATGGCAATAAAACTTGATGTATTGGGAGGACAAACAATTTTGCAACAGCCTGTAAGAAAAAAATTGTAGAATGACACAGATTTTACCAAAAGACTTGTTCTTGTTAAGTCTTGAAGAGATAAAGGCTCTGAAATAGATGGCGCGTACTGTTTAATTTTGAAAAAGGAGAAGATCACAAACTACATTTTAAAACTTATCAGTTCAACAGCATCCTTGGTGCAAAACACTATGTTATATTCATTAGCAGGTAGTTTCCTGGGATCACTCATCCAGCGACTGGGCATTTGAAGCAAATCTTTGACCGTAACAGACTGTCTCTTAGACTTCTTCCTCATGTATATCAAGCTTAAAAACACGGCTAATAAAGGCCAGATGGCTGCAGGCTCCTTCTCACACCCATAATATTGATGGGAACATTCTGGAGGGAGTGGATTCTGCCTGAATCTTTGCCTTGTGCATGACATGATGATAACCACATTTCAGCCTTTGCACTGTTTGGACCTAACTCGATTCAAATGTTTCCTGGATTTCTAGCAAACGAATGAAGTGCAGCTCAAAAGAAAATATATCCAGCCCTTATTAGAAAAGGTTGTACTCATCACGAACCATCTAAATACCTCATTTCTGACAGGGGGAAATCCTTTTATTACTGGGTTGGTTTGGAAAGATTTGGAGTAGTTCATTATAAAATTGCATTCATCTCTGCCAGAACATATAGAAAACAGCCACAGTCCAAAATCTGGCCCCGCTCAAGTCCATGGGATTTGGCATAAAATGGCAGAACTACTGGGCAGAATACTTTGACCTGGAACAAAGTACTACATCTTACCTGCTGATGTAACCCCCTGAAGTGTGCTCGCCAGCACTGCGAAGGCCTTGCAGTTAGGTTCTGTCTCACTACGCTAATTAAGAAGACTAATTAATGCCAAAATATAATTCTCTGGAATGCTGCAGATAGCACAGATATTGCACGATTGCACAGGATATTGCTCAGGATTAGATACTGTCTCTGTCGGTAAATTCCTCGTGGTTAGTAATCTCATCTTTTATATTTAGTTTTTAATAAGGAGCTGCCTTCATTCTGAAGCCAGCTCTGTTTAAAGCTGCAAGAAAAAAAGTAATTAAATCTGACAGGACTCACTTTCATGACATGCATTGCAGGCTATCTCATGACATGGAGACCTGGTCATATTTTCATTATAAGGAGCTGATATATTTTCACCAAGTATCTCTACTAGAATCGGAGTTTTCCTGAATTCTGTATTTCTTTGGCTCGACGAAACCCGCTGTCTGTCTCTGGCTTTGTGCTCTGCAGCACTGCTGGCTGCACACCCCGTGTATGTTGACATGTAATGGTTTGAACATTTGACATTTATGTGTAGCTGGCATTCGTTTCGTTGCCTTGCAACCATCTGGTTCCAGAAGAAACTCATAAACTGGTCTTGAATCATGCACCCACCAGACAGCAAACAGATAGAGCTGTAGGACTCTGACAGCACATTTATCACACTCCTGTGATAGCCGACACAAATACTGCCCTGCACTGTCTTCTCCTGTCTCTGTCCTACAGACCAGCGAGGTCTGCCTTGTAAAAAGAGGAGTTGATTCTTCACAGCGGTGGGAGCTCGCGGCTTGCACTGACTTTGGCACATCCATGTCTCATCTCCCTGTGAGCCCGTGAAGGCGCCGCCTGAACCAGCGTGTGCAACTGGGTCCCTGCATCTGGCAGTGGTGACAAGTCGCCTTCCAGCCCCAGCTAGAGGGGACGACTCCAAAGCCCAGATTTTGGGCTGCATTTTTCCAAACTTTGGAAATACCAGGGGGCAGATTTCAAGTTGGAGCCTTTCACACTTGTGCATGAAAAGAAAATTAAAAATGTATAGCCCGTGCTGATTCTGGTGGTGGTGTGTACTCAAACCAGGACACACACCTATGGCAAGGGGACTGGTGGTGACCTGCCATCGTCCCCTGCCTCCGTCACCCAGGCCAGAGGCAGGGGGGGGAGCAAGCCTGCCTGCTCAGAGGTTTCTGCTGGACAGACACAATTTTGTCCATAATATTCTTGCCACAAAAGCAATGTCCTTTATTGTCAAGTGCTTTCCTGAAAATAGAGCAAGGAGAGTGCAGTTGCTTTTTTCATGGCTGTGGTTTATTTAGGAGGACAGTGGCTCCCCTGTCATTCCACTTGCTTGTCCTCTCCTTTTTATTTCTGGTTCCTAAATCCCTGACACTGGTCTTGTGTCCATGGAGCAAAGAGATCACTTTTCTCAATAAACAGGAGAACTGAAAAATGCAGGAAGACCAGGTTATTAAATCCTAAGCACTTTTACCCACGCATTATGTAATACCAATTTAACGAGAATCTTGTTCTGTAATTAAATCCCCATAACTCATCATATAACTGGTACCTCCTCTTTCCAAATTAAACATTGCTTTTCCTATAATTGGGTAATATTAGAGTACTACAGCAATTTGGGTTAAGATTTCATCATTGGAATCATTTTTATTTTAAGCTTCCATAGATGCATACACAAACACACATCACATACTAATGCAAAAGAATGACTTTTACTCTACAAAATTCAGCAAATAATAGTAGCGGTCACTGGAGGGCACCTGCCTCAAATTCTTACCTGGCTAAATACGCCAGAAAGGAAAAGTAAGTACTTAAGATGACTGGAAATGCTTCCTTTTCAATTCCAATTCAAAGTGCCTGCAAAAATGTTTTACTGGGTTCGTACCGGTTTTCTGAATTTGTAAGATACAGGGGTGTGTGTGTACGCGCATGCACTTGTGTGTGTGTCGGTGACGGAAGAGGAACCAGACAGGGGATCTGAGCGTGCAGCTGAGTGCTCAGGCTGGGTGACGTGTACAGAGCTGACCAAGGCCAGCCAGGTCAGCACCTACATTAGTATTTACTCTGTTCGTTATTCCTATGTTAAAAAAAAATAAAATATGAGCCCTGTATGCTAAGGATTTCACAAACATGTAACAAGAAGCCATTCCTGTGCCAGGGATCCGTATATGTATACGGACAGGACAGCAAAGGAGAGGAGAGATGCAGAGGCAGTCACGGATGCAAAGCAGGAACAGAGCTTTGTTATCGAGACTGGTCTGACCTTGACACAGGCAGTGATTTTCAGTGCCCTTTAATGGTATTTGCTCTTCAGGGAGGGCTTAAAATCTTATTCTTGAAAAGCGCATCTCCGTAAGGGGTAGACAGAAATAGAGGCGTTGCAAAGAGCCCGGGAGCTGCACCCAACTCCTTTGCACTATTTACAACAGCCCACAAGAACGTCTCTGCCTTCTGTGCTCCTTCAGGGGCATCTGCCTCCTGCTCAGCTCAGCGGAGGGAACAGATTTGGGGGTTTTACTCTTTTACATCCTATACCAAAACAGTGCAGGTCACAGCATCGCTCATTGATGCTCCAGATTACACGGGTGTGAAATACTGGGCTGCGTAAATGTTCAGGGAGTCTTGGACATGCGAGCTCTCCCAAAGCTAAGCCGTAAGAATGACGTGTCCTGCTGTCTGATACACCCTGTCTCTCCCCAAACCGGAGTTCATCGCATCAGGCATCGATAGACTTAGATAAACAGATAAAAGGTGCCAAAAGGTTTTTACAGGAAGAAAACTATTGCAAGACAAGAAAGAGTGCTTCAACTGAAGGACATTGACAGGTTGAGGTCTTTGGATTTTGGTTTTATTTTAAACTATTGATTGATTATTTAATTTCTCCTAGTGCAGCAAAAAACGCACTTCTTTATTCTGCACACACACACTGGAACAGAACACTTATTAAGAAGCCAGTGGATGATTTCAATAAGCGGGGTTATTTGGTAGACTAAGGTATTCTTAGGGAAAAAACATGTTTACTGCGTTAAGATTAAAAGCTGCATATTAGTGTCTGGGATCCTGTGCAGGTCACCGCTGAGATGCGCAGGAGGCATCGCTCGCACTTCCATAGAGCACAAAGTGCCGTATGCTTTCTACAGCCTCCGACAGGCAGAGGAGTTCTGCCTGAACTGAGACTACGCTTCGCACAGCTTTATGAAAGAAAAGCACTGAGAAATAGACATGGCAAGTAAATTAGGACAATTACTGAGCGTCTGCTTCCATGGGAGTGTAGCGCTAGTGTCTGTGCTGCAGCTACGCTTAAGCAGCAGGAGATTCGAGCCCGGCTTTTCCGAACACCAAACCAAAGCCTGGATTCCTCTCGCACCACAGTTAGGCGCTGAAGCACCTACACTTCCCTCCTTTCTACTTTTTTCTTCTTCAGGTGATGTTGAGCAGCTTGGTTTAACCCTTCCATGTAGCACAGCACCGAGCAGAACTGCCCTCACCGGTGCCTCATGGCCTCAGCCGTTTCCCACTCAGAGTGCATTGAGAATATCCTCAACACCAGGTGTATTGTGTTTTTTTCCTGGCCTCTCAATGTACTGAAAGCCTTTGGTGAAACTCTCTTCACAGAGAAATGCAATGAAATTACTCTCCACAGGGAAATTCTTCGTCTTTAAAAAACAAACAAAGGAAGAAGCTGCGTGAAACAAAGTTCTGGGAACTATCCATAGGGCTGAGCTCCGCGTGGCTATAGCTGTCCCAGCGCTGGAAATATCTGTGAGTAACGTGACAGGTTAGAGCAACTAGGACAGAGGAGAATTGCCCCGGCCCATTTGCCTCTGATTGACGAAACTCAATTGCTCACTAGGAGGAAACCGCGGAAATGGGCATGTTTTATAGTGTTATGTATTAGAAACCTCTGTTCTATAAGCTTTGCACTGGGAACCATTATTGTCACTGCCAATACGTCTCAGAAGCTGTGACTAAGCGCTGGAGTGGTGGCGGAGCGGTGACCTCCGGCACGGCAGCGAGGGGCTCAAGAGGGAGCCGGCTCATGGCAGCAGCACCATGGGAAACGTGCCACAGGTGCGGCAACGATAACCTCCCAGCGGCGCAAATTCCTGCCCGGAGCGACGCCGCGGCACGGGGCTCTCACTCGTGCCATAGCCCCGCTGGCTGTGACGGCTGTTGCTCAGTGGGTCTCAGTCATTGATGGGTTTCAGGGATCCCCCCGCAGATCGCGGCGGCGTTTCCCAGCCGAGGCCGGCACCGCGGTCTCTCCGCGGGCAGCACCGCTGGCGTGTAGACGCACAAATGGTGCGAGAGGATTTCTTGCTGTTTGTCACCGTGTTAACCAGTTACCGGCTGGGACACAACTCTGTTATGCATATGTCTTTATGTATGCGTCATCTCTTATCCTGTAGGCAAGAAAGCTTTAAAAATATTTATTGATGTTTTGTGGTGATCCTTCCAACAAAGTTATGTTCCTGCAGAGTCCTTGTTATGGCCATGTAACTTCGGTACCAGAAACGTTTTGGTTTATTATTATCTCACTGGCCAACTAATTTGTTTTATAAGTTTTCCCTGCTGTATTTTTATTTATTTTCCTAATTTTTCTCTGGTTTTGTACTGAAGATAACAAAGATCAATGTCTGTCCAGTCTCCAGTAACCTAATAAAATATCTATTGATGCAAACAAAGGAGAAGTAAGTTCCGGATTTTTTTCACGATCTTTGCAAAAGGAAAGACTGCAGTAATTTTTAGAAGTTGTTTTGTGGGGTTTTTTTCCTTCAGTTTCCAGCCAACACAAAAGTCATTCTTAGGTAATATTTAAGGAGATCTTTCACTCAAGTTCTGAACACTCTTGGAATGTTTTCAAAGGAGAAAATGAAGGAAAGTCCACCATTAACAGGCAGTTAGAGAAATTTTCAGATTACTTTCAGTTTCTTACTTATCTTGGCACTCCATTAAAATAATTACATTTGCTGTAGCAACAGAGAGATTGATTAGACTGAAATCTTTATTGTTAGCATGTTTAACGTTATATTTACCCCACTTAGCAGCTTTTGACTCAGAGCAAGGCAATGCGTTGAGTGCATAAGCTTAACAATAAAAAATGGAAACTAATTTCTATGAGGAGGCTTCAATTTTAGCAGCTTCGGTCTAATCACTATAAAGGGGAACTCTGGTTTAATCTAATTTTTCTTTGGATTAGAAGACTTTTAATTATTGCTTGGAATCACGCTTTCTAGCCTTGCATGAAGCAACACATTAAAGCTGGGATTTTAAAAGAGCCTAAGGAATACAACTATCATTAAAATTCAATGACACTGGCAGCTTAGCTCCCTGCCTCCTTTGAACATCTCAGGGTTTCCTATTAATAAAACAACATCTGTGAAATTTAGAAAAAAATATTAATTTTGACCCCCTCTGGATTTTAAATGGGCATATTGATGCGATGCAAACCCATCCGCCACTCCCACAAGCCCTTCCTGCACAGTGCACTTTCCTGTGAGCAGTTTTCTTTGGGGTTTTTTTGTTGCAGCCCAATGTTTCTTCAAAGTAGGAAACTTTCAGGACTGTAGTGGGTGGGTTCTCTGATCATTTCCAGAGACTGATAGAAACGAGCATCAGCTTCAGTCAAGGACCACATGACGGGATGGCTGCAGAGCATCACTGAAACGTTTGGTCCGGAATGTGTCCAAGGCAGCAGCAGCGAGTGTGTGTGGGAGAGCGAGTGAGTTTGGAGGACCTGAACTTATGTTGGTATTAAGGTCTTAACGGATAATGGTAATTTTACACTCCAGGTAAGTCACCCTCGTACCCTGGCAGACGCTCCCAAAAGCAGACCAGCACGCTCCTTAGACAATAATACTGCTGATCTGAGACCGGTCCCCAAGGCTGTGCTCTGCTAACCCCTATGAAATTCTCTTAGACAAAGCTTCTGCACTGAAAGTGGCATTTATCTGTAATTCTTTCTCCCCCAGAGTTTCCACTGGATTCCCATTACAGACAGAAAATTGGCGACTGTTCAGATTAAACACCAGAGTGAATTTCCTTGGCTCCAAGGAAGACATTTCTGTGTCGAAAGCTAAATTATGTTGCTGTTTTTCCACCTGTTAATGTGTAGATTATATAATAGAGACAGTTTGTCAATTTATTTTTTTTTCTTCTTATGACTGCAACGATGTAGAAGGTGCGATCTTCACAGCTGCTTCTTTCCTTCATAGAATAATGCCAATGCTTTTGTCAAAAAGATCAAAAAGTAATATTCGAAACCATGAGGATTTTGCTTGCTGCTTACAGAGATGTTTTTAGTGGTAAATCTTACAGAAATTTTAGTCCAAAGCCATTTTTAAGGTTTAAATCTTTGGCAATACAAGTGCTCAATCCTAAAATTTGGATGGTTGTGGGTAGCGCTGTTGCAAATCCAGATGTGTGGGTCCCAATTTGCGTGTGTTTTGGGATGCCTTGATTTCAGAGTAGCCAGCCTGCAACATCTTTTGAAACTCCCGACTTCCTGGGATGGTGCGGTCAGAAGATTTGAAGGCCAGTCCCAGCACATAATGAAAGGGCAAGTGCGCGTGGTGAGACCCCCAAATCAACGGTCCTGACTTGCAAGTTGATCATGGGCTGTGCCTGATTATTTCCTGCATTGGACTCGAGCTACGCACACTGGAGCGGTGTGGATGTCACATACCGCGTCCACTGATGCAGCTGGGCTTTGTATTTTCAGACTGCTATTGAATATGGAATGGCAATTTCTTGTTACTTTTTAATCTCTCGTTGAACAAAGTCATAGTTCTTACCCAGTCACTTCTGAGACAGGGAGAGAAATATTTTCCTAACAATTACTGCAGTCGGCTTAGCTGGGCATTTGAAAGTAACAGACATTTAAAAATATACAATAGCAGTAATCTTTAAAAATACTTTATTTTTAAAATATTGTTGGGGAAAAAAAGTCCTTGCTCCCTTTATTCAGCAGGAAATGCCACACAATTATCTTTATTTTCTTACTGTTTGTGGGGTGAATTGAAAATCGCTGGTTTAGATGAATTTACCTAGCAGCAATTAACATTTAATTTCCTTTAAAAACATAGAAACAAGATTAAAATGCCCATTGGGGGGTCATTTCTCCTTGATTAAAGTTTAGAAGTAACCAAAAAAAGTTGATGTTCAATGCATGAATCAAGAAATAAGAGAATGAAAACTTATATTTGATATTCCAGAAGTGAACTCAGAAGTGGCTCAGAAACTGTTTTAGCTTATTTTTGTTATTAGAGAAGTAAGTGCTTTGCAGGCGCAGGGGGTGACCGTAGCCCACTGCGGCAAACAGCAGACTTTCCAACAAACCCGGTGGGCCTCGGACTGAGCACGGTCAGAAAAGTGGACTAATATTTGTACAATCTGCATTTTGTGTTTCATTAGATGTTAAAGGAAAGAAGGAATTCAAATGTGATAACCTGTGAGTTTCAAATTCTAATATTACTTAGCATGACCTGTATTAATATATTATTTATTACTATGGTTATCTGACTCTAACCTCCTTGTGACCCTGCAAGTCCTTGTCCTGGAGTTGCCTGGAAAGGTAAATACTTCTGTGCATACTAGAAACCTCTTATCTCAAAGGCTCAGTGGGGAGATCCGTGAAGGCCATTATATTCTGTTGTCATTTATTTAGAAGCCTTACAAACAGAAATAATAAGAAACAATCCCGTACCAATTCCAGAAGGAACTATGTCACTACTGAGCATAACGATGCATTAAGTAAGGTGGCACTGCCAGGATAAAGAATGGTATTTTTCAAGGGAGCGTATGGCTGCACACCCAGCAACATTTATTTATTTCATGAGAAATATGAATTTTACACCTTCCCAGTGACCTAGCTGAAAGCTGAAAGCAGCATTTACACTCTCCAAGCTTAAAAAGTTCTTAGAGGGTGGCTATGTCCTCACAGTTGCATCGTGCATGGCAGTCGATGCTTATCTCCACATCTACCGGTCTGTGCACAAACACTCACTGGGCCATCCAGGGAGCAACCACCAGAGACCTGAGCGTGGTGAAAGCCCACTGCTGCTTCTGCTGGAGGGACTCGTGGCAGAGGATTGCTGGGGGTTTTCTTTTCAAGAATATTTACCTCCCTGATTAATACATTGCTGACATGGCGCCCGGACGAAGAGGTTCCTGCTAGCAGTAACCATGGCTGAGCAGGATGTCCTGAGCCAGTCTGGGTCGCGTCCGCACGGGAACGCTCATCGATGGCAAGAGGCCGTTTGCCGGGGCCAGTCCTCTCCGCGTGCAGTGCGAGACGAAAGCAGCGCTCGGGCTCAGAGGCAGCGCAGAGGAGAGTCCTCTCACCCACGCGAGCTGGGGGCAGCGCGCAGAGACAGCCAAAGGCTCTGCAGCAATGTCCCCATCTGGATGCATTTTCAACTGAATGTGACCCCGGTTTAGATCAAGGAGCACCGACTTTCACTTTCAGGTCATGCCTTTAAGTCCTACGCATTAAGTCACTGAGATTTTTACCAGCTAAAGCAGAAAAAGGGCTTCTTCCTGTGTTCTTGTGTTGTCTTTCACAAACAAAAATGCTTTTGCTGATCATATTGTACCTTGTACGCAGAGAGCGCTGTGCTCCAACAGCGGTCTTTTCCATACTGGTAGCACACTGGTATGCAGTAAACACCCCCGGGCCACTCCGACTTCTTTCCTGGACAGTGACTGGATCTACGTTTTAGCGCTGCCCATCTCTACAGAGACGTGGAGCCGTGCGGCTCGTCCCTGTCTCTGCTCTGCAGGGACCCCGTGCAGCTCTCCGCACGTAGGACTGGGACCGCTGTGTACACAGCGGTTATGGAGCGCACACAGAAACACGCAGCAGAATAAAGATGGAGACAGAATTGTGACATTTTTATTGCATTTTGACTCTTTGCAGATTGTCCGAACAATTTGAAACCTGGTCCATAAAAAATAACGTTCCGGATTGTTCAAAATGCACATGCAGTTGAATAATCGGTTCATATGTCCAATTATTTGACTTGTGAGTAGGCTGGGCAAAACTTGGAACATTTTTTCCAGCATATGGCTGTACTTGTTTGAAACTTTCAGCTTGTTTGAAAGAAAAAATGACCCAAAATCCACATAAATAACTGTCCCACCGTTTTTCCTGTCTGCCTAATTTTGTCTATTTTCCCCACTAGCAACCAGAGATCCAATAAACTATTGAAGGCTAAAGGCTGATGTAACTCCTTTTTTAGGGCAGCGATTTCAACAGCAGCGACTGTGTATGAAGAGCTTTTTTTGAACTAGGGAAGAAGAGCAAACAGCTAGAAAAACAAAAACGTAAAGTGCTTATGCAAAAATCTGTCATGGACATCTGGACCACCCTTGTCCAGCTCAGGAAATGTAACACCAGTCATGCCTCTAAGTGAAAAGAATCGATTGCACTTTCTGTTTTCAGAGGATCAAAGGTGCCCCCGTGAGCTCTGCGGTTCCGCCGGGCAGTTGCTCCCGGAGCCGGGCTCTCGGTGCGGCTCTCCCTCCCCTCCGTCCCTGCGGCCGCAGCCTCCTGCCACCGGCGTCGCGCGGTGGCTCCAGCGTTTCTGTGGCTGTCACTTCTCAGCGTCCATGCACTCGGGCAGCCGCGTACAGCGCTGCAGGGGCGATGCAGAAGAAGGGAGAGGCTGGCACTGAACGTCACACAACTCACCTTCTGCGGGAGCTTGACTCGAGCCCAACAGTACCATCGTTCACAGCACGTGTGCAACTCACTGAGATACTGAGGTTTAAATCTTGCTTCTGTAAGTGCAGAGCATCTCTGATTTGTCCCTAAGGTTTTGGGACATGCGGGTACAGAGGTCAGATTTATAATCGTCTTCTTTTTGGAACACCTACACTGTTGCTGATGTGATAGACTGCATTGGCTCCAAAGGCGTGTAACTAAAGAGAGACACGGTTTGATTTAAGATTAGACACTTCTGTAAAAACAAAGCTTTACAAAATATAAGATGGGGGGAAATTTGCCATATTTAGAGTTCAAATACCAAAGAAATCTCTCTCCCCGACACTACTGGGTTTAGACATCTGTTTTTCATGCTTAAAATACAAATGCTGTAACAGCAAACCAGTTCACAACTGCAGGAATTGAAGCTGTCTAGAAACAAGAATAAAAATGACTTCTCCTCCACAGCAAGAAAAAGCAGGAGGAAAAAAGCCTCTTGCAATTAGTGGTGGAAAATAAAATTAGGTTTTCAGAATTATTACAGCCATATGTAGGACGGACTCCCTCACCGCTGAAGCCACAGGGAAAACACAGTCTGGACTACTCTTCGTACACTGATCCCTAAATAGCTGGGAACGATTGGGACTTTTTGGGTCACAAGGCTCACCGCTATCCCATACAACCACATCATGAAGCACCAAGAGAGGTTTTGCTCCCCCAGCCCTCGTTCCCCCAGCAGAAGGCTGCACATCCAGTCAAAAAGCAGTTCCAATCCATCACCACCTGCGCGAGGTTACATCCATCTTCTCTCAGGTCTGTGCTTTTTACAATGAACCACGCTCCCGCTGAGTTAATCCTCATGAGAGTAACCGATTCACGGTTTCAAATGTAACGTGATAACATGAAAAGAATCATCTATAAAAAAATACATACGGCCAAATTCACTGGCGAACCTGGACAATGTTCCTTTAAGTTTAAAGCCTCTATTGTGCTAAATACCCAGATGTTAACAATCTCTACTAGAGGCTATTGAATGCAGGAAGGACATGTTTTTAGCAATTAGAAAAATAGTAGTAGGCTTACACATGGCAATATTTAGCAGAGTTTGTTTGGTTAATAGGCCGGCAGTTTGGGACCGTTGGTGGCTGTTCTGGGGCAGCAAGGAGGGTTTGTGCAGCGAGACGTCCTGGCAAGCACGAGGAACAGCCACGTGGCCACGGGGCACTCGCAGAGGAAAGTGTGCTATATAATCCAAGGGGCTCAAAAGATGCCCTTATTCCATTGTTTCCTTCTACCTTTAAGAAAAAAAAAGCTTTGAGAACCCTTTGTGATGGGTTTGAACAGTGGCAGGGAAAGTGCACATATACACACCAGAAAAAATGCACACGGTTGAATAATGCTTGGGGCGTAACGACCCGTGTAAGTCTACGAACTGAAGTTCATATCCATAAACACTTTTTGGGCAGAGCAAGAATTAAGTGAGTGATCAAGCACCTTCCTGCCGAGGGCGCCCGCCTCGGCTGCGGTGTGCGGAGCCCTGCGGAGGGTCTCCTCGTGCTGCGCAGAACGCACCGCGCGGGCAGCAGGTGCGCGCTGACACCGCTTCCCCAGTGGACCTGCGTCTGCTGCAACGATTGATGATGCGTTCCTCACAGCAGCGTGAGTTTGGCTGGTGGCCTTTGTAATTTATCTTCGCTGATATCATTATGTGCCTTGAGAACATTTATCTTTCTAAACGTAAAGAGTAAATGATTGTTTTAACGAGGAGAAAACAAGCCTTATTAGAGCAGCCCTGGACTAGGGACCACAGAAAGGCTTGGATTTTAACACACTCCCATCTGTTTTAACAGCTGCTTATGGTTACTATAGTCGCTGAACAAAGATACGGTTATTTTACCTTTCTTTATTGATGGCCCAAGTTCCCTCTCATTTTCTCTTTGCAGAATGGCAGAGGCCGCGCCTGGAGCCACAGACCTTTGCAGTCAGCCAGATCTGTGCAGTTTTCTGCATGCAGTGGTGCAATTGGCACTTCTTACATTGAAATCTTACACTGAAAATTGGATTACATCTCAGGATACAAAAAAGGAGCCATATCCAATCCAAATAATCCATCCATTGATCTCAGTGGTGGTTTCCAGCCTTCTAGGATTCATGGACCCCGATGGAGTCACTGACAATAGATCTGCTTTTCTCGGTTATTTTTTGCAGAACCTTAGAATTAGTTCACAGTCGCCACAAGGCCTAGGGAAAACTTACATAAAATCACACATCTAAGGTGTTTATAAGATGCTAGCACCTAAATTCCTACGCTCCGAATGGGTGAACCCTAATAAACCTTGAGGAAGTTTTATTACCTGCCCAGCAAACAGACTAGATACATGACCGTGCTTGCTTGTTCTTTCTAAGGCACACGCTGCCCTAGAGAAACGTCTCAGCCCAGAATACGTCTGTATCTATAGTAGCTTCTCCTCTAGCAAAAGTCAGAGCTAGTGGTGATTTTGCAATCCATAAGAATAAAAGCAATTTCTTTCCAGATTGTTTTTTTTCTCCCTTCCTGGGCATGGGCAGAAAGAGAAGAGACCAGGACCTCCCACTACTCTGAAAAAGCTAAACCCCAGAGAGGAGTAAAATGAAGTTTTAATGAGGAATCGGGTCTTTGGAGGTGTCAAGTGTTAGAGTATGACGGTCCCAGCTCTCTCGCCACTAGAAGGGAGAATGGAAATTAATGCTGGGCTGCTGGGATTGTGAAGGAAGCAGCACAACCACAGAATCAGCACCAATTTTTTTGAATACAGGCCCAGATTTTGCTCTGGAACAAGAACTTGGACTCACATGAATTGTGTGAGGGCTTGGCCTTGAAAAATCAATGGGTGCTCAGTATCTGGCAGGATCAAGTCCATGGTGAACAAGAAACTTGGCCCAGAAGTGAAACAACACTTCTTCTGCTTTCCAGCCCCATGGTGTAACCACCAGACCACAAACGTCTTTCCCACTTTTTGCTGTTAAGAAGGAAGCGTCAGTTTTCAGGCTTGGAGAAATGTGGTGGACTGAGGGCAGGAAGGATCTGTCATTCATACGCAAACGTGGGCTAGAGTTTCAAGATCTATTTAAATTTTAAATTTCCTTAACGCTGATAGAGTCCGGGGGCAGAAGACGGTTCTGCTGCCTGTGGCTCTCGCTGCAGCGTGCAGCGGGATCTCTGCTCTGGCTGCCTGTTAAAGTGCCTGTAAAAACTAATCACACGCTTAATTCCTTCACACTCCGGGAAACAGTGGCACCTTGCTCAAGATAGAAAGCTGGCTCATTTTTGATTCTTTCTTCTTCCCCTAGCCCCAAAAGGGACCTTGAATTAATGCGCATTCCTGATTAGCGTGCTGATAGGGATCACAGCAAGCGGCTCTCACGCCGAGATGTGAAGGCAGCGCTCCGCGGTGCCCTGCAGCGCACGTATTCGCAACAACTTGCAGCGCAATGAAACCAAACAAGCGCTCTTCTGCCGTAATGTGCTACACAAACTGTTGCAATTATCTCCAAGGATGCGGGAGCTTTATCTGCTTCAAACCTGTGCTCTCAGGCATTACGAAGTTAATTATAAAATTTGCCAAGGGGGAGGCACGGAGAAACCTTGTTAACCTTTTCTTTCTGTGGTTTTCCCCCCTCGTTGCATTTACATTGGCCTTGAAGAACTGGGACATTTTGCAGATGGTTTAGGGTCTATAAATTCCTATTTAAATCATCCCGAGCCAAGTACAACAGGTAGCGGTCCAGACTTCTCTAGAAAGGACAAACCCCAGCTAAGCATGTAAATAATACTCCCGTGCTTTTTAGCATATAAATACATGCGCTGAGCCAGGTACGCTGGAAGGTTTATTCACACTTTCCTATTGTTACTCTGTAAAGTGCACTGGGTATGCACCGTATGACTCTGCAATATTTTTTTTAAACGCTACTTCTCCGTGAAGAGCACAAAGTGACGGGCTAAAGGAAGGTGGTGTCTCCTCGGCTGCTCCGCGGTCAGAAGGTGCTCAGCTCAGGCGGCTGATGGGCACCATCTCTGCCTGCGCCCACCCGCAGCCCCAACGGGCAGCGTGCGACCGGGCTGCCGCCAGCACGGAACCGCCAGAGGAAAGTACCCGCTCGAGATCAGGCCGGCGTAAGAAACGAGAGGTGATCAAGGAGGGCAATGTCCCATCGTCTGTAGTGATGGTGAAGCCTGTGGCAACACTACAGCACGTGGCACAGCGGGGAAGGGCTGTTCTGTGCCGAACCGAGAGGAACGGGGCGCTCACCACTGCACAGGATAGCCGGGAGGTGTCCCGAGACAGGCACCGGTGACAGCATCTACGTGTCTGAGCAAATTGCATCATCCCTGGCCCCTGTGTCCCTGTGGGGAAGATCATGCTGTCTTCCTTTGGCCACGTTACGAGAGTTAATGAATAAAGGCTCTGTGCATTGTATTTTTGTATGAGGAATCCTCTGCACATATTAACTGCTTTTATTTAACAGTGAAAGAAATACAATCTGCACCTTTTTTTTTTTTTCTGAGAAATTCAAGAATCCTTTTCCAGGCTTGTTTATTTTTTATAGTTTTTTTATATCTTTTTTCTGTCCCCACCTGCCAACTCTGCATCGTGGTCCATCTGTTGGTGAGTCAGAGTGTTAAATGTATATAGCTCCCTCCAGAGTTTCCCCGTGACATTCAATGAAGTTTTTGCCATGAGGGATGCCTAGCCCTTCTCCCACAAGCCCCCCAAAACAGGGATTTATTACTCAATTCCATCTACTCTTGGCTGAGACTCACCAAAAGAAGCCGTAGGTTGGAAGTCATTCATGGGCATTGAGAAAGATGTGGGCTGTACCTTTACGCTGATGCAGAGCAACATTTTACAGGTGACCATCCATAGCATCTGAAATTACCTGGATGAGAACAGAGTCTGAATGTTAAAAAAGATATATTTTTTTTTAATATTGTAGTTTCACTAACATTTTTGCAGTAGCCCCATGCCTAAACATATAGGCTATCCCAGAAAGCTGTTAGGGCACGCCGGTCCCCATAGCTCCATAAAATACACCCCTGAAACTGAAATAGCGTGCAAGCGGTTCTACAGGGGAAACGTTAGCTGTAAATGCACATACTCAGCACTTTCAGGTCACCCAGTATTTTCAGCTCTGCAAACATTATATCCCTCAGTATCACCTCGTAGGGACTGACCTTCTGAAGCAGAGTTGCTGTGGCGTATGGACGTGGCTTTCTGGGGACCCCAGTACCTCATCAGAGGATCCCTTTCTTCAGACAAACACTATTTTCAGAGCTGTTGGCTTACTAATCTTTGGTTTCCTGGCCCGCTGCCTCCACGTGTGGTTGCCCGATCCCTGCTAGATCCCTTCCGGCAAGGGGAAGAGAAAATATTTGGCCTCCGGGGGGTAGGCAACTCATTGCCCTGTATTGCTGACAGGAGTGCGTGATTCTGAGTTGAAGTATTCTGTACCTGTTTTGCGCAGGAATGAGCATTACTCAAGGTGCCAGGCAAGTGAAGCATAGCTGATGTACAAACACCTTGGGCTGGTTCCCAGTTACCCCGCAGCTGTGTTAGTATTTACAGCGCCGAGAGTGAAGTGCTCCTGAATCAGAATAGGAACAACTTCTATTCGCTTTGAATGCGTAAATCAGGCCACATCGTTCTGCTGGAATTACAGGCTATTTGCAATCGTTTGTCTCCCTCCACATGCTTTGCCCAGCAGGTATTCTGTAATTATTTGATAATAAAAATTATAGGCATTTTTACATTGCTGGTCCTCTGCAGGAGCTGAAGATTACCCAGCAATTTTTACACGAGTTGAGAATTTAAGCCTGATGTCCTGGCAGACTTCCAGGTTGGAAGACTCGATCGCCGATCTAAATCCTGCCGGCATTTCTCACAGCCTGTGGCACTCTCCTCATCCTCCCGGGGCGGCGCGCTGCGAAACAGCTGCATCGCTCTGCTCGGGCAGCGCCGCAACACAACGGGGCAGGAGGAATTCTTCCAAAGAAAAACTGCTTATGACTTGGTTACTCTGACAAGGTCCCTTGGGAGCTGCAGGGATGAAAGAGGCCATATGAATCAAAACTACTGCTACGCCCTGTTAGTCTGATGCACGATAAAAGCTCATGATAATTTACATATGATTATTAAAAGTTTCCAGCACATGCATAAAAGTACTCTGAAATTGCTTTGGTTTTACTCTCCCTCAAAAAAAACGCTCTCAAAATACTCCAAAACAAATAAAGGAGATGAGCATTAGACATTAGAAGTGCCACATAAGAAGTGCATAGCCGGGAACTGAGTTTGTTACCAGTAGCAGATTACCTGTACCATCATTTTTCTGTGTTTCACTGGACTGGATCTGAAAAGAGTATGTCCTGCTTTGTAAGGGTAACTTCTGGCAAAATTATTCCTTTCTCTGTAGCATCATTAGAAAGGACAATTTTTTTTTGCCTATGTGTTTGATAACTTAATGTATTTGTAAATATAATAAAACTACAGTGGTTTGGCCATTTACCGAGAATGACTAGTTTGGGGAATTTGAGAAACAAAAAGAGATAAAAACATCAGCTAGAAAAAGGAGTGCCTGCATTACAAATGGACTTTGTTATTTTTATCTTGGCAAGTATTAAACTTTAATTCTTTATGCACCCATGACAGATAAGTTTGTCCCCCTTTGCATTAAAGATGTTATGCATTGTTTTTGACAAAGTAATAAAACCACTGCACTGAGACCTCACCCCCATGCGCTGAAGCCTCCGCTCAGCACATACGTGCCTGCAGAATCGGCCTCCGCTTCTCCTCCTCATTGCAATCAACGGGATTACTACTGTGAACTTGGAGACTAGCTTTTTCCCCCTGAAGTTTCCCTCTACCCAGTGAAACTGCCAGTTTCACCAGGAAAAGTGAGTTTGCAGGGTCCTGTGGTTCTGCTGAGGGCGTACGGGTATTTTGATTTCTTTGCCTCATTTGCAAAAACTGAACTTAGTTTTTCAGACTGGAAAAACGCACTAAACTTCAGCCTTTAGTGCCAGCACCAGCATGAGTGTTGGACCGTCAGCGCCATCGCGGCTCGGCCCCTTCCCCTCACGGCTTCCAAAGACAACCCAGCCCTCACAGGATCGGGTCGCTTCGCTGTGTTTGAAGGGCAGCGAACAGCCCGGTTCGTGGCTAATCATGAATACGGACAGGGAGAAGCGTTGTTTTGTCCTGGACACGTCTAAGTTTGGATTTGTGCTTAGCTTCCTGCCAAGAGCCCTTCATCTGTCGGGGCTCCGTCCTTTGGGCCATGGAAGAGAGGGGAACCGTGAGCGCGAGGGCCCGGGGCGGCCGCCTCAGGCAGGCGCTTCCCAGCCACCTTCACAGCATCCTGTGTTTTTTCAGCGTGGGACGTTGAGGGGTTTTTAAAGGCTTTAGGCTCTTTGGGGGACACACTGGTGTCTCTTGACGGCCCCGGCAGCAGAGGCTGGAGATGAAGGAGGGCTGTTGGCTCGGAGGGATCCATGGCCGTGGTGGGTGGACAGGTGTCGTGGTTTAGGCCAAACTGGCTACTGGGGACCGGGGGGGGGGCATGATCCCCAGCGAGGAGAGCTGGCCCGAGCCCCCCACAGCCGCCTCGGGGGGAGCGGGGCAGCCCCACCACCACGGCTGGGGGTGAGGCGGGGGTGACACCCGCCCTGGCCCTGCGGCACAGCCGTCCGGGGGTGCNCCGGCGCGGGGGGGGGGGGCGCGTGCGGGGGGGGGGCGCGGTTCCCGGCCGGGGGGGCCGATCCCGCCGGGGGGTGCGGGTGCCGTCGGGGGGTGCGGGTCGCGGCCGGGCGGCGCGGCGGGGCTGCCCTCCTCCTCCTCCCCCGCCTGTGCGATGCGCGGCCGCATGTGGGGCGCAGGCGGCGGAGTCTCCACCTCTTCTGGCAACTCGAACCTGCGGCTGCCAAGCTCCATTAAAGCCATCGGCAGTCGGGGGGACGCGCTCCGCAGCGAAGGCGGGGTGGGTTGTGGTGGGTTTTTTAAAAAATACGCACTTTAATACCCCCCCCATCCCCCCCTTCGCAGGACGCGGGGCTGAGCAGCGGCAGCGCTCCGAGCCCGCCCCGCCGGGGGCCGAAGCCGCGGTCCCGCCGCCGCGGGCACCGGAGCGCCGGGGGGGCCCATGGCTGCGCCGGAGGGCGCCGCGCCCCGCTGAGCTCCGCGGGCACCGGCGGCGATCGCGCCTCTCCTGCCGCCGGCTGGGCGAGGACACAGCGGCCACCATGGNGGGGGGGGGTCCCGGCGGGGCCGGTTCCGGGACGGGGGTCCCCGGGGTGTCCGCGCCGCCCCGGGCCCCGCTGGCGGGAGGCGCGCTCGCTCCCTGCCCGGCTCTCCCGCCCGGCCCGGGGAGGGTTTTCCGCCGAGCGCGGCCGGAGCCCGGGCAGCGGCCCCGGGGCTGCTCCGCTCCGCTCCGCTCCGCTCCGCTCCGCACCGCCCCGCACCGCCTGCCGCCGTGTGCCCGCGGGGGGCGGGGGGGAGGCGGACACGGGGGAGCCCCGGAGGGGGCCCGGAGCGCCGGGGGTGCTGCCGAGCTGTGGGCCGGGGAGGGGGCAGCCCCCCGCCGAGGGGGTTCCCGGGGGGGTTCCCCGCAGCCTTTCCCGCCCCCTCCGGGCCGGCGCTGCGCGGGGCTCAGCCTCTGCCCCCGCCCGCGGCTCCCGAGCGGTGGGGTCGCGGCCCCCCCGGACCCTCTGGGGTTTGTCCCGCTCCTGCTGCCGCCCGGAGCGCGGGGCGCGGTGAGCGCCGGGGCTGAGCTGCGGTCCGGGAGGGGCTCGGGGTGATCCTCAGCGGTGTTCCACCGGGAACTGGGAATCATCCCCGGAGGATCCAGCACCTGCCCCGGCAAGGGACAGCCTCGCAGGCGGTGTCCCGCTGCCGGAGGTGCCGCCGAGCCCCGGCTGTGGCTGTGCAGACAGACCCGCGGAGCGGCGCAGGCTGCATCTTTGCGGCTCCCTTTCGGAAAGGCATCTTTCAACCCCACAGTTGTTGGAACAGTTTCAGGAGAAAAGGTTCTGGCTTAAGAGACCATATGAGACAACAAAGACAACTGTGCTGTGAAAAAAGGCAACATTACTTCTGTTTACGACAAGGAGCAGAGCCCGGGGGAGGCTCCTCCATCCTTGGACAGTCTTTTCCTGGGAAACCCAAGGGAGACCCTTGGTTGAGACTCTGCGCCCCTGAAGAGAAGGGGCAGGTGAAGGGGAGGGTGGGAGGGTGCCCCTGCGGCCCCCGTGCAGTCTGGACACGGGAAAGCCAGACACCTGGGTTTCCTGCTGCAAGCGTCCTTTCTGCCGCTTGGTTTCCTGATCTGAGGTTTTGGGCAGCAAAATATCGCACTGACTTGCCTCTCCGGCTCAGGGCTTGGTTTGGTGATCATTGCAAAAGAATCGTGTAGTGACAGCTATCGGACGTTATTTGCATTAAGTGTAAAGGACCAGACTACAGAAAGAAATCTCTAAGCAAGGTACTTCTGTAGGGTTACTTTTCTGTTCTCCTTATGTGGGGTCTTTGTCATATGTTGTTCCCCAAAGATAAGGCTTAACAGGTTAAGAAATACATATTTTCCTTCTCTATATATTTTATTAGCTCAAGTTGTGCTGCTTAGAGATCTGTTACAGTGCATTATCTAAAATTACTCACTTAAGTCTAATTAGAATACTTCTTTCTTAAATCTTCATACAATTTATTTTAGTCCAATCAAATTTAAACCCTGTGCTTCTTCCATCTGATGTCAGTGAGAGAATTTCCATGGACTTCAGTAAGAACAGAAGCTGGACCTTAAAACTTATATTTAAATAGCTAAGTCAGATCCAGAACTCATTAAAATCGAAGCAAGGTTTGCCAGTGACTTCACTGGGAGCAAGATCGGCATGCTGTATTTTGCATAAAACTGAACATCACCATGAGCATGACACCAGTGCGTAATTAGTTGAAAAAGCACTTTAGTTAGGTAACTGAATCTGATTTTGGAGTCTCCTCCAGCAAAGGATCAGTCATTCCTGGAAGTATCCCCAGAGACTTGCTGAGTTTTACCTAAGCTTTCATTAAAGTCTTTACATTCCAATAACACCACGCTGATATTTTTCATGGGTAGCTTCTCCTACATGGCTTTAACATAAAAGATCTATTCTTGCTTTCAGTGTTTAAGTTTGAAAATTACAGTGTTGGGGTAAGATAAGATCAGCAGTTGCATTCAATTAAGCGATTAGGAAGAGAATCCCATAAATGACAGTAGTACATTCAACAGAGAGATGTGTGTGTATTTACACATGCATATAGATGTGCTTACCATTAAATTAACATCATTGTCATTGGTTCAAATATGTGTTTGGACAATGTTTACTTAGCTAATTTATTTTTACCAAGTTGGTGGCTTTTATTCTTCATTTCTCAAGCTGGCCAAAAAATCAACAACTAATGTATTATACCGGATCGTGTGATATGACTCTATTCCATAATTACAGGTTAGCCATGTTTCAAAGTATATGGATATAGATAAAAACAGGGCTGAGATGTAAAAAAAGCACAAGTGAAAAAATATCGTGTGGTTTCTATATTTTCCCCACAAGCACAAATTGTTGAGTAAGGAGATTTTCAAAAGCCAGAAATTGCTGTGAAGAAAACCAAAGCTGGAATCCAGTGCTAGGGGAGGCTGCATCTGGCAGAACAAAGTTTGGAAAGAGATTTTGCTTTCAGTGGGACCCTGTGTTTCCCCACAACATAGCGTGTGTCATCTATAAAGACAATGCTTTCATGCATGAGATACAATCACTGCTAAAATCAGCCTGAAAATTAGGAAGCACCTATACAATGCTGTTACGCAATTCCTTTGGTTTTCTTATTCGTTTGCCGAGGAAGATAAAGCTATGAAAACAGGGAATTCCTAACTGCATGATTTAACGATGGTACATCTCAGATACGATAATACCAAGAAACTGACAGTGAGAATGTGAGAATTTTAATGTGTAACCCTTCTTTTGTAGGCTAAGACCGCTGCCAGAAACTGAAAATATGATTCATAGAACAGCTCCTTCTTGACCTAGTTTAAATTGTGTAAGATCTGAGGCGTTAGTAATCTGCAATCTGTGCTTTTATTTTCTTTAAGGATTTAAAGGGTCTGATGCTCTAAAACGCAAAATTAGGACAGTTCTGTTTTGGTGTATTAGGAAAGAAACTCTGATGCCTCTTTGAAATGCCAAAGCTCCAGAATGTTAAGTGATAAAAGGGTTGAAATCCATCATTATTTTCGAGTTTTAGCAGGGTGATGGTGTGATAATCATGTCTTTCATACTGATGTTTTCTCGTTCTCAGTGAATAGCTTATTAAATCATCACAGTTTGAATTCAGCTGAAACTGAGAGTGCTGCAATGAAGCTCGGCTCCCGTGGCACTGTTAGAGAGACGTTTGGAGCGGTGCAACAACAGCTCTCGACTTACAGCTGCTGTGATGGTACATAAATCAACGGGAGAAGTCTCACCCCTGAGCGATTGACAAGATCTGCTGGAGTTTAGTTTTTAAAATAATGCTTTAAACTTGAGCGTATCCCTTCGGTCGATCACTGAAAAAGTCCCCTGTGGTTTCTACTGGGTTAGTAAGAAACACCGACAAACGTGTGACGTTTTGGCCTTGTCTAAGTCGAAGACGGAGATCCTCAGAAGCGGGTTTGCACCCTGCACTCTGCCATCAGTGTATACGCCGAGTGCCCCGCGGAGACAATTGGATTCACCTTGGGCACACTCTTATTAAATCCACAGGTGCTGGACACTGGCACGTTACGGCTTTTAAGTGTCTCTTTGCCCGTATTGATACAAAAATACAATGACACTTTCTTTTTAAAGCTTTTCAGAGAAGTTTTTTCAGAGAAAAAAATCATTTTTCTGAGTTAGACTCCCTGGAAAAGGTGGATGAAAATACAAATGACAGCAAAGTTTTGCTGAAAAAAAGCTCTTAAGTTTTGTTAGTTTTGAGTAGCACGAGTCCCGTTATTAGATTACGCAGCGTGTAGGTTGAATGTCAACTTTGATTTTAGCATCTGTCGGCAGCATTTAAGAGAACTGGAACACATCAAAACTTGGCTAATGTTGACAGGCAAAACAGTAGACTGAAATTTCAGGCTATCTAGAAACCACACCCAGACCCCAAAACACATGTTAGAAGTAGCTTTAATTCTGTGCTTCAGCTGAACAAGTAACCTTTTTCTGTGGTCGCTTGTGATTCTAAGTTAAACGTGTGCTTATTTCTGGTGTGGGCTATGTATCAGTTTACCACCTTTCTGCAGAGCTTTTTTCTGAGGATACCTTCAGCTGTGACTGCTTTTGAATGCCCTTCTCATCCCTGGCTTCGCAGGAGCCGCGCAGCCTCGGACTATTAGATCCTATTAGATCCTATTTTTATTACTATAAACAGTATCCTTGCAGCAGCGCCAAGAATCCTGTTGTGTTAGGTGCTAAATAAGTAGAGAACAAAAGGATCGTTCTTGCTTTAGTGGGTTTATAATCTAATTTCCTGGACTTAGATTTTCAACGGTGAGTACTCGACATCGCAGGGACCTGCTGGGATTCCCAGCTGTGTCCAGCACTTTAGTACCTATTGCAGCCGCTTCTCTCTTTACGCACCGAAACGCCTTTGTGCATCCAGTCCCACGGGGGCCAGGCAGCGATTTCGATGGGCGAACAAAGTGCTTACGCAGGAGAGCAGCTGTCTCCCGTGGGAGCAGGGACGGCTCCGCGGCAGCGGGAGGCTGAAGGGCTGAAAGGCCACTCAGAGTATCGCGCCGACTCCTGCCAAGAGCGGGTTATTCCCTGCTGGACCAACGCTTTGTTCAGTCCCTCAAAATCCTGCCAGGCGAGTGGACTTAGCTGCCTACTAGATGGTGCCTCAAGAAGTTCACCCTGATATACAAGCCGCATTTTTTCCTTTCTTCATTCACTCCCAACAGAACCTCTTTATTCACTGCGAGGAATTCCTTCCCTTCCTTGGTGTTTATGCTTTGTGAATATTTATAGGCTGTTATCATGTCTATCTCGCCCAGCCGTCCCTCGGCCAGGCTACGTGCTCTTCTAATCTTGCTTCGTAACTCAATCCCTCCCACCCCCTAATCATTTTTGGTTGTTCTACTCTCCACTCCCGCCAGTTCCAGTTGCTCGTTTTGCTTTGGGTAAACGCTATATTTGTGTTAATATGATGTGGTGGGTGGTCCTCTCTGCGCTCATGGTCCATGTGAGAGATTCAGACGTTTGAAATGAGGTTGGCGTTTTATAGCCAAGCCGTGGTCTGATTACTGGTTCCGCTCTTCAAAGCGCTCCGGGAAAAAATATGCTTAGCCATCACTATTAAAAATGGCCACGATAGCCACTAATAAAGTGTCTGTGCAGGGGTTCAAGGAATTGCCAAAACTCCATGGGTGCTCTATACATTTGAAATGACGGTGTGCCATTAATTTCAAAACCATGTGCTGTATTTTCTAATGAGTTTCCATCTCATCTAAATTGAGGAAGATAGAGGTAATATTTCCCATTTGGTAAGAACTGAATTCCAGTTAGAATTTATCTGAGTCACGGTTGTACCCCCAGGGTATTGTTCAGCCTTCGTCTGAGTTGGTTTGCTTTCATTTTTGAAAATAAATGCTTTCCCCCATGTGTTCTCACCAATCTCTCACTGTCTGGGTACCCAAGGGATTAGAGATGGTCTCACTGTGGTCTCACCTATCTCACCAAATTAAAATTTAAACTTTCACCGGTGTTCAAGGAAGAAAGCTCTAGCATTGCCCTTCTTTCCTTTAGTTTCCTTTGCTTTTTGGTTATTTATTTCTCTGTGCCAAACTTCTGCAGCAATACTAATCAGGGTTTAACCCAAGTCACCATATGTTAGTGTAGCCTGAACCCATTTGGTTTTTTCAGTGCTTGCCGATGCCGAAAAAGAAGGCGCGTAGCAATTATCCCATGAGTTCCTACCTCTCCTGATGAACCACCCCTCTTCCTCCAGACTGTCCTGCGGGTGTGTGCGGAGGTTGTGAGTTGGTGCAGGGCAGCCCTGTGATTTCTCTGGTGTTGGCTCGTGGCAGGAGCCGCGTCTCGGCGCTCCTGTCCGCCCTCCTGGGCGCCGGCGGGGCTGCGCGGCGCGGGGCTGGCAGCGGGACAGGGCTCTGCGCGAAGGGCCGAGCGCCGCGGGGCTGACCACTGCGCATGGGCCGACTGGGGCTGTCGGGCGGTATGGAGTTGCTCAGCTGTTCTCCGGGAAATCTTTTGACGTTGACCAATGTAGCTGTGGAAAAAATGTAGGACTCCTCTTTCTGAGTCTGCGCAATATCTTCTGGGAGATGGGAGGAAGAAACACTATGAAATGGCGTTTTGGTTACCAGTAACTGTAGATCTCTTGGGAAGATGTACTCACATCCGCCAGTGGTGCTCTTCTTTCTCATCACACCGCCAAAGTCCTCGGTGCCAACTCCTACACGTCTTGCTTAGTTCACCCCGTTTGAGAGTATCCCGTGTCCCATTTTTCATTGTGTCCCTTCGTTCTCCATGGAGACGGAGTGTGAACTGTCGGGTTATGGGGACAGGCATTTCCTGAAGAAGGTGCTGATGCGGTGTTGGTACGGTCGTGGGATCTGTCCTGTTTATGGACACCAATGAAACTGGCATCAAGCCCATTGACGGTGTTTGGCCTGGCTTTCTACTTCAAGGTAAATGGCAATTTTAAGAAGCCATTTTATTTAAATGTATTTTATACTGAAGAAGATCTTTGGGGTGCAGGAGAGAATACGTTCTCCCTTCTCCCCTTCCCTACCATAAATCCCATCTGTCTTGTCATCTATGACACTTACAGGAGAAATAAATGATTTCATGATTCCAAGTGCCTTAAAAAGCTGCAGTCAGCTCGCCACAAGTGCTTCGCTATTTTAGTTGTGGACATGAGACAAATTATGCAATGATCACAGCCTCAGGATAAAGCTAAAGGTATAGAATATGGTGTCTGAACCTGTTTGCCAATGTGTTGAAAGTATGTGGTGAAACCATGTTTTGAAAATTTCTCTGAAATCCTGAGCTGCTTGGGAATTTTGAGTTAGCTGAGTTCCCTCTTAGGACCTGCAGAATTTCATATATGCTTATGCTGTGTTACGCGCAGGAAACTCGAGGTGATGCTCTACAGTGACAGCTAACGTAATGCATTTATTGTGCCATCCTTAAAAGAATAACTGAGAAACATCTAGTGAATTCAAAACATTTTACAAATGGCATGAACTGAGCATCAGACTGGTGAAACAGCTATATGTAATTATACCCGTTTTACACACAAATAAGAGAAGGGTTGAATAATAGAAATACTTTTCCAGAAGCCAGACAGTACTCCAGTGAAAGCGCTGGCATCCTCCCTCAACCACTTGACCACATTCTGGCTTCAATTCAGGGAGGCATTACTAATCAGGAAAAATGCTCATGCACTGGCTTAATTTCAAGCACATGCTTAAGTTTCACTGAAACCAATTAGACTTAAGCATGTGCTTAAGTCCTGTCCTGAACTGGGTTCAGTTTGCTGATACACAAAATGAAAAGTTCTGCTGTGAGACAGTTTTCCACCCCCAGTGGGTTATATCTAAGTTTTATAACTTTATAATATTATAATGTAAAATGTATCTCTTCCCACAGAATTGTTCTCTCGGGAATGCCTTATTCTGAGTGAATTAAAAGCACCACTAACTTAATCTCTACACAAATGCAAGAAAAATTGATTTGCTAAACACAAACATCATCTTTGCTTTTAAAAGAATGCTTATTCCTTTAGTGGCTAACCCAAAATCCATTCTGTGTGCTCTCAGGAGAGAAAAATGCTAAAGAAACACTATTTTGCTCTGTTAATGAAGTCTGTGTGGATAACTATAATTCGCTTATGCAGAATATATTGATATATTTCTTATTGTCCATTTCATTCCAGCCTGAACATTCCTCAGAAAATATCAAAGGCTTTATGTCATCTCCAAATGAAGAAATGTGTAATGCTCCATGACTTCAGGCACTGATCTTATCCCTGTGAATGGGTGACTAACTGAAACATTAGAATTATAAATGGGAATAATAAATTCTGGCCATAGGAGGCAATAACACGTAACAGATTAAGCAATCTAGCTCTGGAGAAGAGTTGATCTACAGTAACTAATTTGGTGCAAACTGTAATGTATGCATTTTCTCCTCCATTTGTAAAGAAACAGATGTGTGACTCAACTTTGCTTTTTTCCAAAGTCAATCTGCTCAGAGGAACACAAACAAGATTTGTTTCCAACAAGGCATATTACAGTTTTTCTGTCCTGGTTGTTATTTTTTTCCTTTAAAAGTGAGAAGTGGGTCTGAATCTGGAGCATACGGCAGTTACGTAGCACAACCCCACTGGCTGGCTCTCATTTTCAGGGTTGGCCATTGCCTAGGAATCTTAATTTTACCAAAAATTTACTTTGCGGAAAATTTCCAGTTCTGCCCTTCTATCATTTGATGCTGTGGGTCTGATTTTTCTGAAAGTCCCTTGTACAAGTAAGTGTATGGAAGAGGTGGTCAGTATTTGCTGCTGCCGTTGTCTCAAGGCTTGATCCAGTTTCTGCCGATCCCGGTGATCGGCCGCCGTTCCCGGTTACTGGTGTTCCCGGTTGCCTGAGCGCTTGCGCAGTCCCATCGCTGGGAGACTGTGGGCCGGGGCTTTGGATGCAGCACGCACCGGAAAGCTGGAAAAAGATACTGTTTTGTCTAGCTGCTGTTCTGAGGAGCTCTCTGGAAACGCTTGTGGTTAATTGATACAGACAGGCGGGATAACGAGCGAGTGGAAGAGATCACAGTTGGGGATTTTTTTTTAGATTTTCCTATGAATGAGTATTTTTGTCTTGAAGATGAATTGTGAAGAATTCCTTCCTCCTGCCCAAGAACTCTATAAAGCAGTTAATTTGTGTCTCCCGCAAGATGGAGAGAAGAGCTGCCCTGATGGGCTTCCCCGGGGGCTGAGTAACAGCGTGACATACGAGTGACAGCCACTTTATGCTGCTCTTGGAATAGAGATGTGCCCTAACTACAGACTTCAGGTCTGGGATTGAACTTTTCCAGCTTGAAAGGATGTTTGGATCTGGTGGGGCTGGGCTGGAGTATTTGAGAGAGAAAAGCAGCCACAAAATTTGGACACAAGCCAATAGCTTTTGGTTTGAGGATGCATCCAGCTTGGAGTCTTGTGTACAGTTAAGTAAGACAAAATCCCTAGGAATTCCCATCATGTCAAATATTTACATTCTGAGGGTTTTTTCTTTTTTTTTTTTTTTTTTTTTCCCCCATGGAGTTTGATCCTGATTATAAAAATTCCCTTTTCTATTGGATGTGTCAAAATGTAGTGATTGTGTTGCCAAAGTGTCTGTGCTCTCAAACAATGTAGACTTTTAGTGTTTCTGCCAAAAGTAGTAATAAGGGTTTAGTCAAATATTGAAGCTTCTGCTGCAATAAACACACACAAAGCGCAGTTAGCGAGTTGCGAACGGGGATATGTTCTGTGCTGTTATTTTGGTATAGCTATAGACTACACCGACACCTCGAGAGTCCTTCTGTGGTTATGAGCAAGAGCAAATTTGATCCTTATAGTCCATTACCTCTAACAGAAGTACATTTGTTTTTTAGTTTACCATATTCTCTAGGATAATGATTTCATGTTTAAGTGTAATTCAGTTTAGACCGTCCTTGTACTGAAGGCTCTCCAAAAGCTTTGCCAGTAATTAGGCCTCTTGATAGGCCAGTCAGATGAAACTTGGCATATTTGGCAGGTGAGTAAAAAAAGACAGAGGAATAAGGAGCACATGGGAGGAAATCTGCCTGAGGCCACAGAGGGTGATCCGGGTTCATGGCAGAACCGGGATGAGGACGCAGAGCCCCAGCTCCTAATGGGCTCTACTAATTGGGCACCCATGGGGCAGCCTGCACGGACGCTGCAGCTGCCAAATTAAAGGTTTAACTAATAGAAATGGGGTTTGTCATCCAGTGTTTTCCCCTTTTCATATGAGGACTCATAGGGACTGCTTTTTACGAAGCACTAGTGCAGGCAGTTGTGACGGAGCTGGCTATCCCTGCGCGCCACGTCCAGCCATTAAAGATGATAAAACCAGTACAATTGTGAGTCTGCTCCAAAAAGAGCCCTTAGCACTAATAATGCGCCTTTCCAGCTAGTTTATGCACTCCAGTGCATAGTGAGGTAACAGAAAGTCCAGGGCCGGTTTCACTGGCCTTTAGGTAGGTAGGCTGCTTCTGTTATTGCTCTCCTGCTTCACTTGCCGTGGGTTTATTCCCTTTGTGGTAGTTTCAGGGTTTGCGTGCTTAAATCTACACAAATACATTTCAAGGACCCTTTTACTGTGACCTGTAAAACCTTTGCAAATGGCAGTGCCATAGTGAAGTGACTCCAAATTTGTCTGTCGGATGTAAGTCTTAAGTTATATATTACTAGATTAGTAATAAAATACTCTCGGAGTGGAATTTTCTCTGCTTTGCCACACGTTCAGGAGCCTCTGACTTGCACAGCAGACGCTTAATTACCAGGTTCCCATTTGACTTGGTCTAGGGCTTGTGTTTGAGGCAAACTTGGATGCTGAAGATTTGTAAGAGGGATTTAACCCTGTGTGTGTGTAGGACGTGTGGATGCCAGGGATGAGAGGCTGCTGTCGCCGAATAAACTGGCTGTGGGAACCGGGGGAGCCTCCCTGGTAGACCCCAGCTGTGAATCTCACGCGGAGTGTTTATGTTTGTCTTATTTCCTGAGCTTGTGAGCCAGGGAATTTTGCTGACATTGCTCAGCAGCTCATAGTCTTGCCCGTGGTTTGCAGCAGATCCGTATGCGCTATAGCTTCATCTGCGAACACTTCTTGTTCAGAAGCTGATTGCCCTCTCCAAGCCGGGCACCCCCTCAGCTGTCACTGCTCTCACACGCAGGCAGGTGATTTGGGTTTCTCTTCCCAGTGAAGGGTCTGGTTTTGGCAAATCTCCCTGGGAGGATGACGGGATGGTTCAGGTTATTTTTTTTACTAGGGCATGTAGTGATAGGACGAGGGGGAATGGCTTCAAACTGGAAGAGGGCAGGTTTAGATTGAACATTAGGAAGAAGGTTTTCACTTTAAGGGTGGTGAGGCACTGGCACAGGTTGCCCAGAGAGGTTGTTGAGGCCCCATCCCTGGAGGTGTTCAAGGCCAGGCTGGACGTGGCCTTGGGCAACCTGGTCTGGTGGGAGGTGTCCCTGCCCAGGGCAGGGGGGGTGGAACTCGATGATCTTCAAGGTCCTTTCCAACCTAAACCATTCTATGATTATACAGAAGTACGTACATGGCACATGGGGACTAAAAGGAGCAGATGTGACTCTGTGTCTCCATCTCCTTGACCAAAGCATGGGCTCCTCACTCTGCGAGAAGGTAACATGTATGTGTTAGATCTTTCTTTCCCGCTGATATGGCAGGCTGGAAAGCAACCTTTGAACTAACCATTGGTACGGAGTGGATGGAAGTTGGCTTGAAGATTTCCAGTACACTGCTGGGCACGTTGCAAAGCACAGCTCGAGCGAGTGAGCCCAGAGGGGCTCACAAACCCCGGGCAGCCCCGCGCTGGGCTGATCACCACCCAGCCAAGGGACTGGCTCTGCTCGACAGAGCAGTGTACGACGGCAGAAAATTGGGGGGCATCAGGAGGAGTTTCACTGGGAACTCATTTCGTCCTGTTACAAAGAGGCAAATCCCACGTTTCTCACTGAAGTAAACTCACAATGAGTGCAGCAGAAGTTTGCTTGAGTAAAGAGTGAATAATGCATAGGAATATATGTACGTATATGTGTGCACGCAAAGGTCTTCAGGATTTAGCTGAGTGTTCACACATTCCCTAAGCCAATAACATCCGTTGTTATGGGAAATGAGGTAAGTGACAGAATTACTGTCCTTATGGCGGGCGACAGGCGAGTCTAATGTTCCCATGCTGTAATTCCCCGTTTCGGTTACTGCTTCAACAATAGCGAGAGAGAACACGAACAAAGAGCGCTCAGTTCTGTTTGAAGATTTCATCTAAAAAATAGTTGGATTCAGATGAGGCTCAAGTTGGGAAACAGCGAAGTGAAGACGCGTGTCCTTAGCGGGGGTGCGCTGCGCAGCGCTGCGCGGGGCCCTCTCCCCGCCGCGGCCAACGCGCTCTCCGGGCGCCGCCGTTGGCGCCCTTTTTGCCGGTTCGGCGGTGGGGGCGCTCCGCGGGGGGTGGAGCGGGTCCCGCCCGTCCCCGCGGCCGCGGAGAGGCGCGGAGCCGGGCGGGGGCGGCCGCGGGGCTTTGCCGGGGC